>CM021101.1:351109479-351136864 GCA_007115665.2 Sequoiadendron giganteum
GAAAGAATTAGGAGGGGGAAGGAGAGAGGAAGAGGGGAAGGGGAGAGAGAGAGTTAGGAGGGGGAAGGGAGAGGGGAAGAGGGAAAGAAGGGGGGAGAGAGAGAGAATTAGGAGGGGGAAGAAGGAGAGAGAGAGAATATTAGGAGGGGTAAGGGAGAGGGAGGGAGAGAGAGAGAGAGGAGGGGTGAAGAAGGGTCAGAGAGAGGGAGAGATAATTAGGAGGGGGAAGGGAGAGGGGAAGAGGGGAGGAAGGGGAGAGAGAGAGAGGGGGGGATGGGGAGAGAGATGGGGAGAGAGAGAGGGAGAGAGAGAGAGGGAAAGGGATAATACTTAAATATTTTATATTTTAGTAATATTAATTAGTTATATAATATTTAATATATTATCTTAATATATATATATATATATTTATACATTAACTAAAATACATAAATAATATTAAAATATTATACATAATAATATAATATATTATACATAATTTCGTAAGAGATTATCATAAATTATATATTATATATTATATTATAAACTATATTTATATTCTCAACTAGATATATTAAAATAAACTAAAAACTATTTATTGCATTTTTTAAATTATATATTAAAAACTATATTAATTTTTTTATATAAAATAAAAATTATGTAAAATGATATATAAAATTTATATAAAATCATGTATTAAAATTATATATAATTCAAATCGGATATCCGATTGAATCAGATATTCGATATGTTTGACACAAACCCTACTACCTAGGGATTAGGCTCGGGTTTGCTTTTGAATTTGGCTAGGACATGCCAATCCTAAGAAGTCAACACAAAAAATGTGTTTAACAACTTACCTTGCTTTTCTAGACTTTGCCCATGTGGCTGACGACTTTTTTCTATCCTAAATTGATGAAACGAAAAGGGTTTTTAAAAGAGATTCTCAACTTTCCACCAATATAAATTATGATTTACTTTGAATTTAATAATTAATTATTATTCATTTTCTATTTGAATTACGACTAAAGTCCTGATTGATAGGCTGATTGAAAAACATCTATAGCTTTGAAATGGAAACATATTTTTTGAATCCGAAACATGCATCACATTCTATGCTTCACATAGTATAGGATTAAAAAAATAAATTTAATTTCATGAAGTTTTGACCAAGTCAAGGTGGTCAGACATATGAGTTTTTATATTTTTTAAAATTAATAAAAAAATCATAATTAATTATTTACTTAGAAAAAAATTACAAAAAAATATGCATCACATCGGGACATGAGTCCTCTACTTATATATAAAATCTTATAAAAAAATATTATCATTTTATTGTGGTTAGGGTGGTTAGACAAACACCTACTTATTTTTTCCTTGAAATTTAATTACTACTGCATTGAAATTTTAAATTTTCACCAAATATATAAAAAAAAAACTTAGTTTAGAAACTACATTCAATTTGATACAAATTCTATTCTTACGTATTTTTTAAATAATATAGATAGCTTATTCAAATTTTTACGTCAAGTTGCCTAACTCTGATTTTTTTGAATTCTCATTGCCCCTTAAGGGCCTATTTTTTCCATGATGATCCTGCACATACCCATGTATACGAATTCCTTATATATATATGTATGCATGCCTTTTTTAGGTATATATACAAAGAGAGGAAAAAGTTTTTGGGGCTTCAAGTATCTGGTATAGTAGCATTGCCTTTGTCAGCATGAGCATTGTTAGAGGCAACAAGAGGTTTATCACCCATAGCAACGAAACCTGAAGCAGTAGCATCAACACCCAAAATGAGCGGTGGAGGGAATACGAGGTTCCTTGTTAGGGTTAGAAGGTAGATATCTAACAAGTTAAATGCATATTTGATCAATAAAGCACACAAAAATTATAGCAGAAACAAGACAACACATATAATTTAACGTGGTTCACCCAATCTGGGCTACATCCACAAAACCACAGCCATCCAATGATTTTATTATCTAGTTCAAAACATACTACAATATCATGAATAATTCCATACTACAACTTCCCATCTCAACCACTTATAACAAGCTTTAGGAGCTTCTAGAAATTAGGGTTTACAAAGTCAACTTTTTTTCTTAAAAAGGTGAAGAGAGTACATTAAGAAAGAGTGTACATTAATAAAGAGTGTACAATATAGCATGATCATTCACCACATACCAACAATCTCCCACTTAGAGACTGATTAGGCACCACACCAACACAATCTCCAACTTGTACACTGATCCTGGACAAACTGCCGCACTTACAACTCCCACTGGAAATAAGAACCTTGGACCTTGCTACTCTATTATACTTTTAACCATGAAGACCCATTGAAGATGAAGAGGATCTCAACTTCTCCCTTGTCACTGCCTTTGCAAACATATATGCTAGATTGGCATCTCTATGTATCTTTTCCAACTTTACCTGTCCATCCTCCAACACTGACCCAATGAAATGATAGCTCAGCTATATGTGTTTGGTCTTAGAGTGCAAGGAAAAATTATTTGCAAGATGTATAACACTCGGGCTGTCTATAAACAAGTGATTTTCAGCCTGTTGTTTTTCCAACTCTTCCATGAAAAATTATAGCCATATCATCTCATTTTCTTCCTCTGTTGCAACAACATACTCTGCCTCCATGGTGGATAAAGCAACCACCTTTTGCAATCAATAAATCCAATTCATTACTGTCCCACCAACTGTAAATACATAACCTATGGTACTCCACTTGGTATCTATATCCCCTACCAAATCTGAGTCAACATATCCTTTTAAATCTATATTAGAGCCCCCAAAACATAAACATTTATTGGATTTATCTCTCAAGTACTCGAGAATCCATTTTATCACATTCCAATGCTCAACTCCAAGATGACTCATATACCTGCTAAGAAATCCTATGACATGTGCAATATCCGGTCTCGTGCATACAATGATATACATTAAATTGCCTATAGTTGAAGCATATGGTACCTTGGATATTTTTTCTTCCTCCTCTTGTGTCTTTGGACACATATCCTTAGTCAATTTGACATGACTGGGCAAAGGTGTACTGACAACTTTTGCATTCTGCCAATGAAATCTCTGCAACACCTTTTTAACATAATCAACCTGAGATAGAAATAACTTTTCTATTTTTCCTATCTCTTGTAATTTTCATAGCAATGATTTTTTTTTCTGCCCCCAAATCCTTCATATCAAATGAATTTTCTAACTATTGTTTTAAATCCTTGATGTGATCCATGTTAGACCCCACTACAAGCATATCATCAAAATATAAACATAAAATAATGTAGCTATCTTCAACTAACCTCTTAAAGTAAACACAATGGTCTGAATTACATCTGTTGTAGCCTTGCTCAACCATAAAACTATCAAATTTAATATACCATTGCCGAGGTGCTTGCTTCAAGCCATATACATTTTTATTCAATTTTCACACTAGTTTCTCCTTACCTTTGACCTCAAATCCTTGTGGCTATTCCATATATATTTCCTCTTCCAAATCACCATGGAGAAAGGTTGTTTTAACATCAAGATATTATAAATGCAAATCTTTAGCAGCCACAATACTTAAAACAATACGAATAGAAGTTATTTTAACAACTGGAGAAAATATTTCATCAAAATCAATACCCTTTTTCAATGCAAATCCCTTTACAACTAATTTGGCTTTGAATTGTTTCTTACCTCCATCCTCCTCTTTTAGCCTATAAATCCATTTTTTTGGTAAAGCCTTTTTACCTACAAGTAACTTGCATAATTCCTAAGTCTGATTTTCAGCAAGGAGTCCATTTCTTCTTCCATTCCATGCTCCCACTAAACCTTGGTATCCACCTGCATAGGCTCATCATAACAATCTCGTTCACCAACATCAATTAATAAAATAGAATACAAAGAGGGAGAAAATATTTCTGGAGGTCTTCTTATCCTTGAAGATCATCTAACATTCACTAGATTTTGTGGTATTTTTTGTTGCTGTTGTTGCAGAGCATGAGGAAGCACTGAAACATCATTGTTTGGAGTATCATCCAACACTGCATAATCATTTTATTTCTTCTCTTGCTGCTGAAACTAATATTTGTACAACACTTTCTCATTGAATATGACATCCTTGCTTCTCACAATTTTCTTACTTTCAAAATCCCAAAACCTATAACCAAATTCATCAATTCCATATCCAACAAATATACATTTCTTTGATTTTGCATCAAGCTTGGTTCATTTTTTTAGAATCTACATGTGCAAATGCTTCACAACCGAAGGTTACGAGAAAAGAATAACTCACCTTCTTACTTGTCGATGATTCCTCTAGAATTCCACAACCCAAAGGATTAGAGGGACCTTTATTAATTAAATAAAGAACAATGTTTACAGCCTCTACCCACATGTTTAAAGGTAGCCCAACATGCAATCTCATATTTCGCGCACACTCCATTATTATTCTATTTATGCGCTCAACCACTCCATTTTCCTGTGGAGTCCTTGGAACCATTTTCTTTCCTACGAATACCATTAGAGGAACAATAATCTTCAAAATATTTTCTGCAATACTCACCACCATTATTAGATCTAAGACATTTTAACTTTTCACCCGTCTCATTCTCAACCAAGCTTTTCCATTTTTTAAAAGTTTCAAATACATCATATTTTTTCCTAAGGAAATAAATCCATACCTTCCTAGTTGCATCATCAATGAATGAAAAATAATATTGAGAGCCATTGAGAGAAGATACCTAAGCTAGTCCCCATACATCCATATGCACAAGCTCCAATTTCTCATCTTTCTTTTTTTTCTCATCTTTGAGAAAACTAACTCTCTTTTGTTTTCCATACACACAACTTTCATATAAATCCATATTAACATATTTTAGTCCTGGTAAAACATTCTTTGAATAAAGTAATTTCATACCTTTTTCACTCATATGCCCAAGTCTATTATGCCATAGTGCTAATTCAAAATCCACAACAACTATCTGATTTTCTGCCTATTGAAATGCAACAATTGTTCCTGAACATTGATTTTTATTTGCAATAGCTAAAGTAGAAGGAATAGTATGACCTGTACAAATATATAAGGTGCCTACTTTCACACCTTCTTCTACCACTAAGGAACCTTTTTTAACCTTCCAATTTTTATCACTAAATGTAACAATACAACCTTCATCATCTAGTTGCCCTGCTGAAATTAAATCTATTCTTAACTTTGGAACATGCCTCACCTCATGTACTAGCCATTGATTCCCATTCTACAACTTAATCTTGATTTTTCCCTTTCCAACAATCTGACAGGGTTTGTTATCTCCCAAATAAACAAGCCCAAAATCCCCTTGGACATAATCAAGAAAATAATTTCTATGGGGCGTAGCATGAAATGATGCCCTTGAATCTAACACCCAAGAATCATCAAAATTATCAAGGGAAAGAATCAAATCATCCTCATTAGATTTATTACTTACCACATTTTCCTCTTTGTTTCCTTCCCTTTTGTCTCCTTTATTTTTTTGAGATCAACAATCTTTCTTTAAATGACCTAGCTTACCACCATATGAACAATCCCTCTTGTCTCTAGATTGGAACCTTCTATCCTTTGATTTTCCTCGTGACTTCCCACGACTTCCAGAATTGTTTCCTCTCTCCTTTTTTTTGCCCTTGCTTTCTACATTCAAAAAACTACCTGATGTGGATGTTCCACCTGAGATTTTCCTACGAATTTCCCCGCTCAAAATAACACCAACAAAACCATAAAATTTCAATGTATTTGAACTAAAAATATAATTGCTAACAACCATTACCAAGCTATTCCAGCTTTTAGGCAAATAACACAAAACCAGAAGAGCCCTAACTTCTTCATCAAATCTTACATTTACAAAATTTAATTGAGTGGTAACTATATTAAACTCATTTAAATGATCAACAACTAACCTTCCTTCTACCATTTTCATATTAAATAAACACTTCATAAGAAATAACTTATTTGAAGTGGAAGGATTTTCATATAACTTTTCTAGGGTTTCCATCAACTCTTGAGTTGTTTTTTCTTTTATAATATTGAACGCCACCGATTGTGCCAAACATAAACGAATACTGCCAAGTGCCTTTCTATCCAAAATATCCTAGTCCTCATTAGACATTGTTGAGGGTTTCTTGGTTTTCCCTTCCAATGGCTGCCATAAATCCTTTTAATAGAGGTAGTCCTCCATTTGCATCTTCCATAACTGATAGTTCTGCCCATTGAAATTCTCAACCTTCAACTTACCCTCATCTGCCGTTTCTCCTACTCAACCATGAGACTCCCACTCAACTGTGAACCTTCTTGGAGATGATAACTAAACACAACCTTGATTTGATACTACTTGTTAGGTTTATAAGGCAAATATCTAACAAGTTAAATGCAGATTTGATCAATAAAACATAGAAATAAAACACATAAAATTATAGCAGAAACAAGACAACACAAAGAATTTAACGTGGTTCACCCAATCTGGGCTACATCCAAAAAACTGTAGCCATCCAATGATTTTATTATCCAATGAAAAAAATATTACAATATCACAAATAATGCCATACTATAACTCCCCATCCCAACCACTTATAACAAGCTTTTAGAAGCTTCTAAAAATTAGGGTTTACAAAGTTGAATTTTTTTCCTTGTCGATGACGGACCTCGATAAGGATACATGAAGAGTGTACAATATAGCATGATCAGTCACCACATACCAACATTCTTGAAGTCAATATCCCAATCCATTTCATAAAACAACACTACATTATAACAATGCAATAGAAAGTGGCACACACGGGTGGCTCTCTCACGATGCTCAGCGAGTGAATGGAGGCAAAACCCTCTTAGGAATGGAACCCATGGTACCACCACATCTTCTTCGATATGCATCTATAGGTCACTAGCAACAAGAAGGCCCAAGCCATATACTGCATTGGTCACTGCTTCACTAAGGCCTCTAAGGTACCTCTTTGGAAAAATATAGAGCGTCAAGCAAAGAATCATGGCTTTTGGAATCTGATTCTCAAGTAATGAGGCAACAAAATGGGAGCAGATATCGGTATTAACCCTATACTTTTCTTCATACTCAATATAATCCCTGTCCAAAACCCATTTCATGACTATAATAGCTAGTGAGTGCTTGTTTTTAGTCATGCGCTTGAGATGCCTATTGGAAATCTTTCCTAGAAAAGTTGTTTAAGACTTGTTGCACACTAGCCTAATTGGAGTATTCATCATATCAGCCTTTGCTCAATCACCTAAGTCTAGGCCCTACAAAAATTCAGAACCTACTCAACCGCAAAAACAATAATCCTACCTAAATTACCTAATGCTACTTTTGCTAATCACTAAGTGTGATTCCACTACTGTATTAGGGCCTATTTATAGAAATATCCTAGGTAGCTTTCCTACCAAGGATGTAGTTGAGAATTAACTCAAAAATCCCACCAAAAGGCCAGCTCAATATTCCAACCTAATTGCATTCACAGGTACAAATTTCTACATGCAAGATTAAGGAGCGACAATCAATTAGTGAAAATTGGTGGCAGTCCCAAGCAATGGCTCATACGAACAAATGCTGAGGTGTCACAATGCAAGCAGTTTCAAGCTCCAAGGTTGAGCGTGAATATTCCTAAGGTACTCATTGTGTTTTTCAGCTTAATTATTATTTTAGGGATGTTAATGGCAAAGGCGTATGAGAGGATGGCAAGCACTTCACCGACAACTCAATTTCCTAGGAAAATCATGCTAAAGGCACATTATTGCTGATGTGATTATAAATTCTTATCTTTTGAAAAGAGGCAAGTATTTCATTTCATATGGATGGAAGAACTGATAATGCTGTATTAAATGCTAAAAGGCAATTGCTATCTATCGGTTGAAGGCAAGAAATTGAATTAAAAGCTAAGTATTGCATGCAAAGGCTAAACAAAGCATAAATATTCTCAAGTACACAAATAAACTTGGAAGAGAAGAATTGTTAAGGATGCTAGTGTGATGCATATAGCAAAAAAGAAACTAAATGCAAAGGTAATCACAAAAGATTCACTACCCTAGTGTGAATTTAACCTGAAGCAAGAGGCTATCTGGTTTTGAGTTCAAAGCCTTGCATTGCATTATAGGTTACATTCATATTGCTTTAATGTGCTTTCTAGGCGGAAGGTTTGAAAAACATGGTGACTACTCAAAGTTCCTAAACAAAAATGCAAGAAGAAAGGGCCCAAAGTTTATTTGAGGCCATGCATGCAACACCAGTTGACTATGTCTTTGAGGATATCTCTTATGCTTCACCTGATATACTAGACAAGCCAACATGGGTGAATATGCAGGTTGCAAAAAAAAAGAGTCCTCATAGAGATCAATGTTGAATTAAAGAATAATGGGATAATATTTATGACCCCATCCTTGTAAGGAACCCTAAGATGCTTAGGGAAGTGGCCTGTGAAAGAACGAAAATAAATAGTGACCCAAATTCCTCGGCACATAAATGTTGGTTCAGTGGGCTTCCACAATATATGATCCCATCCATACACTACTGCCCTAAATTGGTTGACAAGGCCATGAAACACTTCAACCCAGGTACCTACACCATTGAGGGCTAGGAGATGAGTGTTATTATTTTCAAAGAGGCTATTTGGGATATCCTGTGCATCCCGAAGCAAAGATCCAAAGTACCTCAAATGGATTCATTAACTCTGGCAAAGGGGGAGACCTATTGGAGAACCAAAGACCTTTCTATGAACTTTTATAACGCGAAATCACAAAGAACCAAAGGAGCTCATAAAAAGCCAATGCAGATCCTAGCAACGCATAAAAAATTCAAAGATGATATGAAGGATTCCTTCTCAATGATGGCATTTTTTTGCGGCCCGGACATCGATAGAGATGTCCAAGAGTTTCAACTAAGATTGGGTTTTTAGTTGTGCAGGAAACATTCTCTTTTTTGGTACGACTTCATAGAGTTTCTTGTGCAAGAGATGCTCAGCCAGATTGTGGAGTATCAACTTCAATAGAAATTTAGGTTTCTATCTTTCCTCGCACACATGTTTTTGCATCAGAATCCAGACTTCTTCCAGAAGCATCTGGGGCTGTCCATTTTTGATGAAAACTAGAGGAAGAAGCCAATTTCCATGGGACTCCCCTCCTCTCTGCAACATATGATTATTACACATTTTCAGATTATTTTTTAAATCCCATTTTGCTGGATTTAAGGGAAGACAATAGTGTCTTATGATTCAACGCAAACCAAATTGAGTTCATGCACAATTTCACTCCAAAGTGTGACTGGTTTCTAAGTGAAGACTTCACATTCATCTGATTGTGTGGCTTCACCAGAGATCCCTTTGGTCTTCCGACATGTCTTATAGATCAGATACTGGCGCCTGAAGTGTTCCGCCAGGTATCAATTATCGCCTTCACCTTTTGCAGCGAAAAATCAAAGAAGAAGGGATTTTTTAGCTTCCCAATGAGATTCAAGACCACAATCATGGTCAAGAGGAAGGCCCACAACTCACTAGAGACAAAGCTGGCTCACCTGGGGTTGGTATCGATTTGTGATAAGTGGAATTACAACCCTGATGATGACTTTTCGAATGAGTATGTCAAGGTAACACATAACCCCCAACCTTATTGAGATAAGTGTCTGAATCATACTGGGAAGTATGATAAGGCAAAGAAAATTGGAGCTACTCTTTGCAACAACCTGATAAAAAATTACAATTGGAAGGAAGAGAGGATTAATGATTTATGGATATATCATTAGGAGACCTGACACATTGAGGTCCCTTATGATAGCAAGGAGATGGATGACAAGTTTGAAAAATTGTGGAACGATGAGCATCCAGATTTTGACGAGAGTGATGAGAAAGACTCTAGCTCAGAGGAGGCCGAAGTGCATTTAGAAAAGGGAGTGAAACCAAACACAAGCACAAAATGCCTCGACACAACAAAAGGGGAAAGCCGTGAAGCAACTTGACAAGGTTTCCTCTAGTGTATGGGCAAAAATATCATGTGTGAGGTCTTTGCTGACTTGCACCTAGACTACAAGGAGGAACATGAAAATCTAGCTGAAAAAATCTAAAACCATAGTGGTAGAAGACTCACCACTAGTGAAGAGGCAATGCACCGAAGCATCTCTTAGAGAGAGTTCGTAGGAGCTTGAAGCAATCCAAGAGCTAGAAACAAGCCAAGGATCACAATCATCCATGTTATAGGTATCTTTCACTCCTTTTCCTCTTGTTTCATAGTCCTTAGCTTCCCTTGTTGTGTCCGCAATCCCTCTCATTTCATGTACCAACCCTTCCTTTTTGGCCTCTGCTTCGATGGTCGCAGGAGGTTTCAAAAAATTCTCTCATTCAACCCCATTTTCCCCTACTCCTTTGTGGAACCTTACACAATTTTCCTTGGACCATTTCGCATCTCCAAGCGCCCCACATACTATCTCTACTACCATCATTGATACATCTCCTACCATCACCATGTCATAACCAATCCAGTCTTCCCAACAGATGGAATCCACCATGACACTGCTCCCCTCGAGCCCTCCTACTGGTTTGTAGGTTGGATATTCGAATATACCTCCTTTATCCCCTCAAACAATTAGTGTTCCAAGGAAGAAGTCATCCGATACCACTACCCTCTCATTCCCTTTTTCCTTTCCTCTCGGTGTACCTTTCACAGGTGGACTCATCAGGTCACCTTGAGAATTATTATTAGAAGGTGATAAAACTAAGCAAAAACGAGCAATCAGAGCACAAAAGTAAAAGGCTAAAGATGGTAAGAGGCCAGTGGGGCCAAAGGTGTAGACTATTTTTAATGAGGCTCAGTAGTCGCTACATTTTGTGACTATGTTCTCGACTGTCAACAAACCGCAAGGAGAAATGCAACTAGATGATTATCATATGTACGCCACAGGGCTTTATCTAAGCATAGACTAACCTTGGGACAAGGTGGAGCTAATGGAGGAAACACAATGGGTGGTGACCACCAAATTTATTAAGTCCGGTCTCCAACTAAGGAAGAGAGAAGAAGAGTTGAAAGGTGTAAAGGAAAGGGTCAAGGTCTTGCTTGCCAAGGAAAAGGTGAGATGTTGAATTTAACAACTTATCCCAACAAGTGGAGGTGGAGCAAGCAAAGCTCTGAGAGGAACTTGTGAAGTTATAATCCCTCAATCCTAACCTATTCACCGAGTTGCAACATAAGAACTAGGAATATCAAGACCAGTTGGCATGGTTGGGGCAAGAAGTGCAACAAAAAGATGAAGAGTTTCATCGCTAGCACGCCCAACTGGAGGAGTAGATGCAAAAAAAAAATGCGTGTTTGAAAATCCACCAGGCCCAATTAGAGAATGATGTTGAAGAAATGAAGGCTTCCTTGGAGAAGGAAGAAACAAACAAGGAACGAGCTGAGGCAAGCTAGATCACAAAATTATAGATCCTGTAGGGAAAACTCTCTGTAGTGAACCAAAAGGTTGCAGAGCTCATGTATAATATGGAATTAAGTTATGCAAGGATAGTCCTATTAAATAAATTTTCCCAACCTCCTATCATTGGGTCAAACCTTCTTCAAGTAGCCAAAAAGTTATATGTTTCATACTAGGAAAGATTCAAGTCTTTCTACCTAACTCTATAGCCAATGCTCCAATTTATAGTAGAGGCAACAAGATTGGGTAGGGAGGTTCAAAAAGCAATCAAGCGGTTCACTCAATCCATCATAGAGAGGATTTCTATGGCTAGGAGGTTGTTTCATAGGCTGTATATGGTCCTAGATGAAGTATTGGTAGGTGCAGGAGTTGAAGATAGGAAGGCTGATGCTAAAACAACTAATAGATTCATCCATTACCACACAACCATCCTTCATGCCAATGAGGGCACCACCAAATTGGATCAGACCATGAATAGCATGTGGGATAGGTTCTCCCACCTAACTCAAATGGGCTTACCATCCACATTTCTTGAAGATGAATCGGTGGCCACAATGGAGCATATTGTGGCAAGGATTTAAGAGAAGCAATGGGATGTGTCTACTTTTCAAAGTTTTAGTCAACCCCTTGCCACAAAAGATATTGAGAGCGTAACTCATCTGATTGCATGAATTCTTTTTCAGCTCAAGTTTTGCGATAGTACATCGACGATGCTATCTTACAAAGAAATGATCGATCTACATGGAGTGCAAGAAAATCTATGTGACATAGCAATTCCATTTGATGCTGGATGGTTGCCCCTACAAACTTCTCTCTCTAAGCTCCGATCGTGTCACCCAATGGAGAAGGCTCTTGTCTGCAAACCAAAATTTTTGGGTTCTTCATTCCATAGGAGAAACGCCCCTGATAGTTGCCAAAATATGTGAATATAAATTTCCCCAAGGTACCCTTTGGTTATTTTATTTTTGCTAAGTAGCGGTTGCGCCCACATGTTGAAAGCAACATCGGGTGTCTTTCACAAGGTTTTATCCGAATGCTACCATCTTTCAGCCGAGCGCTCCTCATAAGGATCCTTTCCTTCATTTTTTGAAGCCCCCACCATGATTCCATTTGTCAGCAGTTCGTACTCTTCAATGCTTCTCCCCATCGCTCCCCATCGGGCTCTGACCGCATGCCATGTAGCCTTGGTCCGCAAAAATTCCTCAGCGGCCCCACCTACAGGGAAATATGCTTGGGAAACCTCCACATGTCTTCACCATGCAAGTTTTCATCACATGAAGAGAAGGAGGAACATCGGGCCCTAATCGTTGGTCACGTGGATCTTCTGAAGGCTTCATCGCACCAAAGAAGGAAGCAAGTGATGAACTCAAGCAACTACCATGTATTATAAAAACCTTCATGAATGGGTGACACATGTCGACGCTCTGGTTTGCTAGGATCACTGTCATCATTCTAAGGGGATGCATCTGGCTCTGGGCAACCTCATTCATGGTCCGAATCTCTTTCATTGCAATGGCTGGCGAAAATCATTTCTATATAGATCATCGCTCATGATCAGAGGATATTTTTGGTTACTAGCTCACTAGGCTAGGGATTTTTATTATAAATACTACTTCTTTTGAAGTAGGGGTTTAGATTTTGATAGAGAAATTGGTGGAAGAACTAGGCCTTTTATTGCTTTTAGATTATTGCAAAGAACTTACAGACTGTGTCCGTGTTTGACCTTTCTATTTTCTTAGGATATTTGATAATTTTTACTGTGCTGTTATGGTACTAAATGTTTCATTTGCAGAACTTCTATAAATTTAATGCAAGTTTTCTTGTTTAGATCATGTCTTTGACTCCTCTTTTCAGAAAATGTGCATGAATATTATTTTATGTCATTGGGTGAATCATTCAGACTTCTATCTTTATTTTATGCCATTATAAGACATAGTAGATTGCTGAAGGAGCCCTTAGATCGCATCCACAAGATATATCTATTGTTCCTTACATCTAAATCTTAGCACATTGCCCTAGTTAGATCTTTTATTTTTTATATCTACTTCCTTTTCCCATTCAAAACCCTAGTTATAAAAGATCCGTCTTCTTTAAAATCCAAAGATTACTCAGTTCAAGGCAATAGGTCCCCCCTTTAACCGAGTTTCCCATAAAGGCTATTACCTATTACCTTTTCAACTTTTGGCATCAACACTATCATTTTAGATAATGTACATGATGGATTTCCACCTGTGAGAAGTATTAGTCATTGCATGGACCTGATTCCTAGAGCTTGTTTTCCTCATAAAGCAACACATTGGATGACACCAATAGAGAATGAAGAGTTGAATAGAAAAGTCCAAGATTTTTTGAGAAAGGTTTTGATAAGAGAAAGATTAAGTCCTTTTGCACTACCTTCTATGCTAGCACATAAGAATGTTGGAGAATGGGGGATTTTTACAAATTCTAGAGCCATAAACAAAATCACAATGAAGTATAGATTTCCTTTGCCTTGGATGGATGAAATTATGGATTGTTTGAGTGGAGCTAAATACTTTACAAAAATAGATTTGAAGAGTGGAAATCATCAGATCAGAATCAGAGAAGGGGATGAGTAGAAGATAGTGTTCAAGACAAATGAAGGATTGTATGAGTGGTTGGTGATTCCTTTTGGGCTAACAAATGCACCAAGTACTTTCATGAGGTTGATGAATGAGATATTGAAGAAATTCTTGGGTAAGTTTGTGATTGTTTATTTGGATGACATCTTGATTTTTAGTAAGATTAGAGAAGAACATTTGTTGCATATAAGACAATTTTTTCAAAGGTTGAGAGAAGAGGAGTTGCTAGCAAACATTAATAAGTGTAGTTTCATGCAGGAAGAATTGGTATATCTAGGATTTGTGATATCTATAGATGGGTTGAAGATGGATCCCAAGAAGGTAAGAGAAATTGTTGAATGGCCTACACTAGAAAGCATTAGAGAGGTAAGATCATTTCATGGGTTGGATAGTTTCTATCAAAATTTTATTAGGAATTTTAGTTCTATTTGCAGTCATAAGACCAAAACAATGAGAGGAGATAAGAAATATTTTAGATGCACATCTGGAGCAGGCTGAAGTTTTGAGTTGTTGAAACAGAAGGTGACTGAGCAACCTATTTTGGATTTACTAGAGGATCCAAAATTCCTCATCTTGAGCTTACTGTATGTGCCAATTGGGAATATTTCTTTCCTCAAATACACCATCACTTCATCTCCAAATTTGAACTCCTTATGTCTCCTCTTTTCATCTACTCGTTCCTTATACTTTCAGTTCATATCTTCTAGCTGTTGTTTTACTTGAGTATGCACGTTCTTCATATGTTCTAAAAATTCTTCTTCTTTTGCACTCCTTTTATCTTTCTTATTGATGTCTTACAATTATGATATACCTCTAGGGTGAACTCCAGTAACAATCTCAAAAGGTGTCTTTCTGGTACTCTTATTCACTAAATTATTTTAAGCAAATTTTGCTTGTGAAAGGACTGAATCCCAACTTCCAGTCTTCTCTCCAACCAAACATCTCAATGAATTTCCCAAAATCCTGTTTACTACCTCTGTCTATCCATCATTCTATGGGTGAAAAGTAGAACTGAACTTTAAATCTATCTTTAACTTCTTCCAAAGTGTCCTCCAAAACTAGCCAACAAAATTTATACCTCTTTTTGAAACAATGCTCCTAGGTAATCCATGCAATTTGACCACTTCCTTGAAAAACAAGTTTGCTACATTTAATGCATATGTTTTCTTCTTACAAGGTATGAAATGTACCATTTTAGAAAATCTATCCACCACCTTAAATATAGAATCATTACCTCTCTGTGTCTTTGGCAAACCAAGTATGAAATCCATGTTGATATCCTCCCAAGGTCTCTCTAGAACTGTCAAAGGTTTATACAATCCAACGTTCTGACTACTCCCCTTTGCAACTTGACAAACCCTACAAATCTGCACAAATTTCCTAACATCCTTATGAATCTATGCCCAAAATTAATTCTCACTTACCAATGCTACTGTATTATCAATTCCAAAAGTGTCATGTGAATTTTCCACTATGTTTTTCTTTCACCAACCTATCCCTCATTGAACTTTGGGGTATACACAACTGATTCCCTTCATCAAGGATATGTTCATTTTCCTTATTCCAATATTTCAACACGATTGGATCTTTTTCTAGCAAGTTATTGCTTTTAGATAAGTGACATTTTTTGGAACTAGCCCCAAAATTTCAAACCTAACAACTAGTTTGAATCACTCATGGATCTTTCCTGTAGCTTGCGGATCCTCGCAGTGTGTTTCAAATTGTTTTGTGGAGTGTGCTCGACCTAAATTATTGGTCCAAACTTCATCATATGCACCTACCGATACACAATTCCAATTTGAGGTAGACCTATTTCATGCACATGTTACATTTCCTTCATCGAAGATTGTAGTGATCCTTGGCTGACGCAGATGTTTCTAGATCTACGGATATGATATAAAGCTTGTAATAGATCATTAAGATAACACTCAAGAAGAAGATGAGGAATAAATATTTCGATCTATAAGATTTTTTCTTGCATTAAGGAGCATGTACGAAGGCTAGATTTTAGAGCATAGTGTATCAGGCTTGTGAGCTGAATCTATAAACCCAAATGTTTCCAGTTGTATGTAATCAAAAATTCTAATAATATGAATGTTTGAATCTGAATTTTACTCCATATTCTATGTTGCTTCTGTTGTGTGACTCTTGTTGCATGGTCCAGACTGTTCTCTTTAAGGACCCTCCTGCCACGACTGCACCAAAAGCAAAACCTAATGTGAAATTATCAAGGGTGACAATTTTTGATGCTACATTTAGCCCCCACTTTAGTGAGAATATGATATTACATTCATACTCACACTAAAGGAATAAAGACTGAAAATACAAGATAATGCCAAGTTGAGGGGTGCACAAGCCCCCCAACTTAGGATCTCATTAATACAAAATGTTAATATAAACATGCACATACAACAAGAAAAACATTCACATAGACATAAAGAGCTTAATCAATACACATTAAAGGAGTACACAAAGAAAACAAATAGAATACACAAAGTAGACACACAAAGGACACAAGGAAAACACACCAAAGAATATTAGGTTTGAATTATTGGTCATCTTTTTGGTCTAAGTCAAAAGGGTAATAATAAAATATACTACCTATTAAATATTCAAATATAGTATAAGTGGTTAATCTAGATCAGGCTCAATCATTATCCTTCACAAACAATCATAATAAATTTGACCCCTTCATATTCACATTCCCACTTGATCCCCTAAAAATATATCTTGGAAGCTTAATCATTTATCCTATTTTGATTCAACATATAATCCACTAATTCAAAAATCCCATAAAGAGTGACCACATTGTTAGTATTATATGTTTATCATATAAAATAAATTTCAAATAAAAATGGCATTAAAAAACTAAAATCATGTGAATCCACAATTTTATAGTCATCAAATCATTTGATGCATACATATATTATATCAAAAAGTAGATAAATAGAGAAGCATAAGAAATATTGTACTATAACACATATGCCAACATACATCCATAAATAAATATCAAAATTTGAAGCTAACCATATGCACAAGGGATAGTGAAATAAAAATGTCAACTATGAGCTAAATACATATAAATGCCAATCTTAGAAACCAAAGCTACATCATATATGCATGAGATTATCAATAATATGAGTACACAAGATCCTTCATAAAATCAAACACATATTCAAAATAAAATACAAATAAAAAATATCCCCACAAGGGGGGATATTAATAAACTAATAAAATTCAAAGAGGCATAAGGTATCAAAAAATGCCTCAAGGTCAAAACTAAGATAACATTTCTTTGCAACCACTTTTTTCTCTTTTCTTTTCTCTTCAGCATCATAAGTGAAAGTGGATTTTAGTTTTGTCTATTTTTCCTTTTTTAAGGTAGGTTTTACTTCTATATCATATTTTTTTATCTTGTTTGTAGGTCATCAAGGAAAAGTGACACATGTATACATTGAAACTTACATCAATGGTACATTCTCATTCTTATTTTTCACTTATATTGAGCTAATTATTTACTAAAATACACTTGTGTTAATAAATATTTATTTTGTAGGTTACGTGAAAGAAATAGGGGTAAGTAATGATGGTAGAATATTTCAAACCATTCACTAGTAGTCTAAATATGGGACAATAAAAAGGGTAAGTATGGGCCCCACATGCCTATTTTAGAAATGAAACCTACCTTCCATGTAGATTACCAGACCTAGATGGGAAATATGTAAGCATTGAAAATTATAAGGGTTGATATGATGATTTTGATGATGAATTGGTAGTCTAGCACATGATCCATGTGGCATACTCATCTCTCCTCACATTTTTTCCCATTTTGACAGAAGTACTCCTAGTGCTTTTCAGAGCTTCTCCCATGTGTTTATCACCATTACTAGCTACATGCCTATGTTTCATGTCCATTATTCCTTTCAAAACTAATATATTGCACCTTTAGTTTCAAGAATTCTTATAAGCCCTTAAGTTCACTTGGGTAAACCATATTAAGTGGTAGGTCACTCATGTGACCTATTCTAGTAAGAGGGATAACCAACCTTCCAAACGGGTGACCCAGTTTTTGAGAGGGGGCAACCATGCTATATTTTATTAGTACATGAATATTCCAATTACAATAATTTTTCTTCTAATTCTATCTCTAATTGATATTATTATCGAGTCTTGATCACACTATGTAATCCTTTTGACTATTGATCCTCTCCTCTTAACTATTTAATTTCTTCCATGTAATTATAAGTTAATTTTACTATATAAACTACTCATCCCTTATTCATCCAAGAACCATATTAGAGAGCCATAATTAAAGAACTAGTTTAAAGCATATTAAATAAATTAATATGAATCTATAGAGTAGAATAAATTATTTTTTATTTGTAAGATTTTTCCATAATATTTGTATCTCTTCCCCTTAGAATAGGATTGTCTCTAGAAATCCACATACTTATTTGGTAAAGATAATTCCTAGATCTATTATTTCTAGGCTCTATATTTGTAGATATACAATAGAAGATAAAAACAAGTTGCAGATGACAACAGAATCCTGTTGAATGAACAAGAAAAATGAGAGGGGGGAGGGTGAATCAATTGTATCTTATCAAAACACCAAAAAACTCATTACCATTTAGATCCACAAACATTCATTAAACCCTTAATCTGTTATGAAGTTTTAACATTAAACAAAGATAACAAAAAATTAAACAACTCAACACCAAACACAAGAGAACACCAAATTTACATGGAAAACCCAAGAAAGGAAAAAAGTGGTGAGGATTAGCTCACAATATAAGTAATTGAAAAATTAGTTACAAGGGCTTACTTCTAGAATAAGACACACTATCCAGAAAGGCTATAGCTAAGGCTCATTACTAGAGTACAAAAAGAAGATAGAGAAGAAATCACTAGTACAAAAACAACAATAAAATACTATAAAACTACTAAAATCTGCTTATAAATGACTACAGTTGGTCACGTGACCACTAGTAGTTTATTGCTAGTCATATATAACGTGACCAAATTGATGACTAAACCATTTTTAGTCATTTATTGGTAGTTTTGATTGATCTATTTGGTAGTATATTTAGTTGTTGATTTAGTCATTCATTTCTATGATCTAGTCACTTATTTAGTCACTATTTTTCCACCGATATATTTAGTCGTTGATTTAGTCATTGATTGTTGTAATCTGGTCACTTATTTAGTCATTTTTTATTCACTAATATATTTAACTGGTCACTTATTTAGTTGTTGATTTAGTCATTAATTTTTGTAATCTGGTCACTTGTTTAGTCATTTTTTTATTCACTGATATATTTAGTCATTGATTGTTGTTAACTGGTCACTTATTTAGTCATTTTAATTCGTTGATTTGTGTGCATTGGTAGTGTATTTAGTCTTTAATTTTAATCATAATTTTGATCAATTTGGTAGTATATTTAGTCATTTTTATTCACTATTCACTTATTTGTGTGAATTGGTAGGATATTTAGTCAATTTAATTATTAATTGATATCAATTAGTAGTATGTTTAGTCATTTTAATTTAATGATTTGAGGATTTAAGCATAAAAAACAAAAATACACATCAATCATCAATTGCACACAATAAGACAACCATTGAGAAGGAAAAATTGGTGAGATATATTAATAAAAGAAAGGTGTTCTAGATATTAAAACTTAGAAATAGAGTATTACAATCATTATTTTTAGTCACAAGACTAAAAATATGAGTTACAATATTGCAGAGAAATGACTGCAAGAAAGAAACTTCCCCAATTTTTTTTTGCAATGATGGAAACACATGTTGAATCCCTTCAATGCGAGCACATGCCTCTTTCATCTCTTAAAAATTCTACAACATGGGAAATCTTCCTGGAGCAAGCTATAATGTGTAGAATCCAAGGAGAGTGTTGATCATGTCCCATATATGAAGCTCTCTCCTTCAATATAGTCAACAATAACCTAACTAGAATATTTCCTCCTTTGTATGCAATGTTCCATTTGATATGAGCAACAAGGTGCTGACTTTTCCACCATGAATGAAGCTATGCCTCAATACAACCAACAAAATTAATATTTATCTCAATTTAGAAAGAATAAAAGTGCATTGTATATTGGAAGTTTACAAAAGAAAGTCTAAACACAACAGAAAGATAAATCAATTAAAAAATTGTAGCCTTGTCAACAAATGCCTTAAATAGAGTGTTCAACATAGGCTCGAAATATGCATATTGAACCGTTGATTTCAAAACCTTGTTCAAAATTTAAGAAAGGTGATATGCTCAGATTATAGAATGAAGTTGACATATTATAGAATGAAGGCTATCAACACTATCCTGATTGGAACAACATTATCAATAGAAATTTCTTGGAAACTAAGCCCAAGAATGCCATCAAACTTGGACAACAAAAATGTCAACCTTGGTTCATGTGTTGTCTCAGTAAAGACCCGAATCATTAAATAATCCATTTATACATATATTCTAAATTAAGTTGATGAGAAACGATCTTTGATATCCAACTGGGAATCCTTAACATCTAAAAATTACTAACCTGATGTTTCACAACAAGTTTCCCAATTGTGACATCATCTTCCCCATTCACTCTACAAGCACTGCCCAATTCAACTTTTGAAGGCAAAAACACATAAGGTACTTTCTGCAATGGTAATTTTCAAAATTTAATAACAAAACTTAAGGCATCCATTAAAATTACAAGAAAAAAACTACTTGAAAAAATACACAGAAGGATCACCAAATGGTTCAAAACTCATCATATGTATAAGTCCAAAAATTTGATATTCTTGTGCAATTTATTTAGGTTTACTCTCTTACAATTCATCAAAATTAGAAAAAGGGGTGGCAACTCAAAGGATTTGATCATGGGAAAACTTTGTAATTAAAAGAGTTTTGTACTATGTCAAACATCAATTCATTAGTTTCAATCCTGCCATAACTATAAACTTTGATGTTCTAAAGTATAACATATTGGTTGCTTGCAACAACCTAAACTCATTCAATATTAACAAAAAAGAGACCGGATATTGATCCACTGTCATATGGGATCTCACAAGATTCTCCTTCACAAAAAACACATAATATATATTAATTTTTTAGAAACTTCCTTAATATCCCCATGTAAGTAGACTAAACTAAGTGAAGTTGAGGGTCTAAAATAGAGTAACATCTTCTTGGTATGTGCTTGATTTTGATCATGAATGAAAATAACAAGCTAGGTAAACTATAAAATCATTGTTAGAAAAATAACCATGAAATCCTCTTTAAATAAAATAAACCTTCTAGATATTTCAGTTAATTTATAAGAGAGCTAATTCACTATCCAAACAACCATCAATCTATTTACTGTATATAATTTTCTAGAATTCAGAATTTGAATGTAATGAAACCAACCATAATTACCAAAGATTTGACACCAAAATATAGTACAAAATAAATTGTTTAACAAAAAATGTGTTTTGATAAATTAGATATACCCTTGATATATTGATTTAAATAACAAGGAAAGATCAAACTGGAGACAACAAGATAAAATTCATTAATTCACTTCAACAAACAATTGAAACCAGAATTCAACCACCAATTATAACTTCATTCTATTGATCTTCAAAAAGATTTTACAATACATTTCAAAATTTTGTCCTGAATGACATGTCAAAAAGTGTCCTGTCAGTTACCGACTTTTAACATAAATAAAAAATTCTTAATTATCATTGTTTACATAGGATTACATGAAACTTTAAAAGAAATTAAATATGAGAAGTGAAGAGAATTTATTAGATGTTGAAGTCCACAACACTCGCAAGATATGAAAGTCTGTTACTCATCGTAAGGTACCCATGATCATTTATTAGATGTTGAAGTCCTCTCTCCATGAAAGTATTTGCAAGGCTTGGTACTTCACTGTAAGGCCTATTATTCTAGGGGAGCTAGATATGTCTGCTCCCATTGGTACATCATATAATCATGAGGCCATTTTTACTCCTATATTTTCACTGTAAGGCTAAGTGACTCTTCCATCTGTTGTTCAAGAACCCTTTGGTATCCATGATAAATTTTGAGTACCCAACACTTAGTGCAATTATTTCATCCAAGTTTAAATTGCGGCGGTGAATATTTATGTCACCATCCTTCTATCTATTATTGAGGTAGTTGGGAACAATTTTGATAAACTCATTTGTCCAATCCTTAGATCCTTTAAGTTGATCATCGTCCCTTAGTATCTTAGGCACAAACCACTGTTTTAGCATGTGAAATGAATCCATTCATTCCTTGATATTTTTGTCTTCTGCAGACATGTATTGAAATTCATTCGTGACCATTCAAATCACTTGCTCAGTAGGATTTAAGGCTGCAGGGGCCTCAACACTCCTTTCTAAAATTCTACACAAAGTCATTAAGATGTGATGTACAGGTTGCCATTTCTTGAATAAGGGGTCCAATATAGGTACATGGGCCTTTATGTGATCAACTGCTTGTGACAAGGAAACATAACATTCATACACATTTTCCAAATTTTCCACAATTAGTTTAACCCTATACTCCAATATCTGCTCCAATACCATGAGGGTTTCTCTCTTTGCTATTTCCTTTGTTTCTTCATTATTCTTTTTCAACTTCTCAATTTCTTGTTTTAGCACATTAACTTGTTTAACAATGATTTCATCTTTATTAGTCTAGATGGAAGGGGGATGGTATACTATTAATTTTGTGCTTTGGGAAGAACCTACTCCCTTCAACTGCTATTTCAATTTCACATTTTTTTATGAATAACCTATTCACTTCATCATTCAAATCAGTCTGTTCTTTCTCATAGTCTGCCAATCTAAGCTCCATAGCTTTAACCACATCCCTAGTAAACATTGTTGAGTGAATTGTCATAGTAGCGACCTCCAATTCTGATGTGTCTTGAATTGTCTTTACCATGGCAGTCCCTTTCATTTCTTTTACAACATCAAGCAATCTTGGTTTTTCTCTTCTTTTTTTCTTTGTCCAAAAGGCTAGGGTTTCAAGTCTTGGATTGTAACCTGTGCACTCATTCCCTCATCTGAATTAAATTTAGAAACCAATATGGGATATTATTGGCTTCTTACTTGATCCAGTAAGAATATCTTTTTTAACTCCATCCCAGGAATAATTAGTATATTGCTTTCTAAGACCATTTTTCTTGCTTCTTGGGGGCTAACAATAATTTCATTAATCTTGAGTTCTTCAAGAGTCTGGGAAACAATCTACTCATGGTGTGAATCCTTAGTTCCCATCTTATTAATTTGGAGTCTCTCAAATTATTTCATTTTCATCTTAAAAAAAAAATCCTTGAACTTAGGATTTTGAATTAATTCATCATGTTCAATAAATCTAAGGGCATCAATCACCCTTTCATCATCATACACTTCTTGATCATTATTCCCATGTACATCCACTCTTTCTTCTAGTTTGTGAGCATAATTTTCAAGCTCAAGCAATGGTTGACCAACTTCATCATTTTTAAAATTCAAAATTACATCTACTACCTCTTTAGTATCCCCTACTTCTTCACTTATTTCATATGCCACTAAGGGGGCCACTCCATGTGTCTTCTGCCTTTTAGGACTTGGTTGCTTAGGGGATGCTTTTGATTGTATTTTGGCAGTGTATGGTAGGGGCTCTATGATTAAAATACCTCTTGGTTTGATGGGAATCTTGGAGGGTTTCGAAGAGTGACCCTCAGGTTTCTTTTCTGGTTCAACATATAATCTTTCAAAGTTGTCAATTATTACGTTCATATTTGTGATAGGATCCTTTTCTTCAAAATAGAATCCTTGGAATCCAGTGTCCCTTTTCTTCTTCTCCTCCTCAAGACTCTTTATGATTTCCCACTTCCTCTTCCTTTGAAAAAATTCATCACGTGTACAAAAATTTCTTATTACATCTTCTTCGTCACCCATTATATGGGTAATCCCAACTTTAGTGAGAAGTGTCTGCTTTATAAAATTAATATTCCCTTAAGGATTAAAGACTATTTCTCCTCATGACCTCAATGAATACCACATCTTTAAATAGTTCTACAGTTCTTCAAGAGTGTTAGACCCTATGGATAGATCCTCACATTTAGTTAGTTTAGGGAGGAATGTCCCCTTTTTTTGTCTTTTCATAACATTGTGCTCCATCTATAACATTTGCCACATAAATTCTAAAAATGAAATTCAAATAGAAACAAATTTAGGTAAAACATGTGGGGCTTGAGGAAACCCATAGACCCTTATTAGTGTTTGTTCTGCTAAGTAGAATCAGTCACCAAAATTGTGAGTGTATCCCTGCTCTGGCTTCAATGATAAAGGTCTTAATACTTGCATGATTTTATCAGGCAATATTGTTGAAATATGACCAAGAGAAGCCATGACCTTTACTACAAAATCATCATGAAATATTACATAATCACTATTTTTACATCTACTATCCCAGATGTAACACCAGTTTTGTATAGGTAACCTATTACCTTCATCATCAGTCATTCCCAAACACATTATTTAGTCCATCTATTTATGTTTTGGTACAATATTAAATGACAAAACAAAGAGTATTTCTTGAAAGTGATGGGAGCTAAGTTCTCTCTTACTTGCAAAAATCCCTCATGTAGCCCTTTCTCAATTTCAGCAGCAAAGTCATACTCAATGTTGACTTCATATTTTGTATCCTCATTGCCATCATCATGAGATATGTTGGCATGCTCTCTTCAACATCTATTCCAAGAATTTAGCACAAAGAAAAATAAGTTATTTTCAAATATAATTGAAAGTATTTTATGGAAAATGGCTCATTTTGGGAGGGGGAGATAGGTATCCTCCTATTGTTTTCACCCTTTTCAATGTGTAAAGGAAGTTCGTCACTCCTGTAGTTTTTTATCAATCTCATATAATCCTCCTCACTTCTGTCCAAGTTGATCTTAGTTATAGCTTGCTTGTTTAACATAAAACACTATAATTGCTTCTTTAGTCAACACCATTAATGGTGAACCATCTGAAATTCTTATAGTTTTGGTAGTCAGGTGATAATATTGTACCAATAATTTAATAAAATCAACATCTACAAAGACATTTGGGACTATCAATTTGGCCAAATCTAAGGTCCAAGAATTCAAGACCGGTATCTTCTCAACCCTTTTTTCATAGAAGTACCAAAATAGAGCCCACCCTAAGATAGGGATAATTAGGTCTCTACATCCTTGGGTTGTACCTTTAAACACATTTTTGGATCCTTGGTCTACTAAATTAGGTAACACATCTAAAATGGATTGTTTTGATTAAGCGGGAAAAATAGGTTTTGAAGGGACCCAAAACCCTTTAGAATATTTGATACAAAATGTTGCTAAAAATATGGGTGAAAGTAAACCAAAAACACACCAATGTAAAGAAACAAAAATGAACCAACAAAAACACTCAATAGTGAAAAAAATAAAATAACCAAAAACCACCTAAAGACTAGAAGAATAAAAAATAGATTGACAAATAATTCATACTACTTAAGGTGTTGGCCACCTCAAGGTCCTGGCTCCTGTGTAGGTCAATCATTTTCAGCAGCTCCTTCTCATCTTCAAAAGATATTTTCCAATCAATTGGCCCTCTAGTAGCAGGGCCTTTGGTGTCATCTTTCACATCCTTCTTTCCTTTTCCTTTTCCTTTAGCTGTATGCTCCTTCTCCATAAGCTCACAGAAGTACAATTGGTCCTCTCTTAAATCACTAATATTTTTGAATAGGACTTCTAATGAGTTTGCACTATTTTTCATAGAGAAATGGCATGTATGATGATGAGTCTAGTTTATGGTTTAATTATTGATGGGGTTGTTGTCCATTTCCTGTAGTATCTTAAGACTTTGATGCTTGGGAGTTGATATTTTAATAGTATTTCCTTGAACCATAGACCTTGGACATAAATCTATTTTCATAAGATTTCAAATGATATCGATATGATATATAGACTATTTGTGTTAATTTTGCATGTGATTAATGAATATCACTTTAAGATGATTATGGATATGTAGTTGTTGTGCATGCTAACATTGTCATGTAGATAATTTGAGACTTGTAATTTAGGAAGATCCTGCTAGCTGGACATGTGCTATATCGGTCAACAAGGTGGTCATTGAAGACTCTTGGTGGCTAGAGATTCCTCATGCATTGGATTGTAATCACCTTATAGTGGTCTTAAATGTTGTTGAGCATGTGTTGGCATTACTATTGTGCCATATTCAAGTTAAGGAAATCATGCCTGACAGGTTTTGTGCATGCGTAGCCTCCCTTGCTCTCTTCCGCACTTTCCCTAATGTGGCATCCTTCACGTTTGCTAGAGTTGAACACCTTGCTAGGTAGTTGGATAAATAAGGACTCTAATGTTCCTTTTGAACTCTCTAGAATGTTAATTTATTGATGTACTCACATTCTTAGTTTTTGGCAATACAACAATGTTGATTGTACTCATGTTTTTATACTTAAAACAATGAAGTTATAAGTTCGTGCATCTAAGTCTATCTTAGCTTTATTGAATACTTATCCAAGGGGGCCCACTTGGTGAGTATTCCCTCTCATACCTTAGCTTAGTTTAGTTACTATTTTTAGTTCAATAATTAGTTAAGAAATCTAGCATTGACTGTTCTTGCAACCACTAGAATTCCATTCTATGACTGTTCCTACAACCAAAGCAAAACAAAGTAGTTTCCTATTTGTTCGCTCAGATTTTCATTTCTATCATGCATTTCAGTTTGGTCTAGTTATTGATTAATTTCAACATCTATGTCATTTCCTTCCAAGCAGTTTACTTTTAGTATTATGCCTTTCTTAAGCTGTAGGATGAATATGGCTACTTTGGATTCCTAGTGCACATACAGTGTTGACTCATTTCAAGTTTACATCCATGGGTTGACAATTTAAATGCACCTTAATGATGATCGAGATAGTTATTCAGATTAGATGTCCAATCTCTAAGTCACAACTGTAAGGGCTTAGTTGTTATAATCATTATAGGAGGCCAACATTTTTGGTGCCATTGCTAGGGATGGTGTCAAAATAGGTAGTTCTTTGTATTTACTAATAGTTTTTATTGTTGTAGTATTTCTAGAGTTTTTCTTAGTATACCCCTCGTTAGAAGAGTAATTACCCCCCAATTTTTTTTCCAATTTTTTGGGTGAGTTGGCTGATATTGAGTGGATATCGTATGCATAGAGAAAGGAGAAGAGATGCTCATGGGAAATTCCTTCTTAACAATCCTAATCTATTCTAGATAATTGAGTACCAGAACCTGCCCAGAGGTAAAGAAGAATAAGAGACACACCTTTTTGCTAATACATTTCCAGATCTGACCAATT
>CM021101.1:351136964-351492329 GCA_007115665.2 Sequoiadendron giganteum
CTAGAAACAATCTACAAGATTTTGTTTGAAGGTTTAAAAATTGAACAAGGAAAACTCTCACATTTCAAAATTGGTGCTTTAAAAAGAACTCATTTCTTTCTTTGAGGATTAAAATGAACATGTGTTTTTTTGATGTTTTGTAATCCTTTTCACAAAGTAATATCATTTAAAAATCATATGCACTTCTCTTGCACCTCACGACGATCTTGAGAATCAAAATTATTTTTGTGATATTAAGTTGTCAAAAGTATTACCTCCACACTTCATTTTGGGTTTAAAATTGAACAAAACATCTTGCGAGTGTGAGTAGGCTTATTGCGTGTGTTCTCCCTTTGTTTCTAAACAAAGGTTGATCAAACTACGAATATGTTTACTTATTTTTTTTTAATCTTAGTAGGCTTGACTTGTGGGAAAAATTACTTGTTGTGCCTGTTGCACACACACCCCATTCAAAATGGGGACCCTCTCTTCCTTCTTTTTCTTTTCGGGTCCTTCTTGCTTCACCTTGTTTTGCATGCCCATTTTTGCACCCTAAAAAGGTCAACATATTCTCAAAAGCCACATTCTAAGTTTGACTAAAATTGGTCCCCTTTGAAAATGCTAAATCTTAAGCCGTTTTGGGTTTCCTTTGTTCATCGGTATTTACCTCTGGAACTTGACTTTTTCGTCGATGTTCTTCGGAACAATAAACCGCACCCCTCAGGCCCAGACTTCTCTGTGGCCGTGCACGCATAAAATTAGACTTAGGAGGAAATTGATAGTGTCCACCATGCTCTCAGGTCCCAGCCTTTGGAATTCCCTTCCCGAGTTTTCATTGTGCTTCCGTCATTTCAAATGGCCTTCCTCGAGTGTCTTCCTGACCCTTGGACCCCGGGTGCGAGATGTCCATCTCAAAACTTGTAGGGAAAACATAATGTCTAAATTATCACTGGACCCCAACCTCCAGAATTCCATGTTCAAGATTTCGTGTCGACTTCGCCCTCTCAACAGGCTATCTTGGGACATCTTTCCGACTCCCGGACCTCGGTCCCCATTTTTTTGAGCATAAAATCTAAAATGCTATCATAATGTCCAAATGTTGTTCGGACTCCGGAATTCCATTTTCGGGATTCCATTACAGTTTTTCCATTCTAAATGACCAAACCTGAACATCTTTCTAGCTTCTGGGCCCTGACCTTTTGTTCGCCGTCGGGCTTTCTTAACTGATAAATCTGCCTCCAGGGATTACCCTTCGGACTACTGTCCCCGAATTTCCACCTACATTTTTCCATTTTACACATCTGTTCCCTAACAACTTCTTGACTCTGGCAACCCGAACTCCAGAGCCCGACACCCAGAGTGCCCTCCTCCCTATGCCATTCCAAACAACCTTCCTGCTGTTGAAACCCGAATGCCTAAATGGGGGCTTAGATGACCTCCAAATCCAAAATGGACTTCGACCCACTTCCTAAAATTCGGTCTTCTTTCACATTAGCCCTTCATTGATCAAATCAAAGACCACAAAAGTCATTGGGAGTGTCTTGCCTCATTTTCCCTTCTAAACAACATCCTGCCAAGGGAATTCCAACCCTAGAAACCCGAATTGATTATTTTTCTTCCTTCTAGTTTCTTTATCAAGTGTTACATGTTTATCAAAGATGAATGATGATTGTGGATCTAACCTTGATATGCAAGGATTTTAGGGCCACTTTTCCATGTTTAATGTCACTAATTCACGTCTCTTTGTGTAGGATTTATGGAATCTGATGTAGAAACCTTCGGTGCCACCCAAGAAAAGTGAAAAGGAACTACCAAGGCACCTCGAGGCAAGGAGGATAAGGATAAAATGAAGTTCAAATTCCAGGGGGTGCCACTACAGTCCAAAATCACCACCCTTTGGAGAGACATCACAAATACCAATATCGGGCATGTCGATATTAATGAATTTACATGGAGGGTCAGGGTGGATCCAAAAATAGAAAATGCAAAGTTAATTAGAAGTAGCGGACTTGCTAAGGCTATAGGATTCTCACCAGCTTTGGTGGCCCTCGAGCTGGTAATGGCATGTCAAGAAGCATATCAACCCCAAACCAGAACCATAGTGGATAGAGATGGAAACATCCTTGTAGACATGTCCCCTCTTGGGATAACTACAAACTTCCACATCCCCACCTTTGAAAGTATGGAGACCTTGACTATGGAAGAATGCAAGGAGTTATGGCATCAATATCCTATAAGATGTAAGAAATTGATTAATCAATACTGATTGAAGGATAAGCAGGTCAATGTTGGCAAAGTCCCACAAGAACTCTTTCAGAATGATTTCTTCGAGGATTACCACGACCTCGTTACCTTACTAAGTAGAGTAATGGGCCTTCCTATTGTGGCCTTCTTCTAGGAGTGGATATTGTTCTTTGTGGAGCAAATTCTCCATGGTGACGCTGCCTTTGATTGGGGAGAAATAATCAACAATTGCTTTCATGAGCAGTTTATCAGTGTGAAGAAGACATCAAAGTTCTACATGACATCTTACCTAGTTTATTTGCTGGCTGATCAAAAACATTATCATGGATTGAACGTGATGCCTAATGCAGTGCGAGGGAGGGAGCTCAAGCCTTATGATAGATACTCTCAACTACAATACAAGAACTTCAAGAGGGACTACTACAACGTGAATGATGCCTTCCTCGCCTACATCATCCAACTGCTTGGAGGGGATTTTTAGAGAAGAGTATCCCATAGTGACAAATCCCTCCTCATACATTACACCTTCTTATACATATAGATCCCTAAGTTCACTTACATTCGTGTCCAAGGATTCATGGAAAGGCCGAACAAGCTGCCCCAATATCCCAATGGTCAGATCATAATATTAGAGATGACCTGATAGCAGCGACACATTCATAATATCTTGAGCACCAAATATTTGGCAGGGACACCTTATCCTATTGGCCTCAATCAGGGAATGTACAAGATTCATACCTCCCAATGTGTGGGGTATTCGAAAAAGGAGCTGGCCGAGTAACACTTCAGGCAGTATACAACTCAACCTCGAATGGACCCATATGATCATATCAGGAAGGCACTAGGACCAGAGTATGCCCACCTCCACAATGTTGAGGATTTCTAGGCCAATTTCAAAGATGATCTTGAGGTATGACTGCGACACTATATGCACATGACTCCCATCTACGTGCGAAGAGTCAAATTGTGTCTGATTCCAAATAATATTGAAGAGGATGAGAGCATGGTGATCGATCCAAGATATAGTGATGTCACTAATATGCCACTACCCATGATTGATTGGGAGGATCAAGAGGTTGATGACCTTGACACGCTCACCAAGCTTGTGGAGGTCCGAACAAAGGTGTGGATCAACCAACAAGTGGCATGACTGAAGAAACAAGGATTCACATTAAAATTTAAGGGAATAGAAAGTGAGCCAAGTGGCTTTGATGGTGGGGTTTCTACTACTACAATTGGGGAAAATTACAAATCCCCACCATCCATCAAAACCAAAAAGAGAAAGGAAGCTAGTGAGCAGGTGCCAAACCCAAAGGTTTACGCTCGAAAGGCTTCAGAGGGCAAGCCTTCCAAAAAGAAAAGAAAAAAAACTAGGGTTGTAGAGATTTCTATAATACCTGAAGATCCACTCCTTGAGGGTAGAGAGGAAGAGGCTAACCCACCAAAGTCTCCATCTGCTACTATTACCATTGCTCCACCTACTTTCATTGTAGTATCCATTACCTCTCTGCCTATGGTGGACATGTCTGTCCACCTTGCCTCCACTTATCTGATCATGTAGGTTATATCGGTGGATTCATCCTCTACCACAACCTTGCCGGTCTCCTCATCTTCTTTTTACCCTTCCCTTTTTTCCGCTTCTACTGCTACAATGCCTTTCCTCAATGTCCTGGAGTCCTTTGTAAAATGCATGCAGAATTTTCCCTCCGAGCTTTTAGGGATGCTTACAAATCCAATAGTGCAAGCCGCAATAACCCAAGCTATGGCTAAAAATCCAAATCTCCCTCCCCCTATTGAACCACTAAGAATGGAGGCAACAATTTAGATCTTAGATGAGCTCGAGCGACTAAGCTAGAGGCTGCCCAGAGGCCCGAAGATGAAGAGTTTGTATACCATGAGCACCCAATGTTTGAGCACCGAGAAATCGATGAAGTAGCCTATGAATCCTCTAGTGAGAGCTTCAAGGAGTTGGACACTGAGTTAATCCAAGAATCAAATGATCTAGAGCTTGATGCAGAATGGAGCAAGTAGCTCAGGGAGATCGAGGAACAGGAGGCTGCATGGTAGCATATGATTGAAGGATCTTCTGCTCCAAAGACTAAGACTAGCAGGTCTCTAGCTGAAAGACATGATCGAACCCTGAAGCATGATGAGGAAGCACCCCTCCATGAAGATGAACAGGAAGATAAGCCTGAGGAACATGAATATGATCATGATAAAGAAGAGGAAGATGCTAAAAGGGAGGATCCCTCCAAAAAACAATCACTCACCAGGTCTCCCACTAAACGTGTAATGCTCAAATGGGACTTTGACGAGGAGAAGGAGGATGAAGGGGTTGAGAAAGAGGCTCTTGTGGTTAAAACTATTGAACTTGAGGTGGAAAGTAGCAAGGATCAATAGGAATCACCCAAGGAGGGGCCCCAGATGCTTGATTGGCTAGGGAATCAACTTAGGCAAAAGACTCCCGCCCTAAAAGATCCTAAGGTGAGCTTAGAAGCAATATTGGCTAGAGAAAAGATAAGCACTAAGAAGGAGAAAAGGTGAAAAATCAGATGAAAAATAATCATGGATGCCTCATGATCTAGGGTAGTACAAATAGCAACAGCAGTGGTTGCAGAACAAGGAGTGACCTATAAAATATCCACCATCGACTTGGGAGTGGCTACAAGGGAGCAAAAGGTCAACCACCTCTGAGAATCAGTAGCCATAGTGGTGCACCTTATCCAAAAGGATAAGGTTTCAAAGGAGGAACTTAAAGCATAGTTGGCCAATTTGATGACCTATATTCAACAATGGTCATCCTTGGATGAGTAGACCACCACATCGTCAACCTCGCCTCAGCTATTGTATCAAGAGTAGATCAATAAGTTAGAAAAGAGAAGGATTTAGGATAAGACTACAGATGACTGGTTTCAAAATTTCTTATACATGGGGAACATGGGCATCAACTTGGCTGTACGGAGAAAAAATAGGTTCCTGGAGGTGTAGAGGACTCTTGAGGGTATGAGGAAAGTTTACGAGTAGTTCTCAAAAAAGTACAGAGCTACCTACCCAAAGATAGAGGCTATTCTCGTACTGCCGAGTGAGGTGTGGGAGAGGGACCTTGCCCTCAAGGATGATGACCACTGGTTAGAGGATGTATGGAAATGAGATTTTGATCATTGAAAGGGAAGGATAGAGTAGATCCTGGAATGAGTGGTTTCGGATATCGAATGGGCCAAGGAGGCCAGGGAATATTGTGCTCGATACCTCAAGTTGATAGTAGGGTATGAACTGCCTATTGATGAAATTAATCCAAAAAAGGTAAAGCCTCATGTATTGAAGAACATGGAAAATGGGATGTCTGTTGAGTTTACCATAGATTTCATGAGCTTTGTTGCTCGAGCCTTCACCCAGTCAGAGCTTTTCAGAAGTAATGCGGCCAAGTATGATGACGACTGGAAGATGCTTCTTAACAACTCCCAAAAATGGAGTTACCAGGTGCCACGATCTGATATCATGGAAGTGGAAAAGCTTCAACCATTGATCTTGAGCTTTGTGGGGTATGAAACTTTGAAAAAGAAAGAGGGCAACCCTGTCATTGATGATGAATTTCTAAAATAGTAGCTACAACAAAGGGCAATCAAGAGATAAAACTGCTACAGTGCTACCACTAGCAGACGAAATAGGGAAAAGAAGAAAGATGTTTTAAAAATGTAATATATTTGGGGGTAGGTGAATCCCTAGTGTAAAGTGAATCTTGGCCACACAATAGAATTGAATCTTGTCCACTCTTTTTTCTTTTTGAAAACTATAAATAGGGCTCTCCTCCTCTCATTTTAAGGGAGTTGAGTTGTTGTAAAGGCATGCTACAGAAATTGCAATAGAAAATACAATCATTTCTTGGTGTATTTTGGAATTCTCCACATGTTTCATGATTCTTCTCCCATTAGTCAAAAATTTACTTTAAGTTATTTTGCTGTCCTTTGACTTTGGTAGACTTAGCATGTTGTCTTTGGTTATGAAGTTTTCTACTGTGTGTATGCTTTCCTTGTCCATACTTTTGGTCATTTGCTACTAGTAGATGACTATGTAAAGTTATTCTGGACTATAGTTTCACTATTGCTCCCTAAAATTTGTCTTTGTTCTCATTTACATGGTGAATGAATGATGAATATCTGCAGTCCTTAGAAGATAACATAGATTTCATGATATATGAGAATTCTGGCTAAGTGAAATCATATTTTAAGGAGACTGTCCATAGCAGGAACCTCCATTATCACTGTTCATCAGTATTTGCAGGTCCAAGAACCTTCCTTCTTCCCTACCTCTTTTCTTATTTTTTAGAAACAACCTATGCTAAGGTCCATTGCACATTGTAAAGCCAAATTTGATGAAACAATGGAGTCCAAGACTATTGGTTGAGCCTGCAGCAAAGTGCAGTAATTTCCTATTTAAAGAACTCCATTCATAGACCCAATTCCCCTAAAGCTTTAACTTCTGTAAGAATTCTTGGTGATTCCAGAAAATCACATCAAACATCTGATACATTCCAAGCCTTGTCATGACATGACATCCGAGAGACCTTGGGATAGTGTTTTGCAATTTTATTGTGGAAGATTGTCTTTCAAGAGAGGTGATGCACCTATGCATTACCTATGTTGATAAGTGCATAAAAACACTATCAACAAAACTGTTTATAGAAGAAGGGCCTATTGGAGATAAAATTGGATTGAATTGGATCATTCTCCCTTGAGATATTTCATCGAGTCTTGAGATCTACATCGAACAAAGGAGAATTTTAGGAATTACAACTCCTTGTCTGAGCTAAAAGAGCTAAACGAAGGGAACCATTTGTCACCGATTCGCCAAACCAACCCACTTCTCTTTCACCTCTGTCTTCTCTAGCATGATTGGTAGTACCACCTTCCTCTCATTTGATCTGAAAAACCTTCTAGGTTGCCACTCCATCTGGGCTAAACATTGCCTATCAGCCAAATACAATCACCAACCCTGCTATTGTCCTGTCGGTTGTTGTAGCTCATTTTCAGTTACAAGCTAATCTGGTGCAGCCACCTCCACCACCCCCTCCAATGGTGTGGCTGGGTAATAAACCATCTCCTTTGGTCTTCAACCTCTACCATGACATGCCAAAGAATCTCAAGAATTTTTGCACGAAGTTCAACTCTCGAGATCCACAGAGGATAACCGAGGAGCAAGTCAAGATTTTCCAGATTGCCTTGAAGACTATGCAAATCATATATGAAGATGTGGCCCGCAGGCTCTTTGCCTACTCCCTAGGGGAAGAGGCCTTCTACTGGTATGTCAATTTTCTAGCCAAAACTATCAACACATGGGACCTTCTGAAGAATTCTTTTCTGCAGAAATTTAAGACTCTGGTCAGCCCTGCAGACTCGTATTGACATTTCATGTCAGTTTAGAGGGAGATTAATGAACGAATCAGTTCATTCAATGATCATTTCCATAGAGCGTATACTTGGGTGCAGACCTCGTACATTTTCAATGATGTTGTCATCTTACCTATTTACTATGCAATATTGGATAACCTCATTTCAGCTCTGGTAAAAAGAATCAGACCGTCGCCTCCTAGGTTGGTCAATGCATACGCTAAGGCCATTATTTCTAGCATAGATTTGGGGTAGAACATTTCTGGTCTACTACCTTCTCTTGGGAAAATAGCACATCCAGTGCAGATTCAGGGGCTTTCTCAAGCATTGCAACATTAGAAACCCCTGTTGAATCCAATACCACAACTACCTATGTCTCCACACCTCGGGAAACCAATGAATTAGGCGCATCCGGTACCTCACTACTTGCTGCCCTAGCAACAACATTCCCATCCTCAATTGTCCTAGGTGTTGGTGTACCTCCAGGTAGCTATATTACCACCCGCTCATTAGAATCAACTAGCTGCACAACCTGTGTTCCTTCAGAACACCACGCCACAACCAAACAATACCGAAAATGACAAGATTGACGAGCTTATAGAAATGATCAAGAAGATTTCCACATAGATGATGCACTTAAGAAATCTGAATAACCAATTGCAAGCATCGCAAAAGAACATCCAAGCTAACCTTAATCGTAATAACTGAGATCATCGTGAAAATTGGGACAATCAGGATGCTATCACGTTGTCCAGACAAAATTATGACAAAAATATCAGAATTCGGGCCAAAACTATGACAGAAGGACCTTCCAAAGGAAAAACCAGACATGGAACACAAGACCCAACAAAGGCGACATTCCCATGCCCCTTGATCAGCCCAACAACAATGAGAACCCTACGAGTGGAGTTTACTTGGTGATAAATGCTCTATCTGGTTGGTGTCACATACATAAGACAAGTCGACACTCCGAGCTAGATTGTCCGGAATTCCAAATTGCTGCTAATATTTTCCAAGTTGAAGTTTAGAATGCAGTGGAAAATTCAAGGTGCATAGATACTGTCTAGTCCAACCCATACGACTCCTCAGTGTTGGTGCTGAACCAGGCTCCTTTCCCAAGAGCAGAATGCAACACACTAGAACTGGAGGCTACCGATTCAAACAAAAATGATAAAGTGGAAGAGGTAAGTTCTGAAGGTCCTTTAGCTCAACTTTTCAATTCAATAGATAATGGTCCCAAAGATGACGAGGAAGAGCCTAAGGAAGACAAAGTCTAGATGTTCCACCAACAGACTACCCCATATAACCTCAAAAATAGACAAGTTGGTGGTCATGCTGGAGGCCCTTTTATGACCTCCACTCCACCGAATAATTTTAGTACTCCTCTCAATCCAAATGCAAGTAATAATTTGGGTTTTCCCCATACACCCACCCGATATATCAACAAAAATAAATAGTACAACAATAGCCAAAGCCAAGCCACCAGTTCCTCTGAGAACATTTCCTACGATCAAGAAGTCAAGCAGATGGGGGAGTCTATTGTTGAGGAATTTAAGAAAGTGAAGATAAGTGTATCCGAATTCAAACTTATGAAGGTGCCTCCCATCAGGAATTCCTTTTTTAGAATGATAAATGGGACTCCATCACAAGGGTTGACTCAAGAACCTCCCGCAAAGAGGGTCTCCTTCGACGATCAATAAGGTGAGCCGATCGTTAGGAATATATTCAACAGTAAAGATGACCCACCAGTAGGCCAACAAGCAAATAGGCAGCCCAACAGAGTAACTAATCAGGTACCAACCTAAAGCAAGGGCAATGAGAAAGACAAGGGACAATTTTCTTAGGTGGATGTTTCCAGAGGATTGTTTCAGGAGAAATTCGAAACTCTTCCCTTTCTGACCACCATCCACGTGTTCGGGAAGAACCTCCACAACTGCCTGCTAGATTTAGGTGTATTGGCCAATTTCATGCCCTTGAGTTTTTGCAAGGTACTTGGAATAACGCCAAATCCCTCTTGGCAAAAGGTGTCACAACTGGACAAAACCGAGATCAGCATAGCGGGGGAAATTAACAAAGTACCTATGCAAGTTGCTGCTGATCCCTGGATCCATCAGACCATTGACATTCATGTGGCTAATATCCTGGACACATATGGTATAATCCTCAAAATGGATTTCATGAGGGAATTGAATAGATACGCCACAACAGATTACTCACACATGTGGCTGCCATGGAAAGGAATGCCGAATCAGATTTGGATTGATCGGGAACCACAGATGAGATTGATGATCACCGAGTACAACAAAACAAACAAGGTGTTGTATGTTGAAATAGGTTTGGGGAATTATTCCCCAGTATTGTATCAAAATGAGCAGGAATGCTTTGAAGAAGAAGGAACAAGCAAGGTTTTCCTTGTACTATACATCCTGCCTGCAAATTTAACCAATTCCTCTCAGAGCACTGAATTGCTGATATAATCCGATGATGAAGAGTTAGGAGAGGATGATAGTCTTGGATTTTTGGATGACTTCCAAGCTTTCATGGAAAAATGTGCTCAGGGCCAGCTTAGTCTGGGGGCCTGAATGAACCTCTGGGAACTCTTGCTCCCCAATTGGTGCAGAGTACATAATGCTACCCACTCAAAGTTTGATTGCTTTTTGTGTCAAGAAACAATTGAACACGTTAAAATATAGGATACTCCAAAGAAGAAAGTGGGGTCTGCACCACCTGAAAAAACACATTCCATCCTTGCACCTTCCAAAATGGTTACTGAAATGAAGGCCCCACCGAAGGTGAAAATTGGATCCATTGGTTCTACGTTCAAGAATTCTCCTAGATTCTAGACGTTGCGCTTTGACGGGTCTAAATCCAAACACGGAGCTAGGGAAGGTTTCAAATTGATTAGTCCTGAAGGTAAGTAATACTTTTCTGTTCATCAAATTTAGTTTTATTGTACCAATAATGTAGCAGAGTATGAGGCTTTAGTCTTGGGCCTCTTAATGGCATTAAGAAAGGGTGTCAAAATTCTCCAAGTGTATGGAGATTCAGAGTTGGTCGTAAATCAAGTCAGGTTGCTTTATTCATGCTATGAAAGAAGAATCACCAAATACATACACCACGTATGAGATCTACTAGAAGGGCTAGATGCATTCAATATTCAATTGATCCCACACACGTAGAATCATACCACCAATGCCTTGGTTTAGGAAGAAAGCACACTACAACCACTATCCTTATCTGGACTTAGAAGATTCACGGTGGAGCTCACCTCCATCCCATAAGTGTCCGATAATGTAGCCAATTTCCAAGTATTCAATGATGACAAACACATTCTAGACTTTATCACCAGTTCGGATGTGTTCGCTACGTAGATAGTTGATGAGGTTGAACCTCAAGAGGTGGACTTGGATATAGAAGGGATTATCAACCTAAAGACCAACACTATCCCCAGGGGAATGGAACAACTAGAATGAATCTTTGACTTGGATCAGATTAGAGATCAGGATCAACATTCTAAGAAGGATATAATTAGCGGCCAATGTGACACTTACAATATAGGAACAACCAGGAATGCCAAGAATGTGTTCATTGGTAAGGTGTGCACTCCTGAAGAAAGAAAGGGGATAATTGAGGCTCTACAAAAGTATCACAATGTCATCGCTTGGAGATATGAGTATCTCAAAATGTATGATATGTCCATCATTAGCCACACCATCCTGCTTAGACCAGATGCGAGGCCATTTCGGCAATGGAAACACCTAGTCAATGCATTTCTAGAGCCAATAATATACAAGGAAGTAAATTTTTTATTGTCAACCAAGATCATTTTCCCGGTTAGAAACTCCACATGGGTGGAAAATTTGGTTCCAGTTAGAAAGAAAAATGAGGAAACCCGATTGTGCATCGACTTTCGCAATTTGAACTGAGCTTCAGAAAAGGATAACTATTTTGTACCCTCATTAGATGAGGTGTTACAGATAGTAAACGACTCCCAGATGATGTCCTTCTTAGATGGATATTTAGGGTATAATTAGGTTATGGTACAATATGAAGATCGACATAAGACAAAATTCACCACCAAATAGGGAACGTTCACCTACAAGCGAATACCATTCAGACTCATTAATGATGGTGCCAATTTCCAACACGCCATGGATATTGCATTTAAAGACTTGATTGGCAGATGCATAATCATCTACATGGATGATTTCACAGTGTTCTCAAAGTAGCGGGGTAATCACATCAATGACCTGTGCAAGGTCTTTGAGAGGTGTCACGAATTTGGGGTTTCCCTTAATCCAAGAAGTGCATCTTTGGTGTCACTGAGGGGAAGCTCCTTAGACACGTCCTATCAAAATGGGGGATTTCAATCAACCTCGAATGTGTCCAGTAAATCATGAAGATCCAGCTGCCAGGCAACAAAAAGGAATTAATTTTTTTTGGAAAGATCAACTTTGTCTGCAAGTTCATTATAAGCTTCCCAGAAATCGTCAAACCACTCAATTCTATGCTCAAATAGGACGCTAAGGTCGAGTGGACCCCAGAAGAAAAGTAGGATTTTGAGGAAATAAAGAAGGTAATTGCTGATGCCCCTATGCTAGTTAGCCCTAATTACTTGAAGCCTTTCTACATCTACTCCTTTGCTTCAGATCATTCTTATGCTAGTATCTTGACACAAAAGGATGACAAGGGGAGTGAACATCCGATCGCCTTCATGAGCACCCCTCTGAAGGATGTTGAACTATGCTATCATAACATTGAAAAAAAAGCCTATGCCCTTGTTAAAGGAGTAAACAATTTTATACATTACATCTTTCGCAACAAGGTGTTCGCTATTGTTCCTAACCCCACGATGAAGATGTTGATCGTGCAAAATGAGTTAGGAGAGCGAAGGGCAAAGTGGATTGCATTGCTATAAGAGTATGATATGGAGATCTAGCCAATGAAGCTAGTGAGAGGACATGCACTTGCCAAAACAATGACAAAGGTGGTTATTGATGCTGGACTCGAACTCATAGTGCAGAAGTACCAGCTGGAGGATGTCTCTCTAAGGGAATGGTACGATGATATATTGTATTACCCACTGAATCATAAATTTTCTCCTAATCTTCAGGAGTCCAATGGCATGCCCTTAGGTTGAAAATCAGTAGTTACATGCTATAGGGTGCCATATTCTACAAGAGGAATCATGAAGGTATCTACTTGAGATGCCTCAATAGAGAAGAGGTTGATCGTGTTCTCAAGGAATTCCATGATAAGTTTGGGACTGGTCACAGTTCTGGTTTATCAACTGCACATTAGATAATAAGAGCTGGGTATTATTGGCCCACCATTTTTAAGGATGCCCATGGTCATGTCCCAACCTGCCACATGTGCCAGACTGCTACTACCTGAGAAATGATGCTGTTGTCCCATTGCAACCTATTTTGGAGGTAAGCTCGTTCACGCAATGGGGTCTCAACTTCATTGGTCCGGTAAGCCCTCCATAATCTGCTAGACATAGGTACATTCTGACTTCTACTGATTATTGTACTAGGTGGAGAAAATAAATAGCTTTTAGGTAGTGTATAATTGAAGTAGTAATTAATTTTTTGGAAAATTTCATTTTAAATCACTTTGGTTGTCCTTATTCTCTAGTATGCGATAACGAACCTGCATTTGCTTCGTTAAAATTCATGGGCTGGGCTTTTGATTATGGTATAGCCCTTAAATTTTCATCCAATTATTACCCTCAAGGCAATGGCCTTGCTGAATCAACCAACAAGAACTTGATCACTGTGATCAAGAAGTTGCTAGATAGGAATCCCAAGGATTGGCATACCCAACTTCATTTCGCCCTTTGAGCGGATCACACTCGACACAAGGCTGTCCTCGGAGATTCCTCGTATCATCTCATTTATGGCTCGAAGCCCGTTTTCCCCATACACTTGAAATTTCGTACCCTCTAGTTTATTAATGATTTCTATGAAGGAGGAGACCACAGAGAAGCTCACCTTGCCTAGTTGTTGCACCTTGAAGAAGTACAAGATCATGCCATAGAAAATTTTTCCAAACATCAAGGCGTAGTCAAAATATGGTTCGATCGTCAAGCCAAAATTAAGGCCTTCCGCATTTTTGATCTAGTCCTTTACTGGGATAAGGCCCATGAAAAGAGAGGGGGACACAAAAATTTGACAAGCTCTAGCTTGGCCCCTTTCAAATTGCTGAAATCGTTGGAGAAAATTCTTTTCGTTTAAAGAATTTGACTGGTGAAGATGTCTTGTTTCCTGTCAATGGGAAACACCTCAAGCATTACTTCTAGGCTTGAGCTCTTTCGGAGTTGTCTGTGTAAATAATTATACATAGGTTAATATAGGTTTCCTACTTTGTCCTTTGGTTTTGCTTGTTTGTTCGGCTATTTTATTTGGACCTTGGAAGAGTCTTCTCGTTCTGCTATGGTGGCCATGCTCATCTTGATAAACAGTTTGCCCTGTTGCCCATTTTTGCGTTTTTCTCTAGACAAGACTTCATTCCCTACTACTAACTTCTGAAAGCCCCTAAGCATTGGTTTTCAACTTTCAAACTTTGAACTAACCTGGGAGGGCTATCTGCTTGAATTCCCCGTGTTTATCATGGAACACACAGAAACACATTTTAAAATTTCCAAAGAATGGTATGGTGATTACTGAGAGGGATAGATAAGTGAAAAATCTAAAGTCTGCTCCACTGACCACTATGATTCCCAAGCCCATAGTGATCTTCATTGCTTACATGGTTGAACAGAAAGAAAAAAGAGAAAAATGCTGAAAAGAAATATCAAATGAAAAGAATAGATAGTGAAAATAACAATCGTATGGGTGTGCAAATATCTCTACTAGGGCTATGGATTCCTATTTGGCAGTAGAGCTATGTACGTGGGGTCACAGTGACAATTCTGTCGAGGCTATAGACTCCTGACTAGCAGTGGAGCAATATCCAGGTTACTTTTGGGGTCAAACAAACTACATAGCTTATCTCTCCCAATCGGTGGTTGCTCATGCTATCTCCAAGAAAAGTAAAAGAACTCACTACACACACACTTCCATGATGATGTCGTGGCATGATTCAATCCTACCTTCCTTAACCTGCTTTTAGTTCAGCTTTGAAAATCAACTTTAGCATGCGAAACCAGAGATCATGGGTTCAAAATGAATATTTATCTTTAGAATGTTGGGAGCATTCTCCCAACGAAGTCCCCATTTGTTTTTCCTATTGCACACATGCCTTGATCGGAATGGGGACCCTCTATTCCCTCTTTTGCTTGCCCGGACCTTTTTGCTTCACCTTGTTTTGCATGCCCATTTTTTTGCCCTAAAAAGGTCAACATATTATCAAAAGCCACATTCTTGTTATGCCTTGCATAACCACCCCATCTTTTGCCTTGGTCAAAATGGGTCCCCCTTGTTTTTCTTTATCTTTGATTTTGTTTTTGAGTCTGTCAAAGTCAGAATCAGAACTAAATCGGGTTCTGAAAGTTCTTTTGAGACTTGTTTTGGTTCCATCCCGACAGTCTTTTCTTTTGCCCTTTGTTTTTGGGTCTTTAGCGAAAGCGGAGCCGGAGTGGGTATTAGGATGATTGTTATCAAATTTGCAAAATCAGAAATTGATTCCGATCTCGCCTCCACTATTTTATTTTTGCTTAGTCTCGGTCTTTGTGTTTTGTTTTATTAGGTCGGTCTTTTACTTTACTTTTTGTTTTTTAGTTGTCGGACCCGAAACCAGAATGGGAATGGGGTTTGAAAATCTTATAAATTTGAGATTCCGTTTCCATTTTAGTTCCACCCCCGCCACTTTTGCCATTGAATTTTTGACTGAAGTTGCACTATAGATGAGTGTTAGTTCTCTTACAGTTCCGACTTCACCTTTACTGCGCTTTAATGCATTAATGGTGGTTGTCAGTGTAGGTAGAAATTCACATATTTACCTTTATTAAGGGTTAAACTGATCATTATTGTTATTGTTAAAGATCTAAGAGCACGAAAGAGCAGTAGCAGAGTTCATTTGAGCAAATTGATCAAGATAGAGAAGGGATATTGTGTGCAAATCAATTCAGAAGGTTAGCTTGGGTTTGTTTGCGTTTGAGGTAGGTTTCTTATCCTTGTTGTTCTTTGTTGATTTACGGTTGTGTTTGTTGTGTTTTTCTTTATATTTGTTCGTGTGTTCAATCATTTTGTTTTAATATGATTGGATGAGCAGGTTCTTGTTTGGTCTTGTTTCTCTTTCTTTAAATCTTTGTTTTCTTGTACGTTCATGTTGTTTCTTTCTATTTTTTAGGCGTAGTCGCTTTCACGTCTTAATCATGGTTGCATCATGTTTGTTTTTGATTTGTAGTAGATTAGATTAGATTAAGGGTTTTTAATGGCGTTTGTTAAGATTAGAAATCTATAGTGAGGTAGATTAGAGATTTTACAGTGATTTAGGGTAGATTAGATTTATTGTTTGATTAGGGTTTCGTCATGTGTTTGGGTCTGGTAAAATGGCAAGGTTTAAACCTGTGCCCTAGTTTTATCGGGTTTGTTAGATTAGGGTTTTGTATCGCTTGATGATCATAGTTAAATAAGGTTTAAATAATGGCCCTAAAATGCAATTGTTCTCCACGGTCATATGAGGGTAGAGTTTTAAAGCTCCTTTTCCATTTTATAGCGACCTAGGTTTTAATCATGAAGTTGTGTTGAAAATGAATAAAGTATTTAATGACGTCATGATTAACGTAGCCGGAGGTGGGATTGGAATAGATTATGGACCTAAGAGTTTTGTTTTACAAAAGTCATCGATTCCATTTCTATCCCGTTTTCGACTCCGAGTTCTAAAAGGGTTTCCTTGAAGTATATGATAACATTGGCGGAGGCAGGATCATAATAGATGATGAACTTAAGAATTTTGTTTTGCGAAAGTTATCGATTCTATTTCTATCCCGTTTTCGGCTCCGAATGTAATAAAGTCTTCTTTGAAAAAGTAATGATTAACCTAGATGGAGGTGGAGGCGGAATTGAATCCGAATATGAAAATTGGAAAATTGGAAGGAAAACAAATCCTGTTTTTGTTCTGATCTCGGTTTCGACCACTATCCCGGTTTTGACCCCGAGCCTGTTTGTTATTAAGTGAAGTATCTTTATTGGTTTTTGCTCCGAGTCCGATAGTGTTGTAGAAGAGATTGTTTTTGAGCTTCTTTCTGGTTCCGACTCCGATGTATGGTTAATAGGTATGTTTTAAAAGTATGTTTTATGATGATATCTAAAGATCTAATTAGAGGTTTGTTTGCAGGAAAATTGAAAGATGTCAGGAACATCAGGAGAGGCTGCTTGAAGGAATCAACTGGATGGAACATCAAAGGCAGCAGCAAAACCAAAGAAATTAAAGCCAGAACAACTACCTTATACATTGAGGTATGATCATAGGAATCCAGTGGTGAAAGTGAGCAAGGTGGAATCAAATAGGTCAGATATCACAGATACTAATCTGGGCCAGTATAGCTTTGAAGAATTACATGAAGAGACCTTTGCAGAACGAGAAAAATTGACAGGGAGAACACAAAGGATTGTTGACTCCGGTCTTGCACATATCACTGTGTTTCCTTTATCAATTCAGTGTCCGGAGTTGATATTGATAGTAGCCAGTACTTACAATCCTGCTACAAGACTATGCATGGATTCACAAAATAATGTGATTATAGATCTCACTTCGCAAATGATCCAAAGTATATTTAATGTTCCTGATCCCAAGAACTTGGTGCAGCTAACTAAAGCAGAGTCATTGGAGAAATATAGCAAGCATAAAGATTCTAATAAGTCTCACTTAAACAAGAGGTGGTTGACGACAGAAAATAAATCTCTATCCAAGCTTGTAGACCAGCCAAGGAGGGTAGATTTCACAAAGGAGGTATCTGACTTAATATTAATGTTGTCCAGAGTGTTTGGGAAGAGGGATGCCTTCCACTTCAAGGAATGGATGTTTCATTTCATTCAAGTAATCTTTTAGGGTGATTACCAGTTCGATTGGTCAATGATTGTTTCTAATGCCATACATGATCAACTCTCAAGGGTTAGACAGACTAAATATTTCTTCATGACTTCTTATGTGGTTTATGCTACAACAAGATTGGGGATTTTCCCAGGATTAAACAAAGTAGGTATAATAGGAGCCTTGGATGGGCAAAAGAAGGTATGGGAACATTATGATCAGTTATCTCTTCAAGTTGCTGAGACTCATTTCAGAAGAGTCAATGATGCATTTTTATATGTGGTCATAAATCGGTTGAGTGGAGATGCAGGATACAGGTTGAGTCCAGAATCTATGGCTTTTATTGCTGAATGGGGAAGTTGGTACATCCAATACCCCAAATTTACATACTTTAGGTTATTTGGTTTTGAAGGCCATCCACATTTATTGCCAAGATGCTGCAGTAACAAAATAGTGCTTATGGAATTTGTATATCAAGCCATTGGAGTTAATGCTCGGTTCAAGATTAAGCACAAGACTGGATGTCATAAATTTCCCATGAAGTTGGGGGAATATAGTTGTCAACACTTGAAGGGAGCAAAGGTAGTTTGTAATGAGTTGATACAATTGAAATTGGGATTGTATACAACTCGTAAGTATTTTGATCCAAGGAAGAAAATGTATGCCTTATTACCTTCAGTGTTCACTAGACACTTTAATTTGTTAGAGGACTTTTGGTGCGATCGACAAGATGAGTATGACTTAAGGAAGAAGAACTATGAAATATTGTCGGTTGCACTTATGGCAAAGTTGGGTGTTAAAGAAAATATTCCTGACATGTTGGTGGATGATGGAATTGTATTGGATCCCTCATATGAAGCCTTGAACATTGGGACCAAAAGCTTAGATCCAATAGACTGGAATGAGGAAGAAACAACTGATATTAAGAAAATTGGAAGAACAGTTTTGGATAGAAGTGTGCAATGGTTGATGCTGAGAACTCAAGATCCTCAAGAAATAGCTCCTAAGAAGGGTAAAGGATACAAGAGGATTAAAAGAAAGACACCTTCCAAGGAGCCATTAGAATTCTTTCCTCCAGATGTTGAAGAAATAGAACTTGAGGTGGTCGATGAAGAAGAAGAGGCACCGGAGGGAGATGTTCCAATAGGATCTGTTGTTCCTACGCCCACATTGGGTGAGTCATCCACACAAGTCCCACTTACAAGGAAAAGGAGTAAAGAAGTTCAGGAGGGAGTACTTTATGGCATGGCTGAAGCTGCTAAGGGAAAAGAAGTAGAGAAAGAAGTTCTTGAGGTTGAGACGGATTCAGATGAGACTCTATCTGAAAAGGATTTGCAAGAAAACATGCCTCTAGAGTAGAGTATTGAGCAGATTCTGACACAAGAGGAGCAATGGAAAATATTTGAAGATGCTACAAGAGATTTTGATGCAAGGGCTACAAGAGATTTTGATGCAAGGGCTGCAACAAGGAAGCAAAAAGAAATAGATGCAAAGTTGCAAGCTGATGCTCTACTTCACCAGCAGCAATTACAGTCAAAACAAATTGAAACAAGGGTAGTAACTGATGAAGTGGAGAAGCAAACGAGGCAATGAGAGCATGAGATCAAGGTCAAAGTAGAAAATGAGAAGTTAGAACTGATATAGAAGATCCATGATCTTGAGGAGGAGAAAGCAAGAAATTGAACGGAAAAGGAAATCCTGGTTGCCAAACTAAAACTTGCAGAGGAAGCTCGACAAAAAGAAGAAGAAGCTGAAGCTCTAAGAAAGAAAAGAGATGTTGAAGAGCTAATAAAGAAACAACAAGCTGAAGAAGAAAGGGGAAAGGCAGAAAAGCTCAAGGCCTTATAAATAGAAAAGATAAGAAAGGAAAAAGAGGTCGAAGAGCTGATTAGGAAACAACAGGAAGAAGAAGCCGAAGCTGCAAAACTTAAGGCTTTGGAGGCAGAAAGAATAGAAAAAGAGAAACAAAAGGTTTTGGAAAAAGGAAGATTAGAAAAGGAAGTTCAAGAAAGAGAAGAAGAGGAAGGAAGGAAGAGAAAAGAACAAAAGGATAGAGAAGAGGCTAAGAAGTTGGTGCAGATGCATGTGCTGCAGGAGCAACAAGAGAAAGCAAAGGTTGATTCTCAACCTGGGGTAAATGTTCAGCCACCCTCTACAATTGCTACTTCCTCTTCCATGATGATGACTGCTCCCAGTGCTCCTATATGGTTGAAGTTAGACCTGTAGAAGAGAGCTAGAACACCTCCTCAACCTCTTAATTGGGAGGACATGATGAAGGGAGTTGAACAGGAAAGGCCTAAGAAGAAGGCTAAAATATTACATTCTACCAAACTCACAGATAAAGGGGAGATAGTTGCTGAATGTGCCATGCCTATGATAGAAAAAGAGGTAGGGGAGATACGGCTAATAGACTATCAATTGAGTACGGCTAATTTGGGAAGACCCACTAGGAATCAACAAATGAATCTAATTGATGTAGTGGCGTCAACAACTAAATCAAGAATGATGAAGGATAAACAAAAGAAAGATGAGCTTAAAGCTCAATTGGATCAGTTACATTCATTCTTGAAGAGTGTCTCCTCTCCAAGGTCACAACAAGTTGTAGCCATTGAGACTCCTATTTTGTTAAGCAAAAAGGAGGTAGATGATTTGGTGCAAGTTAGAGGTAAGGCAAAGATGGTAGACAAATAGATAGACAAATTGAACCATGAGGTAGGTGAGATTTTAGCGAAAGGATTTGAAGCCTACAAAGAAGCAGAGGGAGTAATAAAAGAGATGAATCAATACATTGAGGCATCAGAAAAATAAGAAGAAGAGTGCAAGGAATATAGTGAAAAGTTAGAAAAGATAAATACATTGCCTCTAACTACTCTTCTAGAACAATCTATACTTGAAGATGATAACAAAGAATTTGTAGAGAAGACTTCTCGCATACTCAAGTTTAGAACTGACTTTTTGAGCAAGCATAAGGATGAGATTCAGGAAGTAGTTAATAATTTAACTGAGCAGTTGGAAGAGTTGGAAGTGGTCATGGCCATAATTGTAGATGTAAATGTAATGACAAAAGATGGCATGCCTTTGAGTCAGGTTAAAGAGAAATGGAATGAAAGATTTCAAGGACTCATGCAGGAGAAGGATGATGGAGGAGACTTGGTAATAGATCGGCTTGTAGAAGTCAGAGAAGAGATAAAAGCTGCAGGGAGAGAATTGATAAAGATGAAAAGTATGAAAGAGTTTGCTGCAGTTGAGTTGGATCGGATCAAATTTGAAGATGACTAGATTGATGGGCTAGATATGGATGCTTTACAACAAGTCTTCACCAATTATGATGAGTTCATTGTGGATCCAAATTCACATGCATAAAAATCTTGCATGCATAATATTCTCCTTCCTTGCATGTTGCATGCATACGACACTGATAGCTTTTTGAGCACAGGACTTCCTCTTCTATTCTATCTTCTATTTTTAGATCAAACTGAAAGTTTTAAATGTAAGAACTCAAGATCAAATTGATCTGAGTTTCCAAGAGAGTTTGGTCCCTAAAAAGGTGGAATGCCTAAAATAGAAGTAGGGTTCGAACTTTTGTATATCTATAAATACCTAATGGGTATCATATTGTAAAGGTCGACTAATTGAGAATAGAATTGGCTTACTTGAAGGCTAGGAGATAGAGTTTTGTAGTGATCATTGTTTTGAAGATACATTGTTACTTGATAGTTGTTACAGTTAATAGAATTGCAGGTTTTCTCGAAATATGGTATTTTGGAATAAAATTGTTTGTTTGATAAGGCTGATAAGTTATAATCTATCTGTATGCAGTGATTGTGCTGAACATAAGAGTTTCTTGAATGATGAAAGTTATTTGAAGGAATTAGATTTAAGGATTATCTTATTAGATTGTCATTGAGTTGAAGTTATTAAAAGTTTGCTGATCTATAGTCTTGATGATGAATGAATGTGTGTTGTTTTGAAACCCTTGGAATATTTGTGAAGAGTATGCGAAGTTAATTAAGCACCTAAAATGTATGCAGTGGTATAGATTATGCTATGGATTGTGTCATCTTATGGTTTGATGATCTGTTAGGAAACATTCATTGTTAAAGATATATGTCCAAGAATTAGATAAGATTGATTCAAATTTACTGGTTACCCCTTCGTCCTATCTTTTTCTTTTATTTAAAATCCATTGATTTACAGGAACTATTTCGATAAAAAGAGTCACAACTTAAAGTCTTTTATTACCAACACAGGCCCCTTGAACATTACAGTTGGATGAACCAATTGAGTGACACCAGACATTTGAGAACTAGCTACCAGGACCTTGGGAGTTAGGCTACTACATGTTGTCTTTCTTTTTCAGGAGAAATATAGTAGAAATATTTTGTTTTAATGTTGTTTGTGTCATTTTAACCATCAACAATTCTAAGTTTGACTAAAATTGGCCCCCTTTGAAAATGCTAAATCTTAAGCCATTCTAGGTTTCCTTTGTTAGAATGCCTTTCTGATGTCTGTGGTGCCTTCCGGGCCTGGACCCTTGGGATTCTCCTCTCAGATTTCTGTCTTGGTTCTACTTTCCCGAACGACAGCTGTGTGATGTCTTTTGACCCTTCGGGCCCGACTTGTCAGAATTCCCTTCCCAAGTTTCCCATTGGACTTCGCTGTTCCAAATGGCTGCCAACTTCCGTCTTTCCGAACCCCGGACCTTGGATCTCCCATCACTGTTTACATTTCACTTGATAGTGTAACTGTAGATTAAAATGTAGATGTATGTTCAAATGTGATGAATAATCTACAACTAGAATAACAAAGCTAAATCCTAATCTAAACAATAATCTAAAATCAAACAACAAAGAACGAGGAAATAAACTAAACAAACTAAAAATTTAATGGAAAGCTCTCACTGAATATGCGTTCACCCTTTCGAATTATCTTGATTGTTCTTCTCCATTTTTATTTTTTAGTATTCTTGCCATCAGATTTCTGTGTTTGAATGCAAGTATAACTTCGTCGAGTGTCTAAGAAAAATATCAAAGATGAATCTCTTCTCAAAAGTGTATGATTTCGGGAGGAGGAATAATGATAATGACAGGTCATTTTATAGATTTTGGGTTTTTGAACAATCAAATCAGATTGAAAGAGAGATTGATGGATGAGATTGATGAATGCCATGTGATATGAGTTCTATCTCAAATAGAACGTGAGTTAGAAAAGAATACAGGATAAAGACTAAGTTAGAACAATAACTTAATCTTGAGTTAAGAATCTTCGAAAATAGAAGAAATAGACTTTGTATGTCAAAGACAAAGTTAGAAGTCTAAGAATAATGTATTCGAATGCAAACATGAGTTAATTAATTAAATAAAGATACTTAATTAATAAAAACATCATGCATATGAGTTGAAACTAGTTAACTGATTAGTTGTGACAGAGAGTTCTCTTGCAGAGATAATCAGATGTTAAACCCAAAGATAACTAGAGAACTAAAAATAGATCTCAAGTTAGAAGGTGAGTGAATGATTAGATAACTGATTGATAGAAGAATGTGAAATAAATAATTAAATATGAATTAAATGTTAATTTAATTCAACATTCAAAAATAAGAGACTTTAATTAAATAAATAAAGATAATTTATTTAATTGACTTTTAAAAAGGATTAAATGAATAATTATATAATAAATATTTAATTATAGATAAAGGGGGTTAAATGAATAATTAAATAAAGATATTTAATTATAGTTGAAATATGATAAAAGGGGTGTAATTAAATATTAAATTATTTAATTGATAGATAAAGGGGGTTAAATGAATAATTAAATAAAGATATTTAATTATAGTTGAAAAAGTATGATAAAGGGGTAATTAAATAATAAATTATTTAATTGATAAATAAAGGGGGTTTAATTAAATAATACATAGTTAATTAAGAAGGAAGAATTAATTAGTTAGGGACGTAATTAAACAAATATGATTTATTTAATTATCCAAGTTGAATAAAGGTCATTTATAAATTAATTAAAAAGGGGTATTTAATTAATAGAGAAAAAATGTGTTAGAAAGGTTAATTAAATAATAAACATTATTTAATCATGACCATGGATAATAGAAAATTATGTCGAAAGTGGTGTTCACAGGCCTAGACCAATTTTTCGGTGTCTACAGTTTGCCCCTCTTTGATACAATGTTGTTTCAGTGTTGTGTCAAAGAAAATATGCCCTGATCGTGCCCCAGTATGAAATAGGTTAGGGTATGCCCCGGTGAAAGGGAGAATGATGAGGAGGTAGTGGTATGCCCCCTTGAGAGGATAGGTGGGTTTGAAGAATACGAGTGTGCTCTCGAAATGGATGAGAAAACTAGAACATGAAGGACAAAAGAATAGGGAAAAATAAATAAGGATGATGAAGATACAAACTAGAAGAAATGTTAGCATGGATAATTCAAAAAGTTAGTATTGAAAAAGAATGGTTATTGATTGAGAAAAACATCTAATCTTTGATATATTGCAAATATGCTATGCTTTCTTGTTATCTTCATTGGGCGGGACATGACACAAATGGATAGTACACACTATGATATGAGATAGACCATAGTGTACAAAGTCATCCATCTGTGAAAAAAAGACAGTCATAGACAAGGAGTGTCTTAACTTAGACTAAGGACAAGATGCCCTTGTTGTTTTGTCTTAACAAACCACAGACAACAGACAAATAAAAGATGGGTCATGAGACGTTATTGCTACTCTAAATCCTTGATAGGACATCCTTGAGGAAACTAGTAACATGACTCAAAAACCAATGCTTAAAAAGACAGTTGACAGACAAAAGTCAAAGAAAAAGAGTCCAGAGACATCCTTGCTTCTCTAAATCCTTCAAGAGACATCCTCGAGAAAGCTAGTAACCAAAATAATTCACAAATTGATAATAAGATATACAGTCATAAAGCCAAATAAATGTATTCACCAAAACTTGATCTTGTGGGATTGTTTGATGTTTGATGTTTGACATAGCGTAATGTGAGAGAATGGCACATACCGCATAAGACATTGAGTCTGGGTTCGACCTGGTGACTTCTGTATAAGGCATGACAAAGCCTAGTTTTAGAAAGACACATGCCATATAAGACGTTGAATCCTGATGACGTTGAAGTGACAAGCCACATGAGACTATGACAATTTGATGACGTCTATTGACAAGCAAGAAATATATTGCGTAAGACATAGATTGATCGCTTTGACAATGTATTTGATATTGACTTGATGACAGTTTGAGATGTTTTGCCTTGTTAATGCATGACTTGTTTTGATTCCTTGACTGATAAAAGTGTGTGTGTAGACAATGTATGACATGAAATGATACCCTAAACCATGATATGCAACTTGTGTGATAGTGATTGTGAATGAACCCTATTGGACTGACCTAGTGTGGTCTCGAGATCTCATCAATTGATTAGCCTTGCCTATGTTGTACACGCAGAGACCTTGTAGTTCAACATGACCAATGACTTTGAATATACAAAGCGTCATGATTTAAATGTGTGTGATACATGACAAACCTATACTGACAGACCTAATGCCTCGGGGGCACATCGTTTAATGGCCTTGCCTACATCCCAATTGCAGAGGCAACGTAGTTCGACTATGTCTATGACTGAATTAACATGACTGACTTGACATGACTGACTTGACTTTGTTTTTGGGATTTTCTGACTGTTTTGTTTTTTTTTTGTGTTTTTGAAGTTTTCTAATGTTTTTGGATTTTTTCAAGACATTGTTCGATGGTGGTGACAAATGCATGTAAATGATGCCTACACACAAGAATCCAAGGACAACCATGATCTCGCTCCTAGTCTAGCTGAAAAAAAATTACCAGGTGATGATGACGATGACATTGTTTGACATGGGAAGGACATATCCCAAAACAACATGAGGCTGACAATAATGTGACTTAAAGATCAAGGTTTGCAGCAAGGAGAGAAACAAAGCCAAGGGATGTTTTGGATGATGCATTAAAATTCCTAACAAGATTGTATGGATTTGGCTTGTTACATTTGGAATGACTTGGATAGGACTAGATGGGATGATGGAAGGATGTTGGATTAAAATCCTTAGACGGTTGACAAGGGAAACCAAGATAGCTGATATGTATAAAAAGATGATGGGTGGTGTTGGTAAAAGATAGGAGACATGAGGATTATGGATGGGAGAATTATCATTTGGTATCCAAGAACAATGTTGCATAGGGATAATGAAGCTATGAAGGTAATGCCATGATGTTTCATGGATAGTGTATGACCAAAGGATAATCATGTCAAAATTTTTCCCAAAGGATGATTTATGTTTGTACCCCAGTCCTTATCAAGATCAAGGTAGGTGAAATGGATGGGAATGATAAGGTTTAAATGGATAGATGGAAAGGTCATGAGGAAGACATGGGAGATGAGACAACTTTCCCCCAAGTGTAAATATCCACATAGATAATTTCTCTTACACATAATGCTTGTTTGCTAGGTTTTCATCATGGTACTTATCCAAAGTGCCATAAAAATGGTTTTCACTATTGGATGAAATTTTTCTCTTTACTATTTTTGTCATTTTTTAAATTTTTGTGGTGTCACCATGATGCCTATTTGCCAAGTTTTCATCAAGGTAAATTTTTTTTCAAGATTGTCTCGATACTTTAGATGATCACTGATTGTGTTGAATCCATTGATGGTGCTGATGTAGAGACTGGAGCCATGATATGCCAATAATGAACTTTATGAAGTAGTTGTATTGTTAGGATCATAGTTCTTGCATATAACTGATCGATGTCATCGTGACCCTTATTGATACTAGAGTTGGCCTTATAAAAATACACACATCGCGATAGAGTGCCATTAGAGTCCTTACAATAAAGAGTTGCTGCCAAGATGTGATGGATTTGTGACATGGGATTTTTAGACTTTAGAAGAGATGTTGGATTATGATGGATGATGGTAGATGTGGGGGGATTGTTCAGAAGTTTAGATGAATCACTTTTTATTTTCCAAACTTGGGATGTTGGATGGAGGAGTTTGGAATTTTGATTGGGATAGCGTTTGGAACCAACACTTTTATATGCCTTGCTTGATGACCATTGTGAAGGAGGTGGGAATTTATTATATGTGGGAGTCCTCTTTTCTTGTGGCTCCACATTTTGATTGACTTTTGGATTTGAAATATTTTTTTTGCTTGATCCATTTGTCTTTGGGATCCATTTTAACTTCATTTGTCCACTCATATTTTTGATTGCTTTGATGGTCTTTGATATTTGATTTTGAACTTTGGATTTGTAATAATTTTTTTCTTTTTGTTGGTTCCAAATGGAAGGTTTATTCATGTTGGAATGAAGGTTTATGGTGTGTATGGAAGGATTTTTGGCAGAAATCTTATGGTAAGAACTACTCATGGCCCCCATTTTGATGTTTATATTAGATAAAGTTGCCCCCAATATCGAGGAGGTATCACTAACATCATTAGACTCTTTGACTGTTGAATAACCAAGACCCTGATGTCTTGGATTTTCTTGAAGTTGTACTGGTTCTCGAATTACTTGCTCATGTAGGCCTAGTCCTTTTCCTTGATACTGCATGTTCTGATAGATTCTGTTTGCAATGGGGTATTTTTTATTTTGAAAACAAGATGTTAGGCCATCATTGTGTATGTAGACATTGTTACTTGGAATCTTCTCTTTTGCAAGAAATCCCGCTCTAACAAATATAGATGATCCTATTTGATAAGATGTCATAGCTTTGTTAACATGTTGGATATATTTTTGATTAACATATTTGGTTTGATTTTGTGAAACATTAGATTCTGACTGCTCTTCAAAAGATATCGGTGCTTCCATGTCGATGTAGAAACTGTCCTTATGGTCATTATCATGGAGTCTAGTGAATTTAGCTATAGCTTGATCATTTGAAAATATGTCTAGTGTAGAAGACTCTCATTCTGGAGGAAGACCATCTATGTTTCCAAAGGAGGCAAGTGTCTCATTTTGGAAAATGGCAGTGTTCAAAGTTTGGGTAGGATCAACCTCAAATGTTTGATCATGAATGGCATAAAGGTTGATGAGTGGATCATTTTAGATTTCTTGATCAATGGTAGTGTCTTGGTCAAAGATAGGTTTATCTTGGATGACTTGATTGGGAATGAAATCTTGATCAAGGATAAATGTATTTTGGCTGCAATGATTATCTAGAAGGACTTCTTGGATAGACCTAAAGATAGGGTCATGGGATGGACTATGTTGATCTTGACATGAAGGTGAAGCCATGATGTCATGCTTTGGACTTTCATTTTCACGTGTATCCTCAAGTGTAGGCAATGGGATGTGATTTTGGAGACCATGAATAAATGTATTCTCATGATTAAATGTAGGTTGGGATGGAGTGAGTAGGAATGGATTAGTGGATGATGGACTAGGATGGGATGTGGAGGCTTGGAATGGGTTGAGGGATGATGGACTAGGATAGGATGTGGAGGCTTGGAATAGACTAATGGGAGGTTGGTTTTCCTTGTCAAGGTTAAGGTAAGGGTGATTAATGGATGTTTGTTGTGGATTAATGACATGGATTGTGATAAGAGACTCTTGATAATAAGGGTAGATGGATGGAAGACTAGATTTTATGAGTTTTTGATAAGAGGGATATGTGGGTAGTTGATCATGGGCTGAATTTGATTGGGATTTGGATTGGATAAATTTTCTTTTGAAGTCTATGGCTTGTTGGTATTGGCCCATGCAGAGTAATTGGTATTTAACTTGACTAGCAAGCATATCAAGGTCAACGAAAGACATGGTGATGGATGATAATGCAAATGATATGGAATTATGTCTCTAAATGATATGATTTTTAGTCTATATTTTTTTTGGATTTTTTGGATATAAAAAATGAATGCTAATGCAACCTTTTTTTTTTGGGTATTTTTCTGGCAAATAAGGAATGTCTAAAATGATTTTTATGCTAGGATGACATATGCTAGGATGGAAAGTATGCAAAAATTTGAGTAGACTATGACAATAAATGATTCTAAGATGGGTATAACCTACCACATATAGAATAAATCCAAGCAATGATTTGACTTGACCAAGGAACCTGATTGTAGGACAAAGACAATTGACAAGGCAAATTTCTCAAACTAGGCTGTTGAGCTGGAAAGATTCACTAATAGAACCAAAGTGATGAGGTTCAATGAATTGTGAAAAATCGGAACATGAACTTATCCAATGTCGCGGAAAGTTACCTATTCTACAATATACAATTTCCTATGAAGTATCTATATGCATGCAACTTAGGATGACTATGACTACGACATTGACTGTGATTAAGACGCATATGACACCTAAAAATGCAAGGTTTTTGAGAAATTTTTTTCCAGTTTCTGTCCAAGGTTAATCTTAAGAACCTAAAGAAAATAGTGACAAAGATGTTTCAAACTCAGCTCGCGGTTTTTGATGTTTTCTATTGATAGGAAAATACGGTTCACCAAACAGTTGCTGTTCAAATGTTGATAGATGCGGTTTTTGACAGTGCATGTGGTGTTTCTGATAGTTGCGTTTTTTCCTATGACAAATGTGGTTTATTGATACACATGCGGTTCTTATTTTCAACTCTGTAAACCTAAATTTCTTGACAGACACTTGTGACTCAAGATGCGGTTTGCATGCACACATGCAACTCAGAATGTGACAGTTGCTACTTGTGATATCTAGACTGTGAATGATGATTTTTTTTTTATAGACACATGCAGTTTTTCCCCTAATAGATGCGACTCACTAATACAGATGTAGAGTTTAAACTGAAAAATGCGACTCAATTTTTCTGGTAGTTGAAATTTTCCTGAAAGTTGTTGACTGACTTTGTTTGTTTGATCAAGTTTTTGACGAATACAGCAGAGTAAAGACACAACAATCAATGTATTTTCAGTTTTTGTGATGAAGGGACTATTAAGACTCGAAAAACATTTAGAACCTAGGCTTTTAGGACAATAATTGTTGAGTTCTTACTTGGATTTCTCCAGCTATGCATATTTATGGTGAATGAATAGTAGCTTGACCCCACTGGCTCCCTTCCATGACACTCACTTATATGGGGCAGCCAAGCTATTGTATCCATGAAACTCCCATGGCATACATTTCATTTCCACACATAAGCCCTAAGAATGTAAGACGACTTCACAAGGCCAACCCTACTACGCCAACAAGTAGGTAGGATTTTGGTAACTCTACAACAAGGTGTTTAATAAGGGCATTCCATTCATGGGATACTATCCAACGTCGGTGAGAGTCCATTTCTGTCCATCTTGTTGGAATAGTGTGCGTGATTCATGGGCTTTCCCCAAGAATCCACTTTTATGTACCGGCTGGAAGTCACTTGGCTTTAGCGTGCTACTAGTTAGAGTCATCTTGGGGTGAGTACTTTTTCCCACCAAGATAGGCCCAAGTTCTAGAGTCAGTAACCATTTCTCTTACACCCATGATCACATGAATGCGCAAGGGGAGAGGATACTTCGATATACTGAATCCTAAGGGTGAAAAATACATGCAATGTACTAGACAAAGAAGACAGTGATTATTTTTAATCCAAATGATAATTATCTATCTACCAATCAGAAAGTTCTTTTTAATCCACATGACAGTTATCTATCTACCAAACAAAAACTTGCTAAATAGATAAACATAAAGGCAATAGGTCCTGCATACAAATTTATCAGTAGTTCATTGGTCTTGTCTTCGGCTTTCATCCTACAGAAAATATTGTCTTTGGTTTTGTTATTGTCTTCTATGCTTCATCCTACAAACACTACATTATTCCACCTTAACACAACTGCAAACAAAACATTAACGAAAACAAAACAAGACAAAAACGACAATGATTAGAGATGGAAGATGGAATGTGTGCACCTAGAATTTATTTAGCTCCAAGTTTTTTTTCCACTTGATCCAATGTGTGCTTTGAAGTGTTTTTATTTTATTTTATGCACATTTACAAACCCAACAAAGCCAAAATCCTAATAGCTAGTCAAGACAAATCTGATTTTTGGAAATATTTTTTATAGTAAAAATAAAACTATAGAGAATAGACCCATACTAAAATTTAAAGAGCTTTCCAAAAATGTAAATAAATCTAAAAGATTGTCTGTTTTGCACCTGAAATTATTTTTTTATGAAAAATTATAAAAAAATTATTAAAAATTCAAATAACATCCAAAAAATCTAATGTTTTCATTGAAGGTGCTTGACATAATTCCAAATCTGTAAAAAAAAATTCGTGAATAGATCTACAACAATTTGTGAGATTCAAACAAACATTTGTGAAACCTTAATTTTCAAAGATTTGTTATTTGAATAATTTTTTTTTATCCAAATTTAAAACCTAAAGAAAAGACCCCTATTGAAATTTAAAGCTCTTTCCAAAAATGTAAACATATCCAAAAAATTTGACAATTTTCTCTCAAAATTGATATTTTATGAAAAATAACCCAAAAAAAATAAAATTCAAAACATCACAAAAAAATCTGATTTTTTTTGTGAAATTTCTTGATAATGTCGTCTACTTGCAAACAAATTTTCGTGAAAAAATCTGTAGCCGTTTGAAAGTAATGGTTGAATATGTCGGGTTCACCAAATGTAACTGTAGATTAAAATGTAGATGTATCTTCGAATGTGATGAATAATCTGCAACTAGAATAACAAAGTTAGATCCTAATCTAAAAAATTATCTAAAATCAAACAACAAAGAATGAGGAAATAAACTAAACAAACTAAAAAATTAATGGAAAGCTCTCACCGAATATGCGTTCACCCCTTTGAATTATCTTGATTGGTGTTCTCCATTTTGCTTTTTCAGTATTCTTGCCCTCAGATTTCTGTGTTTGAATGTAAGTATAACTTTGTCGAGTGTTTAAGAAAAATATCAAAGATAAATCTCTTCTCAAAAGTGTATGATTTCGGGAGGAGGAATAATGATAATGACATGTCATTTTATAGATTTTGGATTTTCGAATGATCGACTCAGAGTGAAAGAGAGATTGATGAAAGCCATGAGATATGAGTTCTGTCTCAGATAAAATGTGAGTTAGAACACAAGTTAGAAAAGACTACAAGATAAAGACTAAGTTAGAACGATAACTTAATCTTGAGTTAAGAATCTTCGAAAATAGAAGAAATAGACTTTGTATGTCAAAGACAAAGTTAGAAGTCTAAGAATAATGCATTTGAATGCAAACATGAGTTAATTAATTAAATATAGATATTTAATTAATAAACACATCATGCATATGAATTGGAACTAGTTAACTGACTAGTTGTGACAGAGAGTTCTCTCATAGAGATAATCAGATGTTAAACCTAGAGATAACTGGAGAAATAAAAATAGATCTCAAGTCAGAAGGTGAGTGAATGATTAGATAATTGATTGACAGAAGAATGTGACATTAATAATTAACTATGAATTAAATGTTAATTTAATTCAACATTCGAAAATAAGAGACTTTAATTAAAATAAATAAAGATAATTTATTTAATTGACTTTTGAAAAGGATTAAATGAGTAATTATATAATAAATATTTAATTATAGATAAAGGGGGTTAAATGAATAATTAAATAAAGATATTTAATTATAGTTGAAATATGATAAAAGGGGGGGTGTAATTAAATATTAAATTATTTAATTGATAGATAAATGGGGTTAAATGAATAATTAAATAAAGATATTTAATTATAGTTGAAAAAGTATGATAAAGGGGTAACTAAATAATACATTATTTAATTGATAAATAAAGGGGGTTTAATTAAATAATACATATTTAATTAAGAAGGAAGAATTAATTTATTTAGGGACACAATTAAACAAATATGATTTATTTAATTATCCAAGTTGAATAAAGGTCATTTATGAACTAATTAAAAAGGGGTATTTAATTAATAGAGGAAATATGTGTTAGAAAGGTTAATTAAATAATAAACATTATTTAATCATGACCATGGATAATAGAAAATTATGTCGAAAGTGGTGTTTGCAGGCCTAGACTAATTTTCGGTGTCTACAGATAGATTTTTTTAATGGCCGTGGTTGGACGTCTTTCTGGCCATCGAACTTTGGATCACCTGCCACCTCTTGGAAAATTTGAACTCACCAAACTTACCTGCCGCCATACAAAGCATTCAATTGTGGCATTAATTGCAAGTTTGGCTATTTAAAAAAAATTTCACCTATCATTTTCACATGACAGAGTGAAATTTCGAAAGCTCACTAGCCCTAGCTCTTTCTGCCTTCGTGCTCGAGCACTTGTTTCACAATTTTGGAAGGATTTTGGCGTCGACCTTCTCTGGGAACTGAAGCTAGGTTTTCTGCCAGCCCTGTTTTCCTTCTTTTCAAAGAATTTAAACATAAAGTCAAGTAAATGGTAAAATGAATTCAAAAACTTGGTAGTGTAGTGTCCCTGGCTCAATACCCACTTGTTAAAATCAATGAACACCGCATAAAATCATCAAAATTTACCTCCGAAACTTGACATTTTTGCTGTTGTTCTTCGGAACATGTGACTACACCCCTCGGGCCCAGACTTCTCTGCGGTCATGCATGCTTAAAATTAAACTTAGGAGGAAATTGATAGTGTCCACCATGCTCCTAGGTCCCAACCTTCGAGGGTTTCCGTTGTGCCTCCACTGTTTCAAACGGCCTTCCTCAAGCATCTTCTCGACCCTCAGACCCTGGGCGTGAGATGTCCATCTCAAAACTTGTAGGAAAAACATAATGTCTAAATTGTCACTGAACCCCAACCTCCTGAATTTTGTGTCCAGGATTCCATGTCAACTTTTCCATCTTGAACGGCTATCTCGGGACGTCTTTCCGACTCCCGGACCTCAATCCCTATTTTGTTGAGCATAAAATATAAAATGCTATCATAACATCCAAACACTGTTCGGACTTCAGGCTCGAGAATTCTGTTTCAAGGATTTCATTCTGGTTTCGCTGTTCCAAATGACCGAACTTGAACATCTTTCTGACCCCTGGGCCCTGATCTTTTATTCACCGTCGGGCTATCCTAACTGATAAATTTGCCTCCAGGGATTACCCTTCAGATTTCTGTCCCTAGATTGCCGCTTGCATTTTTCCGTTTTACACGTCTATCCCCTAACAACTTCCCCACTCTGGCAACCCGAACTTCGGAGCCCAACATCTAGAGTGTCGTCCTCCCTGTGCCGTTCCAAACAACCTTCCTATTGCTGAAACCTGAACGCCTAAATGGGGGCTCAAATGACCTCCAAATCCAAAATGGACTTCAACCCACTTCCTAAAATTTTTCCTTCTTCCACGTCAACTCTTCATTGATTAAATACAAGACCCAAAAAGTCATTGGGAGTGTCTTGCCTCATTTTCCCTTCCAATAGACATCCTGCCAAGGGAATTTTGGCCCTAGAAACCTAGATTGACTGTTTTGCTTCCTTCTAGTGTTTTTATCAAGTGTTAGGCATTTATCAAAGATGAATGATGATTGTGGATCTAACCTTGATATGCATGGATTTTTCCTAGGTCACTTTTCCATTTTTAATGTCAGTAATTCACGTCTCTTTATGCACAATTTATGGAATTCGGTGCAGAAACCTCCGGTGTCACCCAGGAAAAGGGAAAAGGAATTGCCAAGGCACCTCGAGGTAAGGAGATAAGGATCAAATGAAGTTCAAATTCTAGGGGGTGCCACTACACTCCGGAATCACCACCCTTTGGAGAGACATCACAGATACCAATATCGGGCATGTCGATATTGATAAATTTACACGGATTGGCAGGGTGGATCCAAAAATAGAAAACACAAAGTTAATTAGAAGCAGTGGACTTGCTAAGGATGCAGGCTTTGCACTAGCTTTTGTGGCCCCCGAGCTGGTAATGGCATGCCGGGAAGCATATCAACCCTAGACCAGAACCATAGTGGACAAAGATGGAAACATCCTTGTAGACATGTCCCATCTTGGGATAACTACAACCTTTGACATCCTCACCTTTGAAAGTATTTAGACCTTGACTATGGAAGAATGGAAGGCATTATGGGATCAAGATCCTATAAGATGTAAGAAACTGATTAATCAGTATTGGTTGAAGGATAATCGGGCCAGTACTGGCAAAGGCTCGCAGGAACTCTTTCGCAATGATTTATTTGTGGATTACCACAACCTCGTTACCTTTGTAAGTAGAGCAATGGTTCTTCCTATTATGGCCTTCTTCCAAGAGTGGATGTTGTACTTTGTGGAGAAAATTCTCCATGGTGATGCTGCCTTTGATTGGGGAGAAATAATCAGCAATTGCTTTCATGAGCAATTTATTAGTGTGAAGAAGACATCAAAGTTCTACATGATGTCTTACCTGGTTTATTCACTGGCTGATCGACAATGTTATCATGGATTGAATGCGATGCCCAATGCAACACTAGGGAGAGAGCTCAAGCCTTATGACAAATACCCTCAATTGCAATACATGAACTTCAAGAGGGACTACTGCAGGGTGAATGATGCCTTCATCACCTACATCGTCCTACTGCTTGGAGGGGATTTTTAGAGAAGAGCATCCCACACTGAAAGAGCCCTTTGATGAGGTAAAATAACTTCATAATAAAATCTGGGAAGCTTACTTTTTCTAATTCAATCCTAAGCCTATTCCAATTTATTAAACTTTAGGAGAAGTAATTACTTATTTTTAGGGAAATTATGCTTTCTTTCTTTCTTTTGATCAATTGAGGAAATTGTCCAAATTGGGTTTAATGGGTTGATTTGAGCATTTTTGTAGGGATTATCAGGTCATCATGCAGCTATTGCAAAATTTGTAGCTAGCACGTGCCTCAAAGAAATGCTGCGAACCCACTCCTAGATGCCTGGATGGTGTGCCGAATAATCAGTTTCAGTTATTTAAAATTTAGTTGTCCAAAACTTTATGGCTCTTCTCGAGCCTTCTACATGTTTTAAATATTTAAAGACATACAATTAGTTTTTAGTTAAGGAATAATTTTTCAATGGCTATCCATGCCATCTTAAATTTAGGATTTAGTTAAAAATTTATCTATAAAACTATAATTTCATAAGTAGTGAATAATATGAAAAGGAAGTATCGTTATGCTATTTACATGGTTTTGCAAATCACTATTGAGATGAGTTATCTGATTTCTGTGTATTGGTAACTGTTGAATTCAAATGATGGTGACTGAATGAAATAAGAGGACTTGAGAATTAGTAGTTTATGTGAGTTAAAGATGAAGTAGTAGCCCGTGAGCTGGCCACTTGAGGGGAGTTAGCCTAGATAGATAAGTATTTTATTGTTAAGTTATTTTCTTTGTTAAAGATAAATTGCTGTTTAGTAGGAAATAACAAGTTGTTGAAGAGTCAAGTCAGTGTTCCAGAGCACCATTGTTTTTAAATTGTATAATTTTTCTTCTATAGTTTATAATATTCATTTACTATTTACAAGATGCTTGATTGTTTATTTCCTTACTTTTCTATTTCTGTAATTTACCGGTTAGTTAGTTTACTTTCTTCTATGCTTTCTAGTTTAGTCGTAATGCTTTCTAAATTAGTCGTCTTATGATTTTTAATTTAATATTCCTGGATTTTCTTAGAGTAAGATTATTTTTGAGTTAAGAAGTAATGGTTTTAGTTTAGTCTTGATTTCTGTAGTTTGAAGAAGAACTGAAAATATAAAATGGGTTGTTCGAATAATCTCCTTTTGCAAACTGCCATGGACATTGCCCGGTCGACAATTGACATTCAATTATTCTAAAGTAGTATGACCTAACGAGATCCTATCACTTTTTGGCGCCATTTCCAAGGACCCTTCTTAAAAAGTTTCTTAAAGTGTTATTAGGAGACGGTTGGAATACAAATTTTTATGCCAAAAATATTTTAGTTGGCTTTCTTTTCTGCATGGTCCAGAAAAGAGGCCCTCATAGACATTTTATACTAAAGACCCCCCCAAAATGCATACCTATCATACATAGGGAAGCCCAAGGCTCAGACGACCACACTTCTGAAGAATTATTTGAGCTTACTCCACCTGAGGCTTTCCATTACTTACCTATTGAGCAACTGGCAGAACAACCAGTTATCAAAGAAATTATTTTTGAGGAACATACTCTTCTAAACATTATGGGAGATCGTAGGGCTGACTCTAACCACAATGAACCTTAGCCTCCTAGAAATTTTACCTATCCTATTACATTGGACACTGACAATGATACTGTCATGAAGAACATTTCTCCAGCTTTCCTTCCAACCTTCCGTGGTTGCCTTCGGAAGACCCTGACCAATTTCTCTTTGAATTTAAAGTCCTATGTCAGACTTATAATTATAATAATGAAAACCAAAAGTTGAATATTTTTTCATCAACTTTGAAGGACTCAACAATGTGCTAGTTCATGGGATTGGGTTTTGGTAGTATAACATCATGGGAAGAAATGGAGACTTTTTTCTTGCACAAATACCAGAGTTACTGTAGGGTAAGTGATCATAAAAAGGAGCTATTTAATATAAGGAAAAATGAAACCTTGACTTAATGGGAAAAGGTGAGGTATCTCAATTAACTCTTGAAGAAATATGTGAGTTTTATCAGAATTTATCCCATACCAGGGGAGGAATCCACAAAACTAATCTTTTTAAAGGGTCTAATGAGATAGGTAAGCTCTGCGAAGAGATAGAAAATCTAAAATTGGATATTCTCGTGCAGTTGAATACCACCCTAGATGGTATACAAGCTAAAACCCACAACCCCGAGACCTTGTCAATTTATTGTCCAAGGTGTCGGAATAAATACCTATTGCATGAGTGTCCTTTGGATAAAGTTAATGTTTGTTAGCTATGTGAGAAAAATCATCCTACAAACCAATGCGAGCTTTTGTCGAATATAAAGAATACTAAGAAAAAACTATTCAGGTTGAAGAAGAAATACATGCTTTAAACCAACATCAAGGAGGTAATTTCCCTTATGGACATAATCCTAATCCTAGATGGAGACCACAAAATAACTGGGCTCATAATCAATTGACTCCATCTTGGAATCAGTCACCTCCACCTCAACCAAACTGGGGATATCCTTATTGGGGATCACCTGAGTGGACAAACCACACATGGGGAAATCAACAATGGCCAAATAAAACCCAAAAATAGTGGTACCAACAACATGGAGTACCCCAATGGAATCGGGCATAAAATCAGTTCCATACTGAACCAAGTAGGAATAAAAAACAAAACCTATTACCTCCAGCTCAAAACCCTCCTCAAAATGAGCAAGTAAGCCAACCTCAGCTTCCAACACAACCCTTCCCAATCCTAAAAATAATCACCAAAATACTCCAGTCTATTCTACTGAACATGAAAATGTTACTGGGCTTAATGTGACACACTTCAGAAATGTACAGCGGCATTCTGGTCAGACTCTTAAACCACCAACCATTGAAGAAATAGTGGAGGAAACTGAGCCTAAAATTACAACAAGAGACACGTCATCTAAGAAGGGTATTACTCCTCAAGACAAAGAGCCTTCTTTAGCGGTAGGGGCTATTGACTTGTCTCAGGGGGAGGAGGGTCAGTTCTTGAGTCAACATCAGGAGGATCCTGTTCCAAGAAAGAAAAGAATGGGACCATATCCAAAATATTTAAAGTCCATAACTTTGGAAGATACTCCAGAAGTATCTTTGGCTATGGAAACTGCGTTAATTTAGGAGATTAAGCAATTGCAAATTGAAGTTCCTTTATTGCAAACAATAAAAGAAATCCCTGAATTAAACCAGTTAATCAAATAGTTATGTATCAAAACACCAGGGAGAAAGCCAAAAATGATAAATACCATTCATATCGATGGTTATTTAGCTGATTTTCTATTTGGAAAGACTATTGCTTTGAAATACAATGATCCTAGATGTCCACTTATAACTATTACGGTCAATGAGGTAATGATACCAAATGCACTAGTGGATCTAGGAGAAGCTATTAATGTGATGAGAGTGGATATAATGGAGAAATTAGGTTTAACTGATTTACGTCCTACAATCATAGTCTTACAAATGGCAAATTAGTCTATAGCCATCCCAAAGGGTGTCATTAAAAATGTCCTTGTCAAAGTTGATGGATGGGATTATCCAGTCGACTTCCAGGTGATTCAATCAATTACACCTAAGGATAACTATCCTATAATTATTGGAAGACCTTGGCTGGCTACGGTTGCTGCTAAGATTGATTGAAGGGAAGGGGGAATGGCCATTTTGCATGGCCAGGATAGCAAATGCTTGTTCTTATATCCCCCTGCTAAGCCTACTAAGCATGAAAAAGTCTAGGTTGATGAACCTGACAAATCGAATGGTTCAGATAGTTTAGCCTCCCTAGCCATGGTGGTAATTAAACAACATGGGGAAGAACTAGAAGAAGAGTTAGTAAATGAGATAGCACATCTTTTTATAACCCCAAATGAGGAAGAAATGATGGATGCTCCAAGGATTTTTGGGCAGCCAATTGATATAAGTGGAATGGAGCACAATTATGCTACAATGGGAATGTCGTGTCCCTTAGCAAATATGGTTCTCTAGAACAAATCATTTCTATGAGGATATCACAAGGTTTCACCAACTGGTACCTCATAGTTTTCTACTTAATATGTTGTTGTGACCTATGTATACTGTAACCGTGGTTCATCCTGAAAAAAAATCGATAATGCTATTACTAGGAAAAACCTTGAATATCAATAGCTGGTTGATTGAAACTTAGGAGGATAAGTTGTTTAATATGTTGGTACAAAGATCAAAATATTTTTCTTGGGATTATACAGACATGAGGGGAATTCACCCAAGTGTTTGTACTCATCACATTTACACTGATATCAATATAAGGCTTGTTCGCCAGCCGCAAAGGAGACTCAATCCTGCATTAAAGGATTTGGTCAAAATTGAGATTGAGAAAATCCTTCGCGCTGGATTTATTTATCCAATCTCTAATAGAAAATGGGTATCACCTATGGTGGTAGTCCCAAAGAAAAATGGGAAGTGGAGAATCTGTGTAGATTGTCGAGAACTCAATAAAGCCACTTATAGAGATTATTTTCCCTTACCATTCGTTGATCAGGTCTTGGACAACTTGGCAGAGAGGAAGTATTTCTCTTTTCTCGATGGATTTAGTGGTTATAATCAAATACAGGTTGCTCCAGAAGACTAAGACAAAACCAATTTTACCTGCCCTTGGGGCACATTTCCATATAGAGTGCTTCCTTTTGGACTATGCAATGCTCCAACAACCTTTTACAGAGTCGTTCTTGCTATATTTTCTGCTCTCGTTAATGACTGTGTCGAGGTTTATATGGACGATTTTACAGTCTATGGGTCAAACTATGATGAAGCTCTTCAGAACCTAGATCAAGTTCTACAAGTTTGTGAGGAAAATAGACTATCCCTTAACCATGAGAAATTCTTAATAATGGTGGAGCAAGGAATAGTCTTGGGTCATCATATTTCCTCAGAAGGAATAAAGGTCAACCCTAAGAAAATTGAAGTCATCCAACAGTTGACAATCCCTCAAACTCAGATAGATGTAAGAAGTTTTCTTGGACATGCTAGTTACTATAGAAGGTTCATATAAGGATTTAGTAAAATTGCAGCTCCTATGTTCTCTCTTTTACAGAAAGAAGTAGAGTTTACTTGGACATCTGAGTGTCAGTAATCATTTGAAGCAATCAAAGAAAAAATTGTCTCTGCTCCTATTCTAAAAGGGCCAAACTAGAGTATTCCCTTTCATATTTATGATGATACTTCTGACAATGCCATTGGTGTAGTTCTGGGACAAGAAGATAAGAATGGGGGGAAGTATGCTATATATTTTATCAACAAAAATCTCACTTTGGTAGAAAAAAATTATACAACAACAAAAAAAGAATTCCTGGCTGTTGTTCACGCTATCAAGAAATTCCATCATTATATTATGGGGTATAAGGTCACAGTTTACATGGATCACTCAGCTATGAAATACCTAATGAATAAACCTATGGTTAATGGTTGAATCATGAGATGGCTATTGCTCCTTCAGGAGTTTAATGCCACGATTCGTGATAAACCAGGGAAATATAATGTGGTAGCTGATTTCCTATCATGAATCAACATGAAGAAGATGAAATTACACCTGTTCAGGATGATTTTCTAGATGAAAATCTATTTGTGGTTTCTATAAAATCACCTTGGTTTGCAGATATCACTAACTATTTAGCTGCATATGAGATACCTTCTGGATTCATGTCTAAGAAAAAGAAGTGACTAATCAGCGAAAGTTCCCCGTTCAAGTGGATTCATGGAATGTTATTTCATTGTGGTCTTGACATGATTTTGAGGAGATTTGTAAGAGTTGATGATACCTACAACATTTTAATTGCCTGTCACGATGACCCGTTGAGAGGACATTACTCCACAAAGAGAACTTCCCACAAAGTCCTAGGTGCCGGATACTATTGGACCTCAATGCACAAAGACATTAAGAACTATGTGCATCATTGTGATGAATTTCAGAGGGTAGGAAGACCAACTTCTTCTTCGGAAATGTCATTTTTGCCTCAGGTAGTCCTGAAACCATTTGAAAAATGGGGTTTAGATTTCATCGGACCCATAGATCCTTCCTCTCAAGGGAAATAATATATACTGGTTTGCACTGACTACCTAACAAAATGGGCTGAAGTCCAAGCCTTAAGAATAGTTAGGGAAGAGCAGGTTGCAAAATTCCTTTATAATAAAATATTCCTTAAGTTTGGAGCCCCTCGAACTATCGTAACTGATCAGGGACCCCAATCCATGTCTTGAGTGCTTTTGGCATTTACCAATCATTTTTAGGTAAGCCATAGAATTTCATCTCCTTACCATCCTCAAGCGAATGGCCAAGTAGAAGTAACTAATATAGAACTGGAAAATATTCTAACAAAAATAGTCTCTTCTGGAAGAAAAGACTAAGCCAGGAAGCTCCCTGAAGTTGTATGGGCTTACAACACAACCTAGAAATCTATGACTGGATTTAGTCCTTATGAGCTAGTTTTTGGGAAGAATCCCCTTCTTCCCATTGAGTTCGAGTTACAAACTCTATGAACGACTATGGAATTAGGTCTAGATTTAAAAAGAGCCCAAATCAAATGAGTTTTGCAACTAAGTGAATTAGATGAACTTCATTTAGATGTCATCCATCAAATTGAACTAATTCAACATCAATGGAAGGTTTGGCACGATAAACATATCAAGGAAAAGAAGTTTCACAATGGGGATTGGGCCTTGTTATTTTGATTCTAGATACAAAGACCATAAGGGAAAGCTCAAAACTCACTGGTTGGGACCTTATGAAGTTGATGAAGTCTTTTTGAACAGAACTGTTTGATTAAAGCCAATCTATGGTGACATGCGAACTTTATTGGTTAATGGTCATCGCTTACATGTCTACCATAAGCTAGTCAATAGGGAAGAATTTACAAGGATGGTCGAAATGCAAGGTGAGGTCCAATGTGTTGACTCTGCCATGACAGAGTCTATCTAGTAAAAGAGTAAGGCTACTTTTTTGTTTAAAAAAATAAAATAAAAAAATGGACATGTATGTTGTGATATTTTCCTTCATTTAATCTTTTTTCGTTTTTGGACTTAGCTAAATATTTTTCATATTTTTGTAGGAATTCTCAAAAAGTAGAAAATAACTTCTGGAACACCCTCCAAAGATGCTCTGGAACGTTATGATACCGATGCTCCGGAACTTGATGTTTTCAAAGCCCGATGCTTCGGAACTTGTATAAAGTTTATCATGTCGAGGAGGCATTCTGCACAAAGGTTTAAATTCATGAAGATTATTTTCCATGTCGCTCCAGAACCTTTGATTCCATTGCTGCTCTGGCTGCATCTTTCAGCGATGCTGAGGAACTTTTCATTCCATTGCTTTTCCGGTTGCATCTTTCAACGATGCTCCAAAACCGTTCATTCTGTTGCTGCTCTAGCTGCATTTTTCACGATGCTCCAGAACTTTTCATTCCGTTGTTTCTTCAGCTACATCTTTCAGCGATGCTCCAAAAATTTTCATTCTGTTGCTACTCTAGCTGCATCTTTCAGCGATGCTCCAGAAGCTTTCATTTTGTTGCTGCTCCAGCTACATCTTTCAGTGATGCTCAGGAACCCTTCATTTCATTCTTGCTCTGACTGCATCTTTCAGCAATGCTCCAAAACCTTCATTTCATTTTTTTCGATCGCACCACACACTGATGCTCCAAAACTTATGCACTCATTCCAAGCACATTGACCAAAATACATGCTTTGGAACTCGTTTGTCCATCTTCTGCCACCTTTTTCAAAATTTTAAATTTTTCGTGATTCTTTCGCCAGAATATCCAATACATCTGTCTTTCTATTTTTCTTTAGTTATAGGTAAGCCACTTCACTCTGTACTCCTCATCGACAACTTTGTCCCCCATAGAATTCTGCACCATATCATAATAACTCTGCCATCATTTCAACCAATGCCTTCACGTCATCCTGTCAAATATGTGAGGATTAAGATCTTCAAACATCACGAAACGAAGGTAAGTATTAATTTTTGCTTTAAATAGGTAGTTATTTTCAAATAAAGAATAATTAATTGGCACAAACCTCACTTCTAATTTAGTAATTCATGCCACTCGACAATTAATCACTTGTACGGAAAAGTCTTTCGCAAACCTCCATGCAGATTGGAAATCATCGAAGCTTAAACTACAAATAAAACAAATAAGTAATTTCGGAGGCAATATTTTCGAAAGGAACCTGTTTGGGAGCTTTGTGCAGGAATTGAATTTTTTGCAGTGTACAAAATCTAGAAATGGGGGGTGGAAAAAGAAAGGTAGAGCCAAATTCAATGAAAAATTTATTGGGATTGAGTAATATCTCTAGATTGTTTGAGGAAGCAAGGTGGTTAAAATTCATCAGGAAATTTGAAGGCCATAGTGAAAGGAGTAAGCGGTTGGCTTCTGAATTCTCTGAAACCCCAATACAGGGTAAGGAGGGAAGTTCATAAAATAAAAATCCTAAGCGGCCACAAGAACCCATAGAAATTTCAGAGCAAGCCAGTGAAGACGAGACACCCCTAAATAGAGAGGATTCAGGTGAAGTATTTCCTTTCCATTTTGCACATATAGAGGAAATATTCAATGATGAAACTCAGAACAGAGAATTTGAAGGGGATTGTAGTATGCTAGAAAATTTTTCACCCATTGTAGATAAAATAGTTGAAACAGTTGAAACCAATGTTAAATTGTACAAACTAGAAATTGATGATTTATAGAGGCAATTGTCTAAAAATAATGAATTTATAGAATTGTAGAAAGAGGAGTTGGCTGTACAAACTATTGTAATAAATGAAAGGGATCAGGAAATAAGAGACTTGAAGCTACAATTGTAGGATAAAGAATCAAACATCTATAAGTTGCAGGAACAAGTGCAAGAGTAGTATGAAAAGCATAAAATTTATAGTGAGAATATTGCACAAAAAGATGTAGAAATGGGAAAAACAAAATAGAATTTTGTGCTCATGCTCCCAAATTTTGAGGAGGAAAAGAAAATAAGGACTGAAGAGTTAAACACTTTTATCAGTAGAGTAGTTGAACTGGAACAAGATCTGAAGGAATGCACTGTGAGACCTCAAACTGAGTCCAAAGCAATTCAAACTGAACCAGTTATAGCTGATTGGTTCCAGGTTAGCATTCTGCCTCTGCTAACAAAATGGATGGAACAATGTTACTTCCTTAGAAATGTCCAAACTAAAAATCATAGGCTGAAGAAAGAACTGGAGCTCCTAAAGGATTCATTTCATAAAGCCTATCGAGGAAAGCAAGATGCTTGCCAACTTATGGATTGTTTGCTGAATTGTAGAAGGACATCGAGAATTTACTCAATGTTTTTGAATGAACAATGACTAAGATGGAAAATTTTGAGGATCTATAATGATCAACCTTATGAGCTTAATGATAAAGAGTTTTTAAAAATATTTGTAGAATTAACTCTTGAAGACCAATATTTAATTTGTGCATTCTTTCTACATGATTTGTTATTGGAAAATCATACAAATTTCTTTATTAATTTGTTTTTTGGAGAAGTAGAATTGAGGGAATTTCTCTCAACAATGAGAAATCAAATTCACTGGCAAGATCAAACAAAATAATTTACACAAGCAGAAAAAATAGTGGGTCTCTAGATCAGGTCCCCAAATTCAAGGCCTGATGGGTTCAAAGCTACCTTTTTGTCTCTTCTTGTTAATGAAAAGATGAAAGAAAGGTATGCCAATAGCCTTAAGATGTGTTATGACAATTTCATAGAAAATGGATAGAAATTAATTGGAAAAGCATGAAATGCATGTGAGGAAAGGTTCACCCATCTTCCAACTTATTTAAAGAAAATAGAAATTATTTCTCCTCTAAACATTAGATGGTCATTCAGAAGGGCTGATGCTCTAATTAAAATCTTGAAAACATTGAGAACGAGATGGATAGGAATGAAATATAGGCCCCCTTTGCTACTTAATCCACCCCCGACTTTTAATATTTCCACATATCAAAATGATAGACACTTTAATGAGTGGAGAGAGAATGTGATGTTTCATAGAGGGTTCATTCATAACCCTGAAGATTTCAATGCATCAACTAGGTAAACACATGATCTCAGTACTCTTTATGAAGAATGGAATAGAACTCAGGGTTTTAACTTTGGAGTAGGAGGATCTGCTAGAAATTAGGTAGGGGAGGAAATGATGAGGTAAAAATAACTTCATCATAATAAAATCTGGGAAGCTTACTTTTTCTAATTCAATCCTAATCCTGTGCCAATTTATTAAACTTTAGGAGAAGTAATTACTTATTTTTAGGGAAATTATACTTTCTTTCTTTCTTTTGATCAATTGAGGAAATTGTCCAAAGTGGGTTTAATGGGTTGATTTGAGCGTTTTTGTAGGGATTATCAGGTCATCATGCGGCTGTTGCAGAAGTTGTAGCCAACACGTGCTTCAAAGAAATGTTGCGAACCCACTCCTAGATGCCCGAATGGTGTTCCAAATAATCAGTTTCAGTTATTTAAAATTCAGTTGTTCAAAACTTTATGGCTCTTCTCAAGCCTTCTACATGTTTTAAAGCTTTAAAGACATCAAGTTAGTTTTTAGTTAGGGAAGACTTTTTCAATGGCTATCCATTCCATCTTAAATTTAGGATTTAGTCAAAAAGTTATCTATAAAACTATAATTTCATAAGTAGTGAATAAGACAAAGAGCAAGTATCATTATGCTGTTTACATGGTTTTGCAAATCACTGTTGAGACGAGTTATCTGATTTCTATGTATTGGTAATTGTTGAATTCTAATGATGGTGACTAAATGAAATAAGAGGACTTGAGAATCTATAGTTTATGTGAGTTAAAGACGAAGTAGTAGCCCACGAGCTGGCCAATCGAGGGGAATTAGCCTAGATAAATAAGTATTTTATTGTTAAGTTATTTTCTTTGTTAAATATAAACTGTTGTTCAGTAGGAAATAACAAGTTGTTGAAGAGTCAAGTCAGTGTTCCAGAGCACCATTTTTTTAAAATTGTATAAGTTTTCTTCTGTAGTTTATAATATTCATTTACTGTTTACAAGATGCTTAATTGTTTATTTCCTTACTTTTCTATTTTTGTAATTTACCAGTTATTTAGTTTACTTGCTTCTATGCTTTCTAGTTTAGTCGTAATGCTTTCTAAATTAGTTTTCTTATTCTTTTTAATTTAATATTTCTAGATTTTCTTAGAGTAAGATTATTTTTGAGTTAATAAGTAATGGTGTTAGTTTAGTCTTGATTTCTGTAGTTTGAAGAAGAATTGAAAATATAAAATGGGTTGTTCAAATAATCTCCTTTTGCAAATTGTTGTGGACATTGCCCAGTCGACAATTGACATTCAATTATTCTAAAGTAGTAGGACCTAACGATAGCCTATCACCCTCCTCAAGAATTACGCCTTCTTAGACATACGATTCCCTAAGTTCACTTACATTCATGCCCAAGGATTCACGGAAAGGCCAAACAAGCTGCCCCGGTACGCCAATGACCGACTCATACTATTAGAGTTGACTTGGTAGCTACGACACATTCATAATATCCTGAGCACCAAACATCTGGTAGGGACACCTTGTCCTATTGGCCTCGGCTAGGGAATGTACAAGATTCATACCTCCCAATGTGTGGGGTATTTGGAAAAGGAGCTGGTCGAGTACCACTTCAGGGAGTATACAACTCGGCCTCGAATGGACCCATATGGTCATATCAGGAAGGCATTGGGACTAGAGTATGCCCACCTCCACAATGGTGAGGATTTTTGGGCCAATTGCAAAGATGATCTTGAGGTATGGCTGTGAAACTATATGCACATGACTGCCATCTACTTGCAAAGAGTCAACTTGTGTCCGATTCTGGATCAGCTTGAAGAGGATGAGAGAATGGTGATCGATCTGAGATATAGTGTCATTGCTGATATGCCGCTACCCATGATTGATTGGGATGACCAAGAGGTTGATGACCTCAACACACTCACCAAGCCCGTGGAGGTCCGAATGAAGGCATGGATCAACCAGCAAGTGGCATGATTGAAGCAACAGGGAGTCGCCTTAACATTTAAGGGACTCAAAAGTGAGCCAAGTGGCTCTGATGGTGGGGTGACTACTGCTACATGAAAGGAAGCTAGTGAGCAAGTGCCAAACCCAAAGGTTTACACTTGAAAGGCTTCGGAGGGCGAGCCTTTGAAAAAGCAAAGAAAAATAGCCAGGGTTGTAGAGATGCCTGTAATACCCGAAGATCCGCTCCTCGAGAGCAAAGAGGAAGAGGCTGACTCACCAAAGTCTCCATATACTGCTATTACCATTGCTCCACCTACTTCACTTGTAATATCTGTTGACTCTCCACCTGTGGTGGATATCTCTATCCACCTTGCCTCCACTTCTTTGATCATGCAGGTTATATCGGTGGATTCGTCCTCCACCAGAACCTCTCCGGTCTCCTCATCTTCTTTGTCCCCTTCCCTTCCATTCACTTCTACTGCTACAATGCCTATCCTCAATCTCCTAGAGTCCCTCATAAAATACATGCAGAACGTGCCCTTTGAGCTTTTGGGGATTTTTACAAATCCCATAGTGTAAGCTACAATAGCCTAGGCTACGGCTAATGCTCCAACTCTACCCCCCCATACCGAACCACTGAGAATGGAGGCAATAATGCAGATCTTAGATGAGCTCGAGTGACAATAGAAAGATGCTTCCTAGAGGCCCGAAGATGAAGAGTTTGTATACCAAGATCACTTGATGTTTGAGCACTGAGAAATTGATGAAGTAGCCTATGAATCCTCCAGTGAGAGTGGTGAGGAGTTGGACACTGAGTTAATTTGGGAATCAAATGATCCAAAGCTTGATGCATAATGGACCAAGTAGCTTAAGGAGATCGAGGACCAGGAGGCTGCAAGGTAGCCTATGATTGAAGGATTTGTTGCTCCAGAGATTGAGATTGGTAGGTCTCCAATTGAAAGACATGATTGAACACCAAAGCATGACTAGGAAGCACCCCTCTATGAAGATGAATAGGAATATAAGCCTGGGGAACATGAATATGATCAAGATATAGAAGAGGAAGATGTTGAAAGAGAGGATCCCTCTGAAAAACGATCACTCACTAGGTCTCCCACTAAACGTGTAACGCTCACAAATGACTCCGATGAGGAGAAGGAGGATACAGGGGTTGAGAAAGAGGCCCTTGTGGTTAAAACTGTTGAACTTGAGGTGGAAAGTACCAAGGATCAACATGAATCACCCAAGGAGGGGCCTCATCTACTCGATTGGCTAGGGAATCAACTTAGGCAAAAGAATCCCACCCTAAAAGATCCTAAGGTGAGGCTAGAAGCAATATTGGCTAGAGCACAGATAAGTACTAAGAAGGAGTAAAGGCGAAAAATTAGATAAAAAATAACCATGGATGCCTCCGGATGTAGGGCAATACAGATAGAAAAACCGATTGTTGGAGAATAAGGAGTGTGAACCCCTAAACCTACAAATGCACAAGAGCAACAAAACACATTAGTTGTTAGATCAAATGCATGTAAACAAGCATGAGAGATTCCCCATAAAATCCATCTATTCAAACTAAATTAGGAAATGAAGAACACAATAAAATTTAAATAAAAGAGATTCAATCCTAATTAAGCTAATAAAATGAAGATCTTATGGGGGAATTGGTGCCAATGAAGTGTTGCAATTGGCCCCTTCCCAATTCCTATGTAGCAATGGTGTGTGATTGAGAAATGGTCAAATCTCCAAAGAGATTTGAGCATAGCCTTGTTGCAAATCTTGAAAGATGATTAATGGTTGATTGAAATGGGAAAAATTGGCTCTCAATGTGAAGAGAGTAACTTTGCATATGATTGTGGATGAGAAATGAGGAGAGAAGCCTCCATTTTATAACTTTCAATTTGGAAGAGAAAGCAAGGTTTGAGCAATGTGGGACTATCTTTCAATCCAATGGTTGAATGCCACATGTCAAGATGTGAATGGTTAGTTATTGTGCACATTTTGGCCAAAGTGCCAATAAATGCATACATTTGAATTTGAATTTTGTGAGATGACTTGTTGAAGAGGGAAGAGAAATGAAGTTAATATCCCTTGGCTCAAGGCCAAGGACATGTAAGAGGTCTTAAATGCCTTTTTGGAAGGACTAAGTCCACTTGGCGTTTTTGAATTCAAATGAGAGAATATTCCCTTTTGATGCCATGTGAGGGAAAATAGAGATTTAATAAATCAAAGTAATTGATTTATTGTGCAACTTGCATTCTCTAGAGGATTTTAATGAGAGCGATTAACTTAATCATGATTTTGATTAATTTTAATGAAGAATTAGATGATGTGACAATTTTGACTTGAATTTATGAATTGATTTAAGTCAAGAATTGAGAGGAAATGATTTATTAAATAAATGATTTGATTTATTTAACTCAAAGAGGAATATGTTAGATTGAATCAAATAAGGTTTAATTTATTTAATTTAATAAGAGAACTTTAGAGAATTTAATCAAATAAAATATTTTTTTTAATTAAACAGAAAAGTAAGGTTAATTAAATCAAATTGATTAATTTAATCAAAGGAGGTGATAGACTTAATCAGATAAATAATGATTCATTAGATTAAGGGATCAAATTACGATGAAATGTTGAGAGTGTGATTTTAGAGGAAATGATGTTAGTGATTAGGATCAAGTGTGCCAAAACTGGAAATGTACGTTTTCCATGTCTACATTTTGCCCCTCTTTGAAGCAATGCACTTGTTGCATTGTTTCAAAGAATAAACTGCTATGATCAAAGGTTCATAAATTTTATCAATTTTTTTAGATGCCCCACTGTTGCCCTAGTGGAAGGATAATGCTGGATATTTCCCCCTCGAGAGATCAGACGAAAATTTTGATTTTTTGGATGATCTCAAGAAAAAAGAAAAGAAAAGAAAAGAATAAAAGATAACAAGGTGCTCGACAGGCCAGAAATGCCCCAAAATACCTAGAAATAGGTCCAGATGCCAAAAAAGAAAGAAAGATGTAATACGGCCCTCAGTTGGATGAAAACGGGATCGGGGGACTAAAACCCTAGCCGGAAGGTCAAATTAGGTAAAAAAACCATAATTTTCAGGCTTAAATAGACCTCGAGGGGTCACTTTCAATACATTTGCAATCTTAAACCTTGAAAAATTTAACACTTGAGCTCTGAGACATGGTCGCGATGGCACAATGACAGCTTCCTCTACAAGTGTCAGAGTGGGTACAAGTATATCAGTGACTAGTTGCCGCAGGACCCATGGTATGTACCCCTATCCGACTTGTATTTTTCTCGTTATTCATGCATTTATGAGGTCTTAGGTATGGTCAAGGCAGTGCAACGCAATATAGTGCTGCAAAAAATGCATAAATAGGGCTATGCGGTCCTATATAGGACTGCTTGTGCATAGAGCATAGCACAACACAGTTTAGGTTTTAGGATTTTCGGACAGCAAAGTCGGTCGCTTGCACAAATAGCGCCGCGCGAGCTAGTTTTCCAAATTTGGGTGCCAAAGTCCACTGTGCGACACAGTTTGGAACATTGCAAACTGTGTCACTTTTGAGAACAGAGCCACTTTTTCTATTTCAAAAGCGAAATGCGGTACAGACAACAAATTTTCTTTAGGAAAACTAATGCAGCTTCTTTCCTTGAGCAGGAGAGTCACAAGGTCATTCATTCAAGGGAGTACCGATGGCCAGTACTTGAGAGATTACAAGATATGCACATATTCCTTCAGGATCAACTTGGGATTCTTGGTCTATAGCACATTGTGTATGCCTGTCCTATTCGAGCACATCTGGGTATGATGTATGCTTTGGCCGAGCAGTGGCATAGCGAGACGCCATCTTTTCATCTTCTTACTAGTGAGGTTACCATTACTCTTGAGAATGTCTGGTGCATCCTGCGACTACCCATTCATGGAGAACAAGTGATCTATGATTTGGAGGAGGGTAGGGATGCCTGCTTTGGTGTCATGGGTATTGACGAGCTCATCCTTTGCCATGTTCAGATAGATTTGGAGAGGTATCGGGGTACAACCCCTACTTATAGCCTGATTGTGGCTGCCATTATTTTTGGTCTTGTAGCTCTTGATTGACATGGTCGATATTTCAGTCTAGGTTGGGGGTTGGCATGGCAGCAGATGTGCACTCGGTGAGTATACTTTTCCTAGGGACCAGTACTACTGGCCTCCCTATACTGAGATTTGCATGAGTTTTCCTATTTGGATGGTCGGGCTCTTAGGGCTGGATTGACTCTTCTACACATATGGGCATGGGAGCGGATCCCAGTGCTTCACTTGATTGTGACACCAATCATTATAGATATTGATGACCCCGTGGTGTGGTGGTATGATGGGGCGAGGATTCACTTCACTCACATGGGTACAGACGGTATAGCCCACTGGCGGCGGGTTATAGATGAGATGACAGTGTTTATTTGGAGGATATGGATGGGTATAGGGCCATGGTACAATGATGCTCAACAACTATTATTTGCTCGTTAGGATAGATTTATATAGGGCCAAGAGCATACTATGATAGAGTGATATCTTCCTGACAGGATAACTAGGTAGTTTGGTGAGGTGTAGGATATACCAAATGATCAGTATATGGACCTCTTTGCCCACACAAAAAAGGAGATAAAATGGGGGCAGCCAATTCCAACAGAGGAGGTAGTCTCCTCCTTTGGATAGTTAGTGGCTTGGCCATGGCCATACGATCAAGGGCCAATAGATGGAGGGGTGACTCACACGTATAGGGCATGGTTCAAACCTCCGATGAGATTGACAGTTCCTGGGACAATGCTTCCACATTGGAGGCCCAAAGGCAGGTCAGTAGGTAGAGTTTGGGGAGGTGTACCACCTCCTCAACAATCACCTTTGAGGGATTAGGCACAATAGGTAGCAGAATAGGACAGGCAGCCCCAGGTGGCAGCACAGCCAATAGGACAACTAGCAGGAAAGCCACATCCCCATGATACATTGATTCAGCAGTTACAGGGCAAGGTATAGGTTCTGGCAGTTGAGTGAGATGAGGCCCACTAGTAGGTTGTTACAGTCACAACTGAGAGATATCATGCCCAATCCAAGAGGGATCAGGAGATAGGCCTATAGAGATAGTTATAGAGCGCTGCCTCCACATCCCGGGGTCGATTAGTTGACATTCAAGAGTACAAAGAGGCCATCAAAGAGGCCGAGTACTATCATCAACATTATCAACAAACAGTACCATCAGCCAACAGAGTGCTTGATTTCTTCCAGTAGACACGGAGGCGGCCGACAGAGGATCATGATGAGAGGCAGGCAGGGGGGGTGAGGGCCACAGTCAGCAAGGCTAGCCCCTTTGATCATAGGATAGTTTGTTCCATTTTTGATTTAGAGGCTGCACTATTTTGTCTTTATTGTACCATGTATTCGATGTACACTTGATCCAATTTGTATCATAACAGTATATTTTTGATGATATATATATGAGATGATTTTCCTTTTATGACATGTATGGTGCAAATGTATCATATGTAGTTTTATTATGATGCTATGAGATGTTCCTATTCTTATGCTTATGCAATGTGATGTATGGATGCATTTATTTTTGTATATTTTCTATGCTTTTTAAAGATGATCCTATGGATGAGATGTATGTTTATGATGGTGTAATAATATGCAAATGGAAATGGATGCAAATGATTATGTATGATGTAATGCTTTCTTAAGATGCTTAGAATAACAAATTTATATTATTCCTCATAACTTAAGATAATGATATGATGCAATGTGCTTTCGATGCTAACGATCTAGTGGATGCAGGATGTATGCATTGGTGATGTTTTGATTACTGTTATGATACCTTGTTAGTGTGGAAGGAAGATAAGAGAATTTAGAATTAATGAATTAGTTAGGATGGTGATGGTGATTTGCATTGCTAGGAATTGGGATTTTCAAAGGGGTCCATTGCATTATGTTTGATAACACACATAGGTACGATGCATCAAGGTATAAAAGACCAGGATGGCATGATAACTAGTGTGATGGAATTTGACTCGACAAAAAATAGGAGTATTCTTGTTCACATTTAGCATACATACTTCATTTAGGATATAGTTCAAACATTCTAAATATCTAGGGCCAAAACACAAGAAAGCAAGCTTTCCTATGTGGTCAACAAGATACCTAAAACATCCCCCCTACAAACCAAACAAAGCATGCCTGACTAAGTTATTTTACAAGAATATCCAAAAAGTATAATGGAAAAAAGATAATGATCATTGCCCCATTCCTCTTTCTCTAATCCTGTTTTGTTTAGGCATCATCGAGAGGTCCTTGGAATGAGCGCAAAATAAGATAAGTCAAAAAGACCAAGATAAAGTAAACAAACAAGCTAATGTTCTTCGTATCGCTAGCCAAGGCTAAACTACTATGGGGTACCTGATGCTTATGTCCATTGTAGGAAAAATTCATCCTAGGACATGTTGTGATCAGGGTTTTGGCGAGACTGATTTGGGTGATAAGCTATTGATACTCCGAGTTGAGCAACTTGTTGACTCACTGATCTAGACTTGAGACTTTGATGATTAGGTGTTCACTTTTGAACCTGCTAGACTTTGTTCTGATTGAATTATGAAAGGGTGAAGGTGACAATTGATTTTATTATGAGTGATGGCAATCACGGGTGAAAGCGAGATGAAATGGATGCACCATTTTGGATTTTCAGATATTTTGAGGCTATTTTTGGTATTTTTGAGATTTATGACTAAAGGAATAACTTAAAGACCTATCCTAGGGGTCTTGGGAGCTGATCCATAGATTAGCTTTTCCTACGTTATACACGCAGAGACCACGTAGTTCAACTGATGAAAAACTGACTTGATGATAAGATGGACAAACGGGTTGCCCTTTTATTTCTTAAAGAACTGACCTAGGATGCAGACTAGATGGGCAAATGGATTGCTGATGGGACTGATGCCTAAAGGACTGACCTAAATGGGTAAATGGATTGCTAATGCGACTGACACCTAAGGACTGACCCTAACTATCTTGGGGGATGATCAAATATCAACCTTTCCTACATTCAAGCTCAAAGACGACGTAGTTCGACAAGGTGGAAGACTGACAAGACTCAATGATGAATTTTTTTGAAGATTTTCTAATATTTCAACATGTTTTTGGATTTTCTGAATGATTTGGATGTTTTTGAGTTTTTGATGTTTCGAGAAGATTTCAAGAATATACATGACTTTGATCTGATGCCGATACAAGAACATGCCCCCAGCGTGGTGCGATGGAATACTTCAATGAAGGTAGGACAAATTGACCTTAGGAATATGTCAAGTGCTACCATGGTGGAATGTGATATGGGCATCAGCTTAGGCTATGGTATGAATGCAAGCGGATAGGTGGATGGATGATTAATGAAATGTGATGGAATGGATGAGTAAGTCGTGTAGATCCTGGTGTATGGAGAGTGCTTTATTTATGCTTGGCACCTGTTTTCCAGGTTTTCACCAAGGTACTTGTCCAGAGCGCCACCGAAGTGGTTTTCACTAGAGGATGATTTTTTTCTTTACTGTTTTCAATCCTTTTTCTAATTTTTTTTGGATTTTTTTATATTTTTTGATTTTTTTGTTGTCGCCAAGATGCCTGATTGCCAAGTTGTCATCAAGGTAACCATTTTTTCAAGATGTTTTCCGCTTTTTTTTGGATTTTTTGGTCCTATACCCTACAAGATTTAGGCATAAAATTTTTTGAGGTTATAATTGTTCATGGGATCCTACATAGGTTTGCCTTCTGGTGTCAACAATTGATATGCCCCTGATTTATAGCTTGCCATGATGATGAAGGGTCCCAGGTAGTTGGGCTCAAACTTTCCCTTTCTATTCGAGTTTGGCACATTCTTTTGGTTCTCTTTTAGCACAAGGTCACTTAATTGGAAGGTGTATTGCCTGATATTCTTGTTGTAGCTCCATTTCAGACAATTCTGGTAGACCTGTAGATGATTTAGGGCATCCATTCACCATTCATCTAGTAACTCTAGCTCATTCAGTCTTGTAACCCTATATTACTCATCTATGATGAGGTTTTGCAAATATATTCTCAAGGATGGGAGCTCGATCTCTATTGGAAGTATGGATTTTGATCTGTAGACTAGGAAGAATGGAGTGATGCTTGTTGGCATGCGGATGCTGGTGCGGTAGGCCCATAAGGTGGGGTTTAACTGTAGATGCCAGTCATGACCGAAGTCATTGACTGTTTTCTTAAGGATATTCAAAATAGTTTTATTAGTAGCTTTTGCTTGGCCATTTCCTTGTGGGTAGTATGGAGTGGAAAAGAGGTGTTGGATTTTGAAATTTTCACACAAATCACGGACATCTTGATTCTTGAAGGGTGTCCCATTATCAGAGATAATGGATTAAGGAACACCGTATCGACAAATGAGGTAGTTCAGGATGAACTTGGATATCTATTTACCTGTGATGTAGGTCATGGGAATTGCTTCGACCCACTTTGTGAAATATTTGGTGGTGGTGATAATGAACTTGTGGCGATTGGATGAGGTGGGCAAGATTTTACCTATGAGATCAAGCCCTCGTTGTGAAAAGGGCCAAGGTGTAACAATGGGGTGTAACTCTTGAGTTGGTGCATGAATGAGATCTCTGTGTTGCTGGCATTGTAGACATCTTCTGACAAAGTCGTGTGCCTCTCTTTCCATTATCAGACAATAGTACCCAGTTCTCAGCAAATTCTTAGTCAAGGTCATACCACTCGAATGTGAACTGCAAGTGCCATTGTGTACCTCAGTTAGAGCAGTCAAGGCCTCCTTAGGTTTTGAACAACATAGTAGGGTTCCATCAATACTTCTATGGAAGAGGGTTTCTCCTAGGATGAAAAATCGTAAGGAACTTTTGAAAAAGGTTCGCTTTAGGTTCGGGGTAATGTCAGCTAGGAGGATTTCTAGCCTTAGGTAGGTGTAAATGTCATGTTACCAAAGATCACCAAGACCAATGAGTTCACACACATATTCTGATTCTGGTACCTCAAAAGATGGTACGAGAAGTTGCTCTACAAGGAATTCATGTTTTGAGACATTGCGAGGGATATCTAGCAAGGATCCAATTGTTGTCATTGCTTCAGTTGCTTCATTGTTTTCCCTCGGTATTTGCTCAAAGGTGATGTCGATGAATGATTCCTTGGCTTTCTACTACCTTTTTGTATGGTGAGAGCTTATCATCTTTAGTTTGGTATTCATCATTGACCTGGTTAATGATAAGCTACAAGTCTCCATAGACTTTTAATGCCATAATTCGCCACTATGCTATAATCTTGAGATCTATGGTTAAAGCCTCGTATTCTACAATGTTGTTTGTACAAGGGAATGCCAACTTATATGATCTGGGTATATAGTCCCCTTGGGGGGTGATGAAGAACACATCGGCTCCTGATCCATTTTGTGTGTGGGAGCCATCAAAGTATAGTTTCTAGTGGTCGGCTGTACTGAGATTCAAAAGGGACTCATCTGGAAATTCTGATACTAGTGGGTTGTATGTGTAGAGGGGAGCTTCTACTAGCTAGTCTACAAGAACTTGTCCTTTGATCACCTTTCACTTGACATATTCAATATCATGTTCAGATAAGATCATTACCCATTTAGCCATTCTGCCTGTAAGCATAGCTTTTGACAATAGATATTTGAGGGGGTCTAGTTTGGCAATTAGCTTAATTTGATGAGCTAACATGTAGTGTCTGAATTTCTAGGCTGCAAATACCAGTGCTAGGCAAGCCTTTTCTATTGATGTGTTTGAGCTCATGCCCTACCATTGTTCTACTGATATAGTAAATTTCCCACTCGGTTCTCTTTACATCATGTTGGGCTAAAAGGGCACCAAGGGCGGCCATTGTTGCTAAGATGTATAGAATCAATGGTTTCCCTATGATCAGTGGCATTAATACAGGTGGTGTAAGTAGGTATTCCTTGATCTTTTTGAATGCTTGTTCGCACTTGTTGTCCCACCTAAATGTGAATCCCTTATGGAGCAGATGTGAATAGGCTATCTTTTTATCTACCAGTTGTGCTATGAATCTTCTGATGGAATGGAGTTTACCTTGTACTCACCCAAGGCAGCAACCCAACTGGGAACACGCTAAAGCCAAGCAACTTTCAATTAGTATATAAGTGTGGATTCTTGAGGAAATTTTCAAGAATCACAAGGATTATTCCGATGAGATGGACAAAAATGGACTCTCGTCGATGTTGGATAATCCCCCACGAATGGAATGCCTACATTAGAACCCTTTGTTTAGAAAACGGCCAAGACCTTATCTATCTTGTTGGTGGAAAAGGTCATGTCCTTTGAAGTCCACCCATGTTATACATGTAGTTTTGTTGTATAAATGGAAGGTATGCCATGAGAGATTCATGGGTACTAATGCTTGGCTGACCCGAGAAGTGTGTGTCGTGAAGGGGAGCTAGAGTGGTCAAGCATTTAGACATTCCCACAAGATATGCATAGCTAGATTCATCCAAGTGGGAACCCAACAAGATATTGCCTCATCATCCTAGGATTGTAAAAGTGCTTGGAAGAAAACAACACATTGTGTGGTTCTCAAAAACACTTGAAAATGAAAATTCACAAGAACTTCAAATTTCAAACCCCTTTGAGGAGACAAATACCTTTGACGAATTTAAGCACTCTTGATTTCCCTAGTGACTCTATCCTTAGAGGTTTCTAAGTGCTTGAATTCTATCATCATTTGTCTTCAATAAAGTTAAACATAGGAGACTTTTGCCCTATTTTCCTCGATTTCCACATAATGGACCTTGTGGGATGAGAAAGAGAATGGGACATTAGATATATAGTTTGAAACATAAGCAAGCAAGTGTCTTTGATAAAATGAATTCATTAAGCCAAGATTAAGAGACAAATTGAACCACATATGTGTTGTTCCCAATGATTTCCCAAAAGATAAAGATAAAGATAAACATTGATAGTTTCTCAGAACAAGGCAATGTGAACATCACCTCAAATTCCCTCTTTTTGCTTGAAACATCACAACAAGTGGTGACCATTCAAGCCACTATGACAAATGCATCAACCGGTCCTCAAATATCCCAAAAAATACCCTCTCAAGGACCAAGTATCTCCACCACCCCTCCAACAACCCAAATCCCAACCACCACCATAACCCTCTCACCGAACGCAACGGTTGGCATCATTCTCGTTTTGCCACCAATCCCACCAAAATCCAACATGACCAGTTCATTCACCACCCTAATCCAAACCCTTTAGAAGGCCAACCAACAAAGAGTACTCAGGAAAAAGCAAGAAGCCCAAGCTCAAACTCAAGCTCTAGCTCAAGTACAAGCCCAAGCTCAAGCTCTAGCCCAAGCTCAAGCTCAAGCCCAAGCCCAAGCACAAGTAGAGGTTCAAGCTCTAGCCCAAGCTCAAGCTCAAGCCCAAGCTCAAGCTCTAGCTCAACAATAGGCGTAGGCACAATACCAAGTGCAATTACAAGCAATCCATCTGCATGCATACCAAAAAGCCCTGTAAGACTTTCAGGCACAGCAACAAGTCCAGACCCTTCAGAAGGCCAACCAACAAAGAGTACTAAAGGAAAAGTAGGAAGCCCAAGCTCAAACTCAAGCTCTAGATCAAGCACAAGCCCAAGCATAAGCCCAAGCTCAAGCTCTAGCCCAAGCCCAAGCTCAAGCCCAAGCACAAGCCCAAGCTCAAGCTCTAGCTTAGCAACAAGCATAGGCTCAATACCAAGTGCAATTGCAAGCAATCCATCTACATGCATACCAAAAATCCCTACAAGTCTTTTAGGCACATCAACAAGCTAAACAACAAGATTTGTTGGCATGACAACAATCGACCAAAAACAAGCTTTATTGCTGCAATAGCAGCTAGACCAACATCAAGATTTCCTAGTGCAACAATAGATTGACCAACAATAGGCTTCATTGGAACAACGACAGATGGACCAACAACAAGCGTTGTTGGAATAACAATAGCAAGATAAAAAAAAACGTTGTTGACACAAATGCAAGCATACCAACAGGATTTGAACGCACAACAAAGCTTGCAGAAAACACCCACTAGTACTCTTCCCACCCACCAAACACCTCAAACACCTCACAACTCATTCATTCCACCTCTCGACCCAAGCAAAGATGTTGCAACACAAATCAAACTGCTCTCGTTACAAGTGTTGGATTTACAAGCAGGAAAAACAAGGAAACCAGGCAACTTGTGCCCTTATCCTTTCAACAGAAGTCTCACCATGATATCAATCTCAAAGGGATTCGAGATCCCCAAATTTGACAAGTATAATGGAACGGGTAACCCTACAAATGGCATCAGCGAGTTTTAGGTGCATTGCATGGAGGTCACATATGATGATACATATCTAATGCGACTCTTCCCCCATAGTCTGACTAGCCCAGGCATGGAATGGTTTTCTCGCCTACCCATGGGGATTAAAACATTCGAGGAAATCGTGGAAGCTTTCCTTAAAAAATATTCTTTCAATATGGGTGCGGATGTTAGTTTGGAAGAACTATCCACACTCAAACAAAGAAAAGGAGAGCTATTCACATCCTTCTTGTAAATATGGTGATCCAAGGCCAATCAGAGCAAGTGGACCATGCCGGAAGAGCAACAAGTTTGCACCATCATAACAATCTAGATGAATACTTGGCATTCTACATGAAAATGCAATGCATCACATCCTATAATCAACTAATCCCAAAGGCACTCAACATTGAAAGAGCCCTTACTGCATGAGGAGGCGCATCAACATTTACTCCACCAAAGAATAATCGCCCATCCAATAACTATAATGATAAACCCTAGACATGGTGGAGGAACAAAAATATCACAAATGACGGCATGGTCGATGCTAAAGTGGTCATCAGTGCCCCTAAGCAGAACATCCAAACCCATCAACCGCAAAATCATAATCGCAACAATGTGTAGACTAATGTGATAGTAGCACAACAACAAACAACTCCCACCAATCAAATCAACAACTTGGGTAATCAAAGAGAACCACCTCCCCGAGGCAAGTATCCCCCTAAGAGGAAATCCATGGCTCTTGGTCAATCGATTGAGTCCATAATGAAGAAGCTGGTCAAGGAAAACATGATCACAATCTCTAACTATGAGCAATACGCAAAACCGATGACCAAGCCGCCATGGTATAATGAAAATCTCCTTTGTGACTTTCATAAAGTCAAAGGACATACCATTGCGAATTGCATGAGGCTGAAAAACATCATCCAAGACCTCATCGAGGATAATATCATCAATATTGAGTAGCTAGCCAGAAACCAAGATTTGAAAATATACACGAACCCGATGTCGAAACACAACCAAGGAAACAATCAAGGAAATAATCAAGGGAACAATAAGGGCAGGAAAAAGTATTCTAGTGCTAATCTAGTGTATGAGCAGATAGTCAGATGTGTTGATGAAATGGTCACTGTCATAAATTTCAAAGGAGCCAACAATGACTGTGGAGTCACCACATGTGGCAGAACGGTTACCATTGTCAGGGCACCAGCTAAGACCCCCATTTCTAATAAAAAATCCATCCCCTATGACTACAACGTCATTGACTAGCTGAAGAGAACCCCCACCCAAATCTCCATCATGGAACTATTGAAAATTTATGTCACCCATAGAAAGATCCTTGATGAAGCATTAGCTGCATCCATCATCTTCGCCACCCTTGACATAGAGCAGTTCCAAACTATGGTAGGTAACATCGCTACCCCAAATCTCATTACATTCTCTGAACAATATTTCCCCCCGCGACCATCTCATAACCGTGCACTCCACCTTCAAGTGCTCATCCATAAAAATAAAGTCAAACGAGTCCTGGTGGATGGAGGTGCAGGCCTTAACATCTATTCTCTAAAGCTCATAAATAAATTGGGATTCATTGAGGATTCCATTAATAAAAAAAAAGCATCATGATAAGGGAGTATGATGACCAAGAAAGAGTGTCTTAAGGCACTATGAAAATCCCCATCCAAGTGGGACCGGAAACTATGGAGACCACTTGTCAGCTCTTTGACCTCGACCTACCATATAATATCCTCCTTGGATGCCCCTGGATCCACGAAATGAAGGAAGTGGCCTCGACGTATCACCAATGTATAAAGTTCTCACATCAGAATGAGGAGGTCACTATATATGGGGATCCTGAACCTTTTGCCTATTGCAAAAACTTGGAAGCCAAGTTTTATAAAATCCCCCAGGTACCAAAAAATGATGAAGTCCCGTCTAGTTCATACATCGACTCAGCCAACCTCACTTCCACTTCTGCAACAGAGACGCCTACCATCCTTGACATATCTGAAATCAAAAACATGATCTAGGATAATGGATGCAGTGACTATAGAATGAAAAGGAATGCATTTTTTGTAGGAGAGTTACCACAATCTCCTATGTTTCATTGACAACCTTAGCCAACTAAAACACTTGTCCACGTTGTTAGGGAAAACCCCTCTGGATTTCACTGTTGGGGGGATCTCACTAGAGAAAATGTGAATGAGGGAGACATATCAAACACATTATACCAAGATGAAAGGCCCACCCCCACCCTATCCATGGATGAAACTAATAGAGGGTTGCAAATGATGTTTGGTATATGCTATAACAGGAACGAAAGCCTTGGAAGAAATAGTGATGGATGGTTGAAGCCCATCATTGTAGAAAGAAGAATGCGGAACCTTTGCCCTGGGCATACTCCTCTGAGTATAACCATACATGGCAGGGGTACTCTTAGAAGGGTAGTCATGTCCTCTCCTCAGGTAACAACAACCACTTCTAGACCACCTGTATGCCTAGGCATCCCATTCAATAATTTCACCTTTGACATCATCGATGTTTGTGCCAGTAGTGACAATGATGATACCATAACAGGTCTCCCTAGGCTCTTCGAAGATTCCAATTTGTTAATGATTAGTGCCTCCATAGCTAAGTCAAACTGACCAACCCATCGAATCAGCTTAGTACACCCGTAACTCATCGATCACGATCAACAAGGACCACCAATTCTAGACTCATTCAAAAATGATGAGGCACTCTTGAAATTCAAGGGACTAAGGGATACATTTCCATGTGGGGATCATAAGGTAGGCTTCAACATCACATTAGACACCCAGACATAATATGGGGAGATGATTGAGTCCTTCATTCCCAAAAGGAAAATAACGAGAATAAGCTCAACGTTATTGAGTGAAAACCACACTGTGGCACTCTTTATCCATAAAATAGTAAAAATAAAGGATGCATCCAATGGTGAAAACCTCTCTAAGGTGCCAGAGGATGAAGGATTCAATCTCCCCCTTACTACTTTACATCAAGAAAAATCAGCAGTCTTGGCAGAACAATGCAACCCTATCAAATTGGGAATAGAAATAGAGCCGCAAATCACTTTCTACGCCGAGTCGCTCTTAACAGAGGAACAAGAACTGTTAGCAGCATTGCTAAGAGAAAGAAAGGTAAAATTTGCATGGACCTATGCTGACATGCTAGGTCTAGATCCTGAGGTAGTGGTTCATCATTTGGTTGTTTACCCTAGGGCAAAACCAGTTAGACAAAAGTTAAGAAAGATGCACCCACAGATAGCTTTGCTCGTAAAGATAGAATTATAGAAACTCTTAGACGTTGGCTTCATACACCCAATTGACTATCTAGAATGGGTATCTAATCTTGTGCTAGTCTCAAAATAAAATGGGGGCATCTGCATCTGCACAGATTTTAGAGATCTAAACAAAGCATGTCCTAAGGATGATTTTCCACTACCCAACATTGACATGATAGTGGATATGATGGCCGAACATGAGATGCTATCACTAATGGATGGTTTCTTAGGATACAATCAGATAATTATAGCAAAGGAAGACCAGCATAATAAAGCCTTTACATGTCCTTGGGGCACCTACTTCTTGAATGTGATGCCATTTTGGCTAAAGAATGTAGGAGCTACATACCAAAGAGCCATGACACTAATCTTTCACGACATGATTCACAAAACTTTCGAAGACTATGTGGATGGCATATTGGCTAAATCAAAGAAAATGCAAGACCACATAGTGACTCTAAGTGCAATTTTTGATAGGCTGGAGAAATACAAGGTCAGACTAAACCCAAAGAAGTGTGTCTTTAGGGTACAATCAAGAAAGTTGTTGGGGTACATAGTTTCAATGAGAGGGATAAAGGTGGATCTTGCAAAGGTAAAATAAATCCTTGTGTGAACCCCTAAACCTGCAAATGCACAACAATGACAAAAATTGTTAGTGTTAGATCAAAATGCATGCAAATATGAAGGATTCCCCATAAAATCCATCTATTTAAGCTAAAATTAGGAAATGAAGAACAAACTCAAATAATATGAAATTAAATCCTAATTAAGCTAATAGCATGATGATCTTATGGGGGAATTGGTGCCAATGAGGTGTTGCAATTGGCCCTTTCCCAATTCCTAAATAGCAATGATACGTGAATATAGAAATGGTCAAATCTCCAAAGAGATTTGAGCATAACCTTGGTATCAAATGTGATAAAATGATGAATGCTTGGATGTGATGAGCAAAATTAGTTCTCAATTGGAGAGAGTAACTTTGCATGTGAATTGTGGATGAAGATTGAGAAGAGAGGTCTTTAATTTATAGACTTCTATTTGGAAGAAGTGAGCAAGATTGAGCAATGTGGGACAAAAGATAATCCAATGGCATTGTGCCACTTGTCCACATGTGATTGGATGAGGAATAAGCACATTTTGGCCAATGTGTATGATAAATGCATAAATTTGAATTCAAAATGGTTAGTTGACTTGTTGAAGGGGGAAGAGAAGTGAAGTAAATGTCACTTGGCTCAAGGTCAAGGACATGTAAGTGGCATTGAATGCTTTGTTGGAAGGACCAAGTCCACTTGGCCTTTTGAGTTCAAATGAGGGAATATTCCCTTTTGATGCTTTGTGAGGGAAAATAGACAAATTAATAAATCAAAGTAATTGATTTATTGTGCAACTTGCATTCTCTAGAGGATTTTAGTGAGAAGGATTAACTTAATCAATGTTTTGATTAATTTAATGAAGAATGAGGTGATGTGACAATTTTAGACTTAGATTTATGAATTGATTTAAGTCCAGAATTGAGAGGAAATGATTTATTAAATAAATGATTCGATTTATTTAATCTAGAAGGAATATGTTAGATTAAATCAAATAAGGTTTTAATTTATTTAATTTAATAAGAGGACTTTAGAAATTTTAATTAAATAAAATGATTTATTTAATTAAACAAATATGCAATGGTTAATTAAATTAATTGATTAATTTAATCATTGAAAGAGGAAGACTTAATCCAATAAATAGTGATTTATTGAATTAAAAGATAGAAAGTGATGAAATGTTGAGAATGTGAGGAAGCATTGTTAGTAGTCAGGATCAGGTGTACCAAAACAAACTTGTACATTTTCTATGTCTACATTTTGCCCCTCTTTGAAGCAATGTACTTGTTGCATTGATTCAAAGAATAAACTGATGTGATCAAAGTTCAAAAATTTATCGATTTTTCAAATACCCCACTGCTGCCCCAGCGGAAGGATATTGCTAGATACTACCCCCTCGAGAGATCGGACGAATTTTTTTAATTTTTGGATGATCTCGCAAAAAAGATGACAAGGTGCCCGACAGGCCCAAAATGCCCCAGAATGCCAAAAAAATGGATTAAAATGCCAAAAGGGATGCAGAAAGACTCTCAGTTGGATGAAAATGGGTTCAGGGGACCAAAACCCTAGCTGGAAGGTCAAATTAGGTCAAAAAACCTTAATTTTTAGGCTTAAATAGACCTCGAGGGGTTATTTTAAATTCATTTGCAATCTTATCCTTTAGAAAATTTCACATTTGAGTTTTGAGTCTTGGTTGAAATGGTGCAACGATAACTTCCCAAGCACGTGTCGGAGAGGGTTTGGATGCACCAGCAGCCAGTCGGCATAGGACCCATGGTATGTACCCCTATCCAACTTTCAAATTTATCATTTTATGTGCATTAAATAGGGTCCAAGTCCTGTACAAACTATGCGATGCTATATGGCACCGTGGAAAGTGGCTTATCACAACCATGCGATCCCCTATTGCACCACATATGCGAAGTGCGCTGTGCGGGCCACTTTGCAATTTAGCGTTGAGTTGACCAAAAGTCCAACGCATGCCCTTACTCCACCGTGCAAGCCACTTTAGAACTTTTGAAATGTCAAAATCCACCATGGTGGTGCAGTTTGTAACTTTCCAAACTGCACCGCACCCACAAACAATGTCGCATTTTCCAGTTTTTAGGGGGAAATTTAATGCGAGATGCAAATGAAACTTTTTCTTCTTTTCTAATGCGATCACCTTCCCTGTGTAGGAGGATCCTGGTGTACTTTACTCTTGGGAGCACCAATGGCCGGTGCTTAGTAGAGTAGGGGATATGCTTGAGTTGGTCCAGGAGCACCTTAGTGCCATTGGTCTCTGGTATGTTGCATATGTCCCTCCCATTCGGGCTCACTTAGGTATGCTTACAACTCTGGCAGAGCGATGGCATAGTGAGACTTCCTCCTTCCATCTTCCTACTGGCGAGGCCACTATCACTCTCAAGGATGTATGGCATATCCTTTGATTGCCTATTCATGAGACCTAAGTCATCTATGATCCAGATGCAGGTAGAGAGGCTTGTTACGGGGTTATGGAGTTGGATGCAATTGAGTTTTGTGACGGTCAGATCGATTTAGAGCTATACCGTGGCCTCGTGCACACGTACAGATTGATTATTGCTGCTATCATCTTAGGCCTTGTAGTACCTGATCGACGAGGCTGATACTTTAGTCCAGGATGGGGACTAGCATGGGATCAGATGGTTCACCGCAGGGAGTGCTTCGCTTGGGGACTAGTATTACTAGCGTCCCTCTATAGGGATCTTCATGAGTTTTCTTATTTGGACAGCAGGTCCATCAGCGTTGGAGGTACCTTACTACACATCTGGGCATGGGAGAGGATCCGAGTGCTTCACTCGGATATCACACCAGTTCTCTTGGAGATAGATGATCCCCTTGTTTGGCAATACGGTGGGGCAGTGATGCACTTTTCTTTCACTGGTGCAGGTGGTATTCTGCACTAGCGGTGAGTTCTTGATGAGATGAGAGAGTTCGTCTAGAGACCATGGATGGGTGTTGCTCCATGGCGAGATGATGATCAGTAGATTTTCTTTGCCCAGAAGGATAGGTTGATGTAGGGTTGAGAGCACACCATGATTGAGAGGTATCTTTCGGATAGGGTTTCTCATTAGTTCGGGGAGGTACAAGACAAGCCCGATGACCAATATGTGGCCATCTTTACATGCACGACTAGAGAGATGGCATGGGGCCAGCCCATCCCAGTAGCCGAGGTGGTGTCCTCATTTAGGTAGTTAGTGGATCGATCGTGGCCATATGATTAGGGGCTAGTAGATGCGGGGGTCACTCCAGCTTATAGGGCATGGTTCAGACCTCCACTTAGATTAACAGTTCCAAGCATAGTTGTTCCATGACACAGACACAAGGGTCGAGTAGTTGGTAGAGGGCAGGGCAAAGGACGAGGTGGGCCACCTCCTCATCAAACACCTCCCAAGGATGTTGCACAATATTCACCTATTCGAGTAGGGGGATAGGATGGTCAGCCGAGGGTAGATCCTCAGTAGCAGCCAATAGGATAGCCAGCAAGGCAGCCAGCAAGGTAGCCAGCAAGGTAGCTCGATCACCGAGATGTGCTGATTCAATAGGTATAGGGGCAGGTACATGCTCTAACTGTGGAGAGAGATGAGGCATGATCCGAGAGGGATCAGGAGATGGGCCGGTGGAGACAGTTAGAGAGTGCAACGTCCTCATCCCGGGGTCGATCAATTGATATTCATGATTATAGAGAGGCCATTAGAGAGGCTGAGTACTATCAACATCATTACCGATAGGTAGTACTATCAGACCGTAGAGTGCCAGAATTTTCCCAGTAGATTGGGAGGTGACTGGTAGAGGCCCATGGTGAGAGACAGGATGGGGAGGGCAACAACCAGTAGAGCCCACCCCCCTTTTGATCAAAGGATAGTTTGCTTCATTTTTGATATACGAGCTACAGTATTTTGGCCTTATGTATTTGATGTACACCTGATCCGATTTTGTATCATAATAGTATTTTTTGATGATATATATGAGATGATTCACCCTTTTATGATATGTATGGTGCACATGTATGATATGCAGATGTATAATATGCAAATGTATGATGCTATGAGATGTTTTCTATTCTTATGCTTATGTGATGCAATGTATGTAATGAATGCATTTTCTTTTGTGTACTTTTCATGTTTTAATGATGTAATGCATATTAATGATGGAAATGGATGCACATCATAATGGTTGCAAATGATAATGGACCTAAATGATTATGTATGATGTAATGTTGTGCTTAAAAATGTTTAGAATAACAACTTTTAAGATAATGATATGATGCCATGTGTTTTAATGCTGATGATCATGTGGATGCCATGTGTATGCATGGGCGATGCTTTGATTACTATTATGATACCATGTTAGTGTGGAAAGAAGGTGGAAGAAACGTAGAATTAATGAATTAGTTAGGATGGAGATGGTGATTTGCATTGCTAGGAATTGGGACTTTCAAAGGGTCAATTGTGTTATGTTTGATAACACACATAGGTACGATGCATCAAGGTATAAAGGACCTGTTGATGGTTAAAATGACACAAACAACATTAAAATATAATATCTCTACTCTATTTCTCCTGAAAGAGAAAGACAACATGTAGTGGCCTAACTACCAAGGTCCTGGTAGTTGGTTCTCAACTGTCTGATGTCACTCAATTGGTTCATGCAACTGTAATATTCAAGGGGCTTGTGCTAGTAACAAAGGATTCAAGCTATGACTTTCTTTATCAAAATAGTTCCTATAAATCAATGGGTTTTAAATAAAAGAAAAAGATAGATCAAAGGGGTAAATCGGCAAGTATGAATTAAATTTATCTAATATCCAGACATATACTTCTAACAATGAATGTTTTCTCAACCGATCACAAAAACCATAGCATGACACAACCCACAGTATAACTATACCATCGTATACATCTTAGGTGCTTAATTCAATTCCACTATTCGCATATCACAAGTATTTCCAAGATTTGAAAACAACACACATTCATTCATCATCAAAACTATAGATCAACAAACTTCAATAACTTTAATTCAATGACAATTTAACAAGATAATCTTTAAACCTGGTTTCTTCTAATGACTTTCATCACATAAGAAACTATCATACTTTAGCACAATCACTAGCATTCAGGTGGATTATAACTCATTAACCTTATCAAACAACACAATTTAATATAAACTCCATATTTCATAAACTTGCAATTCTATTAAGTGTCAAAAGATCTAGTACAATGTGTCTCTCGAAAACTCTCTAAAATTCTATCTCCTAGCACTAGGTAAGCCAATCCAATTCTCAATTAGCCGACCCTTACAATGTGATACCCATCTGGTATTTATAGATATACAAAAGAAGTTTGAACTTCACTTCTATCTTAGGCTTTCCACCTTTTTAGGAACAATCAACTTTCTTGGAAACTCAGATCAACTTTGATCTTGAGTTCTTACATTATACATTCAATTTGATCTAACAATAGAAGATAGAAATAGAATAAAAGAAGTCATGCACCCTTAAGATTGTCAGTGCTGCATGCATGCGACATGCAAGGAAGAAGAACATCATGCATGCAAGATTTTATGCATGTGAAGTTGGATCTACTATGAACTCATCATAACCGGTGAAGACTTGTTGTAGCATATCCATATCTAGCCCATCAATCCAGTCATCTTCAAATTTGATGCTATCCAACTCAGTTGCAGCAAACTCTTTCATACTTTTTACTTTGATCAACTCTCTCCCTGCAACTTTTATTTATTCTTTGACTTCTACAAGCCGATCTATCACTAAGTCTCCTCCATCATCTTTCTCCTGCATATGAGTCCTTGGAATCTTTCATTCCATTTCTCTCTAACCTGACTCAACGACATTCCATCTTTAGTCATTACATTCACATCTACAACTATGGCCATAACCGCTTCCAACTCTTCCAACTGCTCAGTTAAATTATTAACTGCTTCCTGAATCTCATCCTTATGCTTGCTCAAAAAGCTAGTCCTAAACTTAAGTATGTGAGAAGTCTTTTCTACAAAATCTTTGTTATCATCTTCGAGTATAGATTCTTCTAGAAGAGTAGTTAGAGGCAATGTATTTATCTTCTCTAACTTTTCAATATACTCCTTATACTCTTCTTCTAGTTTTTCGGATGCCTTAATGTATTGATGCATCTCTTTTATTACTCCTTCTGCTTCTTTGTAAGTTTCAAACCCTTTTTCCAAAACCTCACCTACCTCTCGATTCACTTTGTCTATCCATTTGTCAACCATCTCCACCTTACCTCTAACTTGCACCAAATCATCAACCTCCTTTTTGCTTAGCAAAATAGGAGTCTTAATTGCTGCAACCTATTGTAACCTTGGAGAGGAGACACTCTTCAAGAATGAATGTAACTGATCCAATTGAGCTTTAAGCTCATCTTTCTTTTATTTGTCCTTGATCATTCTTGATTTAGTCGTTGAAGCCACCACATCAATCAGATTCATTTGTTGATTTCTAGTGGTCTTCCCAAATTAACCGTACTTAATTGATAGTATGTGAGTTGCATATCCCCTACTTCCTTTTTAGTCATAGGCACCGCACATTCAGCAACTATCTCCCCTTTATCTATGAGTCTAGTAGAATGCAAAACTTTAGCCCTCTTCTTAGGCCTTTCCTGTTCAATCTCCTTCATCATGTCCTCCCAATTAAGAGGTTGAGGAGGTGTTCTAGCTCTCTTTTGCAAATCTAATTTCAACCATGTAGGAGCACTAGGAGCAGTCATCATCATGGAAGAAGAAGCAATAACTGTAGAGGATGGCTGAACATTTACCTCAAGTTGAGAATCAACCTTTGCTTTCTCTTGTTGTTCTTGCAGCACATGCATCTGCACCAACTTCTCAGCCTCTTCTCTATCTCTTTGTTCCTGCACTTTCTTGTCTTCTTCTTCTTTTCTCAATCTCTCCTCTTCTAATTGATCCTTCTCTAACTTCTCTTTCTCTAAGTCCTCCTTTTCCAACCATTCTGCCTCCAAAGCTTTAAGTTTTGCAACTTCGACCTCTTCTTCCTTTTGCTTCCTGATTAACTCTTCGGCCTCTTTTTCTTTTCTTATCCTTTCTGATTCTTCCTTTTCTATTCTTTCCATTTCTAAGGCTATGAGTTTCTCTGCCTTTTCCCTTTCTTCTTTAGCTTGCTGTTTCTTTATTAACTCTTTAGCATCTCTCTCCTTTCTTAGAGCTTTAGCTTCTTGTTCTTTCTGTCGAGCTTCCTCTGCAAGCTTTAGTCTAGCAACCAGGGCTTCCTTTTCCCTTCGATTTCTTGCTTTCTCCTCCTCGAGATCATGGATCTTTTGTATCAGTTCCAGCTTGTCATTTTCTACCTTGACCTTGATCTCATGCTCTCATAGCCTCATTTGCTCCTCCATTTCATCAACTACTATCCTTATTTCAACTTCTTTTACCTTTAATTGCTGCTGTTGAAGTAGAGCATCAACTTGTAACCTTGACTCCATTTCCTTTTGTTTCTCCGTAGTAGCCCTTGCATTAGATTCTCTGGTAGCATCTTCAAATTGTTTCCATTGTTCTTCCTGTGTAAGAATCTACTCAATAGTATGATCTAGAGGCATGTTTTCTTGCAAGTCCTTCTTTGACAGAGTTTCATTTGAGTTTGTCTCAATTTCTACCAATTCTTCCTCCACTTCTTTTCCTTTAGCAGCTTCAGCCATGGCATAAAGTACTCCTTGAACTTCTTTACTTTTCTTTCTTATGAGTGGGGCTTATGTAGATGACTCACCCAATGCGAGCATAGAAACAACAGATTCAATTGGAACATCTCCCTCGGGTGTCTCTTCTTCTTCATCAACTACCTCCAACTCTATTTCTTCAAAATCAGGAGGAAAGAATTCTAATGGTTCCTTGGAAGGTGCATTTATTTTAATGCTCTTATACCCTTTACCTTTCTTAATGACTGGTCCTTCAGGAGCTCGAGCTTTCATCATCAACCATTGCACACTTCTATCCAAGACTGTTCTTCCCAGTTTCTTAATATCAATCGTTTCTTCCTCATTCCAGTCTATTGGATCTAAGTTTTTGGTGCCAATATTCAAAGCTTCATATGAGGGATCTAATACCATTCCATCATCCACCAAAGTGTCAGGAATATTCTCTTTAATACCAAGCTCTACCATAAGTGAGACTGGTAATCTCTCATAATTCTTCTTCCTCAAGTCATATTCATCCTACCTATCACACCAAAAATCCTCTAACAGATTAAAGTGTTTAGTGAACACTGAAGGTAATAAAGCATGTATTTTCTCCCTTGGATCAAAATATTTACGAGTTGTATACAATCCCAATTTCAATTGTATCAACTCATTACAAACCACCTTTGCTCCCTTCAAATGTTGACAATTGTATTCACCTAGTGTCATAGGAAACTTATGGCATCCTATCTTGTGCTTGATCCCAAACCTAGCATTAACTCCAATGGCTTGATATACAAATTCCATAAGCACTATTCTATTGTTGCAGCATCTTGGAAGTAAATGGGGATGACCCTCCAAACCAAACAATCTAAAGTATGTAAATTTGGGGTATTGGATGTACCAACTTCCCCATTCAAAAATGAATGCCATAGCTTCTTGACTTAACCTGTATCCTGCATCTCCACTCAACTAGTTGATAACCACATATAAAAAGGCATCATTGACTCTCCTGAAGTGAGTCTCAGCAACCTGAAGAGATAATTGATCGTAGTGTTCCCATACCTTCCTTTGTCCATCCAAGACTCCCATTATACCTACTCTATTTAATCCTGGGAAAATCCCCAATCTTGCTGCAGCATAGACCACATATGAAGTCATGAAGAAAGATTTGGTCTGTCTGACCCTTGTGAGCTGATCATGTATGGCATCAGAAACAATCATTGACCAATCAAACTGGTAATCACCCTGAAAGATTACTTGAATAAAATGAAACATCCATTCCTTGAAGTGGAAGGCATCCCTCTTTCCAAACACTCTGGACAACATCAATATCAAATCAAATATCTCCTTTTTGAAATCCACCCTCTTTGGCTAGTCTACCAGCTTGCTTAAAGATTTCTTCTCCACCATATTTTATTTAAGTGAGACTTATTGGAGTCTTTACGCTTACTATATTTCTCCAATGCTTCTGCCTTAGTTAACTGCACCAAATTCTTGGGATCAGGAACATTAAATATACTTTGGAACATTTACGGAGTAAGATCTATAATCACATTATTCTGTGAATCCATGCATAATCTTGTAGCTGGATTATAAGTACTGGCCACTGTCAATATCAACTCTAGACACTGAACTAATAAAGGAAACACAGTGATATGTGCAAGACTGGAGTCAACAATCCTTTGAGTTCTCCCTGTCAAGTTTGCTCTTTCTACAAAGGTCTCTTCATGTAATTCTTCAAAGCTATACTGGCCCAGATTAGTATCTATGATATCTGACCAGTCTGATTCCACCTTGCTCACTTTCACCACCGGATTCCTATGGTCATACCTCAATGTATAAGGTAACTATTCTGGTTTTACCTTCTTGATTTTCGGTGCTATCTTTGATGTTCTAGCTGGTTGATTCCTTCGACCAGCCTCTCCTGATGTTCCTGACATCTCTCAAATCTCCTACAAGGAAACCTCTAATTAGACCTTCAAATAAATCATCATAAAACATGTTTTAAAAACATACCTGTTACACATACATCAGAGTCGGAACCAGACAGAAGCTCAAAACAATCGCTTTTACAAAACTGGTGGACTCGGAGCAAAAATCGATATAGGAACTTCACCTAATAACAAACGGGCTCGGAGTCGGAGTCGGGGAGGTAATCGGAACCGGGATCAGAACAAAAATCGGATTTGGTTTTCCTTGAATTTTCATTTTTTTCATATTCTATTTCCATTCCGCGTCCGTCTCCGATTTGATCATTGTTACTTTGAAGAAAAGACTCTCCACTATATGCGGAGTTGGACACGGGATAAAAACGGAAGTGATAACCTTAGCAAAAAAAATTATTAAGTTCAAGATCAATTTCGATCCCGCCTCCGCCAATTTATCCTATACTTCAAGAAAAACCCTTTAGACCTCAGAATCAGAAATGAAATGGAATTGATAACTTTTGTAAAACAAAACTCTTATGTCCATAATCCATTCGAATCCCACCTCCACCTATGCTAATCATGACATCATCAAATTTATTCATTTTCAACCTAACTTCATGATTAAAACCTAGGTCGCTATAAAATGGAAAAGGAGCTTAAAAACTCTACCCTCATATGACCGTGGGGAACAATTGTATTTTAAGGCCATTTATTTAAATCTTATTTAAAGTAATTGCAGAGACCAATGAAACCCTAATCTAACAAACCTAATAAAACTAGGGCACGGGTTTAAAACCCTGCCATTCTACCAAATGATGAAACCCTAATTTAAACAATAAATCTAATCTACCCTAACTCACTGTAAAATCTCTAATCTACCTCACTGTAAACTCTTAATCTAACTCACGCCATTAAAAAACTTTAATTTAATCTAATCTACTACAAATCAAAAATGACACGATGCAATCATGATTAAGATGTGAAAGTGACAATGCCCTAAAATAGAAAGAAAGGACACAATAAAACAAGACAACAAAGATTAAAGCAAAACAAACAAGCCAAAACAAGAACCTGCTCATTCAATCACATCGATGATCATAAAATTGCTTTAAAACACAATGATTGAACACACGAGCAGATACAAAGCAAAACACAACAAACACAACTACAAATAAACAACGAACAACAAAGATAAAAGACCTACCTCAAACGCAAACAAAGACACACTAACTTTTTGAATCGATTCACACACAATATCCCTTCTCTATCTCAATCAATTCGCTCAAACGAACTCTGCTATTGCTCTTTGTGCTCTCAGACTTGTAATAATAACAATAATGATCAACTTTAACCCTTAATAAAGAAAAATATGTGAATTTCTACCTACACCAGCAACCACCATTAATGCATTAAAACGCAGTAAAGGCAGAGTCAAAACTGTAAGAGAATGAACACTGGTCTGCAGTGCAACCTTAGTCCAAAATTCAATGGCAAAAATTGGCGGGGGCGAAACTAAAATGGAAACAGGACCTTAAAATCATAAAATTTCCAAACCTTATTCCTATTCCGGCTCCGCGTCCGACAACTAAAAACAAAACAAAAACACATACAAAAAGTTAAGTAAAAGACCAACCTAATAAAACAAAACATAAAAACCGAAACAAAACAAACAGTAAAAAGTAGTGGAGGTGGGATCAGAATTGAACTTGATTTTGCAAATTTTGATAACAACCATCCCAATTCCCACTCCAGCTCCACTTCCGCTGAAAACTAAAAAACAAAGGCAAAGAAAAGATCGTCGGGATAGAACCACTTTCAGAACCCGATTCAGTTCCGGTTCCGATTCTGACAGAGAAACCAAAGAAAAACAAAGTATTGGCAAAAGTAGACTCCAAACTTTGTTTCAAAAACAACTAAGTACAAAAAACATAAAGGGGGACCCATTTTGACCAAGGCAAAAGATGGGGTGGTTATGCAAGGCATAAAAGGACCAAGATGGCATGGTACCTAGTGTGATGGATTTTGACTCGACAATCAGATAGGAGTATTCTTGTTCACACTTATCATACATACTTCATTCGGGATGTAGTTCAGACATTCTAAACATCTCAGACTAAAACATAGAAAAACAAGCTTTCCTATGTGATCAAAAAGATACCTAAAATATCCTGCCTACAAACAAAACAAAACATGCACAACTAAGTTATTTTACAAGTGTATCCCACAAGCATAGAAGATAAAAAGATAATGATCATTGCCTCATTCCTTTCCCTCTAAACCTATTTTGTTTAGGCATCATCGAGAGGTTCTTGGAATGAGCATAAGATAAGTCAATAAAAGACCAAATAGAGAAAACCAAACAAGCTAATGTTCTTCGTACCGCTAGCCAAGACTAACTACTGTGAGGGGTACCTGATGCTTATTTCCATCATAGGAAAGCTTCATCCTAGGCTATGTAGTGATTAGGGTTTTGATGGGACCGATTGGGTGATAATCTATTGATATTCCGAGTTGACCAACTTGCTTGCTTACTAATCTAGACTTGAGACTTTGACAATTAAGCATTCACTCTTTTGAACCTGCTAAACTTGCTTTTGACTGACTTTATTATGAGTGAGATGATCACGGGTGAAAGTGAGATGAAATGGATGCACCATTTTGGGTTTTTCAGATGTTTTGAGGCTATTTTTGGTATTTTCACATTTTTCAATGTTTTTGGTATTTTCAAGATGTAAGACGAAGAGACTAACTTAAAGACCTATCCTAGGGGTCTCGGGAGCTGATCCATAGATTAGCCTTGCCTACGTTATACACAAAGAGACCACGTAGTTTGACTAACAACAGACTTGACACAATGATAAGATGGACAAACGGATTGCCATTTTATTGCTTAAAGGACTGACCTAAGATGCAGACTGGATGGGCAAACAGATTGCCAACGTGAAAAACGCCTAAGGACTGACCCTAACTGTCTCGGGGGATGATCAAAGATCAACCTTGCCTATGTTCAAGCTTAGAGATGATGTAGTTTGACAAGGGTGAAAGACTGACAAGACTTGATGATGAATTTTTTTGATGATTTTCTGATATTTCCACATGTTTTTGGATTTTTGAATGATTTGGATGTTTTTTGGATTTTTTGATGAATTTGAAGAAGATCACGAGAATATACACGAATCCAATCCGATGCCAATACACGAACATGCCCCCATCATGGTGTGATATACTAATTCAATAAAGGAGGGACAAATTGACCTTAAGAATGCCAAGTAGTTCCATGGTGGAATATGGTATTGACACCAGCTCAGGCTATGGTATGGATGAGAGCGGATGGGTGGATGGATGATTTGAGATGTGATGGAATGAGTGAGTCATGCAAATCCTAGTAGATGGGGGGTGCTTTATTTAAACTTGGTGCCTGTTTGCCAGGTTTTCACCAAGGTACTTATCCAAAGCACCACCGAAGTGGTTTTCACTAGAGGACGAATTTTTTTTCTCTTTACTATTTTCAATCCTTTTTCTGATTTTTTTGTTGTCACCAAAATGCTTGTTTGCTAGGTTTTCATCAAGGTGACCATTTTTTCAGGACTTTTTCTGATTGTTTTTGTATTTTTTGCTTCTATACCTTGCAAGTTCTTAGGCATAACAATTTTTGAGGTGAGATTTATTCATGGGATCTTGCAGAGGCTCACCCTCTGGTGTCAATAGCTGATATGCCCTTGATTTGTAACTTGCAGAGATGATGACGGGTCCCAGCTAGTTGAGCTCAAACTTTCCTTTTGTATCTAGGTTTGGCACATTCTTTTGGTTTTCTTTTAGCACAAGGTCACCAACTTGGAGAGTGTGTTGCCTGATCTTCTTGTTGTAGCTCCATTTCAGGCTATTCTGGTAGACCTATAGATGATTCAAGGCATCCATGTGCCGTTCATCTAGTAATTCTAGCTCTTTCAGTCTTGTAACTATGCATTCCTCATTTGTGATGAGGTTTTGCAGTGATATCCTCAGTGACGGGAGCTTGATCTCAATAGGGAGGATGACTTCTAATCTGTAGACTAGGGAGAATGGGGTGGCATTTGTTGGCATGCGGATGTTGGTGCGGTAGGCCCATAAGGCGGGGTTTAGCTGTAGATGCTAGTCATGACTAGAGTCATTGACTATTTTCTTAAGGATTTTCAGGATGGTTTTATTCGTAGCTTCTGCTTGGCCATTGCCTTGTGGGTAGTATGCAGTGGAAAAGCGGTGTTAGATTTTGAATTTTTCACACAAATCATGAACATCCTGATTTTTAAAGGGTATCCCATTATCAGAGATAATTGATTGGGGAACAACGTATCAAAAAATGAGGTAGTTCAGGATGAACTTGGATATTTGTTTTCCCATGATGTAGGTCATGGGAATTGCTTTGACCCACTTTGTGAAATATTCAGTGGCAGTGATAATGAACTTGTGGCCATTGGATGAGGTGGGTGAGATTTTACCAATGGGATCGAGCCCCCACTATGAAAAAGGCCAAGGTGTAATAATAGGATGTAGTTCTTAAGCTGGTGCATGAATAAGGTCTCCATGTTGTTGGCATTGCAGGCATCTTCTGACAAAGTTGTGTGTCTCTCTCTCCATTGTCGGCTAGTAGTACCCGGTTCTCAGCAATTTTTTAGCCAAGGTCATACCACTCGAGCGTGATCCGCACGTGCCATTATGTACCTCAGTTAGAGTATTCGTGACCTCCTCAGGTTTTAGACAATGTAACAAAGTTCCATCGATACTTCTACGGAAGAGGGTCTCTCCTAGGATGACGAATCGTAAGGCCCTTTTGACAAAGGTTCGCTTTAGGTTTGGGGTGATGACAGTGGGGAGGATTCCTAACCTTAGGTAGGTGTATATGTCATGATGCCAAAGATCACCAAGACCAATGATTTCACAAGTGTATTCTGACTCTAGTACCTCAAAAGTGGGCACAAGAATCTGCTCTACCAGGAATTCATGTTTCGAGACGTTGCAAGGGATGTCTTGTAAGGATCTAATGGTTGCCATTGCATCTACTGCTTTGTTGTTTGTGCTCGGTATTTTCTCAAAAGTGATGTCAATGAATGATTCTTTGAGGCTTTCTACCACCTTTTTGTATTGTGTGAGCTTATCATCCTTAGTTTGGTATTCACCATTGACTTGGTTGATGATAAGTTGCGAGTCCCCATAGACCTTTAATGCCATGATTCACCACTATTCTGCAATCTTGAGGCCTATGGTCAAAGCCTCGTATTCTACAATATTGTTGGTATAGGGGAATGCTAGTTTATATGATCTAGGTATACAATCTCCTTGTGGGGTGATGAAGAACACACCAGCTCCTGATCCATGTTGCGTGTGGGAGCCATCAAAGTACAATTTCCAGTGGTCGGCTACATTGAGATGTAAAATGGACTCATCTAGAAATTCTGATATGAGCGGGTTATCTATGTAGAGGGGAGCTTCTACTAGCTGGTCCACAATGACTTGTCCCTTTATGGCTTTTCATTCTACATACTCAATATCATGTTCGGACAATATCATTACCCACTTAGCCATTCTGCCTGTAAGCATTGCTTTTGACAATAGATATTTTAGAGGGTCTATCTTGGCAATCAACTTGATTTGATGAGCTAGCATGTAGTGTCTAAATTTTTGAGTTGTGAATACCAGTGCTAGGCAAGCCTTTTTTATTGATGTGTAATTGAGCTCGTGCCCCACCATTGTTCTGCTGATATAGTAGATGGCCCACTCGGTTCCCTTTTCATCATGTTGGGCTAAAAGGGCACCAAGGGTGGCTATTGTTGCTGAGATGTATAGGATTAATGGCTTCCCAACAATTGGTGGCATCAACACAGGTGGTGTAAGTAGGTATTCTTTAATTTTACTGAATTCTTGCTTGCATTTGTCATCCCATCTGAATGCTACTCCCTTGTGGAGAAGGTCTGAATAGGCAATCTACTTGTCTAGCAGTTGTGCTATGAATCTCCGGATGGACTGGAGTCTACCTTGCAATCCTCTGAGTTTCTTTAATGTTCTTGGCACTTCCATTTCAAGGATTGCTTTTACCTTTGTAGGCTCCACCTCTATCCCTCTCATTGAAACTATGTATCCCATAAGCTTTCTCGATTGTACCCCAAAGACACACTTCTTTGAGTTGAGTCTGACCTTGTATTGTTCTAGTCTATCAAAGATAGCACTCAGAGTTGGTATGTGATCTTGCCTTTTCTTCAATTTAGCCAATATGTCATCCACATAATCCTTGACTGTTTTATGGATCATGTCATGGAAGATCAATTTCATGGCTCTTTGGTATGTAGCTCCTGCATTTTTCAATCCAAATGGAATTACATTCCAATAGTAGGTGCCCCAAGGACAAGTAAAGGCTATTTTATGTTGGTCCTCCTTTGCTATCATTATTTGATTGTACCCTGAGAAACCATCCATTAGGGATAGCATCTCATGTCCGGGTGTCATATCCACTATCATGTCAATGTTGGGTAGTGGAAAATCATTCTTAGGACATGCTTTGTTTAGGTCTCTAAAATCTGTGCAGATGCGGATGCCCCCTTTTGGTTTTGAGATAGGTACAAGATTTGATACCCATTCTGGATAGTCAATTGGGCGTATGAAGCCAATGTCTAAGATTTTCTATAATTCTATCTTTACGAGCAAAGCTATATGTGGGTGCATCTTTCTTAACTTTTGTCTGACTGGTTTTGCCCTAGGGTAAACAACCAAATGATGAACCACTACCTCAGGATCCAGATCTAGCATATCATCATAGGTCCATGCAAATTTTACCTTTCTTTCTCTTAGGAATGCTACTAATAGTTCTTGTTCCTCTGTTAAGAGCGACTCGGTGTAGAAAGTGATTTGCGGCTCTGTTTCTGTTCCCAAGTTGATAGGGTTGCACTATTCTACCAGGACTGCTGATTTTTCTTAATGTAAAGCAGTAGGGGGGAGATTGAATCCTTCATCCTCTGGTGCCTCAAAGAGGTTTTCACCATTGGATGTATCCTTTATTTTTACTATTTTATGGTTAGAGAGCACCATAGTGTGGTTTTCACTCAATAATGTTGAGCTTATTCTCAATATTTTCCTTTTGCGAATGAAGGACTCAATCGTCTCCCCATAGTATGTTTGGGTGTCTAATGTGATGTTGAAGCCTACCTTATGATCCCCACATGGAACTGTATCCCTTAGACCCATCAATTTCAAGAGCGCCTCATTATTTTCGAATGAGTCTAGAATTGGTGGTCCTCGTTGATCGTGATCGATGAGTTGCGGGTGTACTAAGGTGATTCGGTGGGTTGGTTAGTTTGACTTAGCTATGGAGGCACTAATCATTAAAAAATTGGAATCTTCGAAGAGCCTATGGAGACCTATTATGGTATCATCATTGTGACTATTGGCACAAAGATCGGTGATGTCAAAAGTGAAATTATTGAATGGGATGCCTAGGCATACAGGTGGTCTAGGAGTGGTTGTTGTTACCTAAGGAGAGGACCTAATTTCCCTTCTAGGAGTACCCCTACCATGTACAGTTATACTCAAAGGAGTATACCCAAGGCCAAGGTTCTGCATTCTTCTTTCTACAATAATGGGCTTCAACTGTCTATCACTGTTTCTTCCAAGGCTTTTGTTCCTGTTATAGCCCATACCAAACATCATTTGCAACCCTCTGTTAGTTTCATCCATGGATAGGGTGGGGGTGGGCCTTTCATCTTGGTATAATGTGTTTGAGATGTCTCCCTCATCCACATTTTCTCTACTGAGATCCCCCCAGCGACAGAATCCAAAGGGGATTTCCCTAACAATGTGGACAAGTGGTTTAGTTGGCTGAGGTTGTCCATGCAACCTAGGAGATTATGGTCACTCTCCTACAACAAATGCATTCATTTTCATTCTATAGTCACTGCATCCATTGTCTTGGATCATGTTTTTGGTTTTAGATATGTCAGGGATGGTGGGTGTCTCTATTGCAGTAGTGGAAGCGAGGTTGGCCAAGTCAATGTATGAAGTAGACGGGGCTTCATCATTTTTTTGTACTTGGGGGATTTTATAAAACTTGGCTTCCAAGTTTTTGCAGTAGGCAAAAGGTTTAGGATCCCCATATATAGTGACCTCCTCATTCTGATGTGAGAACTTGATACATTGGTGATACGTCGAGGCCACTGCCTTCATTCCATGGATCCAGGGGCATCCAAGGAGGATATTATATGGTAGGTCGAGGTTGAGGAGATGATAGGTGGTCTCCATAGTTTTTGGTCCCACTTGGATGGGGATTTTGATAGTGCCTTGAGACACTCTTTCTTGGTCATCATACACCCTTATCATGATTCTTTTGTTTTTATTAATGGAATCCTTGGCGAATCCCAATTTATTTATGAGCTTTAGAGAATAGATGTTAAGGCTTGCACCTCCATCCACCAGGACTCGTTTGAATTTCTTTTTATGGATGAGCACTTGAAGGTGGAGTACACGATTATGAGATGGCCATGGGGGGAAATATTGTTCAGAGAATGTAATGAGATTTGGGGTAGCGATGTTACCTACCATAGCCTAGAACTACTCTATGTCAAGGGTGGCAGAGATGGTGGATGCAGTTAATGCTTCATCAAGGATCTTTCTATGGGTGACATAAATTTTCAATAGTTCCATGATGGAGATTTGGGTGGGGGTTCTCTTTAGCTAGTCAATGACGTTGTAGTCATAGGGGATGGATTTTATATTAGAAATGAGGTCTTTATTAGTGCCCCAATAATGGTAACCTTTCTGCCACGTGTAGTGACTCCACAGTCGTTGTTGGCTCCTTTGACATTTATGACAGTGACCATTTCATCGACACATCCAACTATCTCCTCATACACTAGATTAGCACTAGCATACTTTTTCTTGCCCTTATTGTTCCATTGATTATTTCCTTGATTGTTTCCTTGGTTGTGGTTCAACATCAGGTTCGTGTATATTTTCAAATCTTGGTTTCTGGCTAGTTGCTCGATATTGATGATATTATCCTCGATGAGGTCTTGGATGATGTTTTTCAGCCTCATGCAATTGGTGGTGGTATGTCCTTTGACTTTATGAAAGTCACAAAGGATATTTTCATTATACCTTGGTAGCTTGGTCATGGATTTTATGTATTGATTAGAGTTAGAGATTTTGATCAAGTTTTCCTTGACCAACTTCTTCATTATGGACTCAATCGATTCACCAAGAGCCATGGATTTACTCTTAGGGGGGTACTTGCCTCAAGGAGGTGGTCCTCCCTAATTACCCAAGTTGTTGATTTGATTGGTGGGAGTTGGTTGTTGTTGTGCTACTATCACATTAGTCTGCACATTGTTGTGATTATGATTTTGTGGTTGATGGGTTTGGATGTTCTGCTTAGGGGCACCGATTAGTACTTTAGCATTGACCACACCGTCATTTGTGATATTTTTGTACCTCAACCATGTCTTGGTTTTATCATTATAGTTATTGGATGGGCGATTATTCTTTGGTGGAGTGAACGTTGATGCGCCTCCTCGTGCAGTAAGGGCTCTTTCAATGTTGAGCGCCTTTGGGATTAGTTGATCATAGGATGTGATGCACTGCATTTTCAAGTAGAATTCCAAGTTTTCATCTAGATTGGCTATGATGGTGCAAACTTGTTGTTCTTCCGGCATGGTCCACTTGTTCTGATTGGCCTTGGATCACCATCTTTGCAAGAATGATGTGAATAGCTCTCATTTTCTTTGTTTGAGTGCGGATTGTTCTTCCAAACTAACATCCACACCCATATTGAAAGCATAATTTTTAAGGAAAGCTTCCATGATTTCCTCAAATGTTTTAATGCCCGTGGGTAGGCGAGAAAACCATTCCATGGCTAGGCTAGTCAGACTACAGGGGAAGAGTCACATTAGATATGTATCATCTTATGCGACCTCCATGCAATGCACCTGAAACTCCCTGATGTCATTTTCAGGGTTACCCGTTCCATTATACTTGTCAAATTTGGGGATCTTGAATCCCTTTGGGAATGGTATCATGGTGAGACTTCTGTTGAAAGGATAAGGGCACAAGTTGCCTAGTGTCCTTGTTGTTTTTCCTGCTTGTAAATCCAACACTTGCGGCGAGAGTAGTTTTATTTTTGTTGCAACATCTTTGCTTGGGTCGAGAGGTGGAATGAATGAGTTGTGAGGTGTTTGAGGTGTTTGGTGGGTGGGAGGAGTACTAGTGGGTGTTTTCTGCAAGCTCTGTTGTGCGTTCAAATCTTGTTGGTATGCTTGAATTTGTGTCAACAACGCTTGTTGTTGATCTTGCTATTGTTGTTCCAACAATGCTTGTTGTTGGTCCATCTATTGTTGTTCCAACAATGCTTGTTGTTGGTCCATCTATTGTTGTTCCCATGAAGCCTGTTGTTGGTCAATCTACTATTGCTCTAGTAAATATTGTTGTTGGTCTAGCTGCTGTTGCAAAAATAAAGCTTGTTGTTGGTTGAGTTACTATTGTGCCAACAAATATTTTTGTTTAGCTTGTTGATCTGCCTAAAAGTATTGTAGAGCTTGTTGGTATGCTTGCAGATGGATTGCTTGCAATTGTGCTTGGTATTGTGCCTATGCCTATTGCTGAGCTAGAGCTTGAGCTTGGGCTTGTGCTTGGGCTTGATCTTGAGCTTGGGCTAGAGCTTGAGCTTGGGCTTGTGCTTGGGCTTGTGCTTGAGCTAGAGCTTGAGTTTGAGCTTGGGCTTCTTGCTTTTTCTTGAGTACTCTTTGTTGGTTGGCCTTCTAAAGGGTTTGGATTAGGGTGGTGAATGAATTGGTCATGCTGGATTTTGGTGGGATTGGTGGTGGAATGAGAATGATGCCAATCGTTGCGACCGATGTGAGGGTTATGGTGGTGGTTGGGATTTGGGTTGTTGGAGGTGTGGTGGAGATACTCGGTCCTTGAGAGAGTATGCTTTGGGATATTTGAGGACCAGTTGATGCATTTGTCATAGTGGCTTGAATGGTTGCCACTTGTTGTTGTGATGTTGTAGGAAAAAAGAGGGAATTCGAGGTGATGTTCACATTGCCCTGTTATGAGAGACTATCAATGTTTAGGGGAGGAAACCCTAATCCGAGTTGTGATGTGGTTGCAAATGGAAATGGTGGAAGAGATGGTATGCTTCCTTGGAAAGAAAAGGGATTAGCAACATCGGTTGTTCCAAATAAACCACCTTCTCCTTGTGATAGAGAAGTCTGTATGTTTGATTGACAAGCTGGTGAGGCATGGAATGAAGATGAACCAACAAGATCGCGGGATGTGAGTGGAATGTATGGGTGTAATGGGTTTACTGGGACAAAATTATCTGGTGTGGTAGTGATAGCCACCTCTTTATTTTTCACAAGGTGATGCTGCTGTAACTCTCAAAACATAACACTTCCTTTGTTCCCAATTGGTGAGGTTGGTGTGATGGCTGACATGATGTGAGGTATTTCTTAATTGATATTTTACATTGGGGATTCATTTGTAAGAGACATGTCCATACTAGTGCTTGCATAGGGGTCTGAAGGGAACTACACCCCTCCTTCTGCTAATTTGTTTAAGTACTTGAACATGGCACTAACAATTTTGTGGTTCTCTGGGTTTTGAACCATTTTTAACATTTCAGATTGTGTCATCCTTATGTCTTCGTTTGCGAGGTCCTCTTCATAACTCTCCTCTTGAGGATTTTGTGATGGCAAAGAAGAGTTACTTGGGGGATTGCTTGATCCTGCAAGGTTTATTTTAGAGGTTACTTGACTCATGTCAATGGAAGTTGATATTTCGCTCATATTATCCATGTTCGTCTTGTATTGTGATCTTGTTTGAACCATAAAAAATAGGGATCATTTGATTCTAACCTTTTAGGCCCAAAAGAGAAGAACCAGGGAAGTCAAAGATCAAAGAAGGTGGTAATGATAATGGGATAAATGGATGAAGTGAGTGAGTGAAATGTTTTGGAGAAATTTTGAAGGGTTTATTCTAAACTTGTTAGGACTTAGATTGATCGTGATGGTTTCGATATGTTTATTGAGCCAAACAAGATTGTAGTGAAGTTGTAGTCCCTAGGAAGTTGTGTTATCCTAGGGGAACTTGCACAAGGAGATGAATTGACTAAGTGCATTAAGTCTATGTGATTGCGAAGTAGTAGACCTTAGGAAGTTTCTTTTATCCTAGAGGTAAATTCATCCAAGAGACTTTGACTATTTTGGCTAGGTGTGTTAAGCCAAGATAGGGTGATGATGGTTTAGCCCTTTAAGTTTAGCATGAGTGATTTTTCTAGAGTTCCCAAGAAGTTTGTTGATGGAATGAGATTTGATTTGATGGAAAGACAGATGAAGATGATGACTTTGATCCTAGGCTCAAACCTAGACACAACTCTCTTTACAAAACCTTGGTGTTGAAGAACACGCTAGACTTCCTATGAGAGGAAAGAAAACCTTTCGAAAAGTTTGGGATTTTGTTGATAGTAGAACACATACAATATTGGATTATTCCTTGAAGCCTTTTTATAGAAGTTGTATACAAGTCTTTCCCTTACTTCAAGGAGAATTTTAAGGCATTGTTCATGGGCTTTTAGACTTATCCTTTTGAACTTTGGTTTTGGAATCTTTATCTTTTGGGAAATCATTGGGAACAACACATATGTGGTTCAATTTGTCTCTTAATCTTGGCTTAATGAATTCATTTTATCAAAGACACTTGCTTGCTTATGTTTGAAACTATATGTCTAATGTCCCATTCTCTTTCTCATCCCACAAGGTCCATTATGTGGAAATCGAGGAAAATAGGGAAAAAGTCAACTATGTTTAACTTTATTGAAGACAAATGATGATAGAATTCAAGCACTTAGAAACCTCTAAGGATAGAATCCCTAGGGAAAGCAAGAGTGCTTAAATTCGTCAAAGGTATTTGTCTCCTCAAAGGGGTTTGAAATTTGAAGTTCTTGTGAATGTTCATTTTCAAGTGTTCTTGAGAACCACGCAATGTGTTGTTTTCTTCGAAGCACTTTTACAATCCTAGGATGATGAGGCAATATCTTGTTGGGTTCCCACTTGAATGAATCCAACTGCGCATATCTTGTGCAAATGGCTAAATGCTTGACCACACTGGCTCCCCTTCACAACACACACTTCTCGGGTCAGCCAAGCATTAGTACCCATGAATCTCTCATGGCATACCTTCCATTTCTACAACAAAACTGCATGTATAACGTGGGGGGACTTCAAAGGACATGACCTTTTGCACCAACAAGATAGATAAGGTCTTGGCCTTTTTCTAAACAAAGGGTTCTAATGTGGGCATTCCATTCGTGGGGGATTATCCAACATCGATGAGAGTCCATTTTTTTCCATCTCGTTGGAATAATCCTCATGATTCTTGAACTTTCCTCAAGAATCCACACTTATATACCGGTTGGAAGTCGCTTGGGTTTAGCATGTTCCTAGTTGGGTCACTCCCTTGGGTGAGTACTTTTTCCCACAAGGCAGGCCCTCTAAGATAAACAAAAATGAATAAACATATTCATAGTTCGATCAACCTTTGTTTAAAAACAAAGGGAGAACACTTGTAATAAGTTTACTCACACTCGCATGTTTTATTCAATTTTAAAATGCTCAAATTGAAATGTGGAGGCAATATTTTATGCAACTTAGTGTCACCAAAAAGACTTTTGATTCTCAAGATCGCCATGAAGCGCGAGAGAAGAGCATACACCCTTTTAAATGACACTACTTTGCAAAAATGATTACAAAGCACAAAAAACACATGTTCAATTTTAAACTCCTCAAAGCAATGATGAGTTATTTTTAAGCACCAAATGAAATGTGAGATTGCCTTGTTCAATTTTTAACCTTTAAACAAAATCTAGAATGTTTGTCTAAGGTTATTTTTAGCCCCTTGGCAAATTTTGAAAAGAAATTTGATTGTTTATTTTAGAACCCAAAAGAAAGTTGGTGTCCTAAGATCAATGAACTTATCAAATTCCTTAAAGAGTGTTGAAAAACACTTTGTACAAAATGAACAAGGTGTCATAATAAAATTTTTCTTGTTCTTTTTAAACTCAAAGTGAATTTAGTGTTCCTAAGGCCAAATATATTTAACAAATTTCTTAAAGAGTGTTGAAGAACACTTTAGTGTTTAGAAACACTTTGGGTTTGGTGAACATGATGTCATGATGAACTTCTTCCTTTGCTCCAACCTGTAAAAATGACAGAAAACTAGAGAGCAAAAAGACAAAAATAAGGTCAAAGATTAAAAAAAATCCTAAATTTAATAAGCACATGTCAATTTTAAATCTCACTATTTTCCCTCGGAGCAGTTTGCAGAAGCGGTGTAGTTTGGAGTGAAAGTGATGCTATATAGCACTACGTGGTTGAATTTGGGCAGAGCTATGTAGAAATAGAGAGTGCAAAGGCAGCGTGATAGAGGTAAGTGAAGTAGTTTGGAAGCGGCTTGATTTGAAAATTTAATTTTTTTAGGCGAGAAAGATGGAGCGGCGGAGTTTGGAAAAAATGCGGTGTGATACAACACCACGACACTGAAGGCGGTGTTGTATAGCGTCGCGGGGGTGAACGCGGTGGAGTAAGGATTTTGAAAAAGTGACAAGCAGGGAGAAAATGTGGAGAGGTTAGGAAATTAAGCACGGGTCAGTATGGCACCACTTCTCTAAAAGCGGTGAAGTATTGCGCCGCGGTGCTGAAAGCAATGCAATATAGCGCCGCACGGTTGTGTTTCTTGTGTTTGCAAAAAAATGTTAAAAACCGCCCTCCTTCTAGCGCCAAAATGTGAACCCCTAAACCTACAAATGCACAAGAGCAACAAAACACATTAGTTGTTAGATCAAATGCATGTAAACAAGCATGAGAGATTCCCCATAAAATCCATCTATTCAAACTAAATTAGGAAATGAAGAACACAATAAAATTTAAATAAAAGAGATTCAATCCTAATTAAGCTAATAGCATGATGATCTTATGGGGGAATTGGTGCCAATGAAGTGTTGCAATTGGCCCTTTCCCAATTCCTAAGTAGAAATGGTGTGTGATTGAGAAATGGTCAAATCTCCAAAGAGATTTGAGCATAGCCTTGTTGCAAATCTTGAAAGATGATTAATGGTTAATTGAAATGGGCAAAATTGGCTCTCAATGTGAAAAGAGTAACTTTGCATATGATTGTGGATGAGAAATGAGGAGAGAAGCCTCCATTTTATAACTTTCAATTTGGAAGAGAAAGCAAGGTTTGAGTAATGTGGGACTATCTTTCAATCCAATGGTTGAATGCCACATGTCAAGATGTGAATGGTTAGTGATTGTGCACATTTTGGCCAACGTGCCAATAAATGCATAAATTTGAATTTGAATTTTTTGAGATGACTTGTTGAAGAGGGAAGAGAAATGAAGTTAATGTCCCTTGGCTTAGGGCCAAGGACATGTAAGAGGTCTTAAATGCCTTTTTGGAAGGACTAAGTCCACTTGGCCTTTTTGAATTCAAATGAGGGAATATTCCCTTTTGATGCCATGTGAGGGAAAATAGAGATTTAATAAATCAAAGTAATTGATTTATTGTGCAACTTGCATTCTCTAGAGGATTTTAATGAGAGGGATTAACTTAATCATGGTTTTGATTAATTTTAATGAAGAATTAGATGATGTGACAATTTTGACTTGAATTTATGAATTGATTTAAGTCAAGAATTGAGAGGAAATGATTTATTAAATAAATGATTTGATTTATTTAACTCAAAGAGGAATATGTTAGATTAAATCAAATAAGGTTTAATTTATTTAATTTAATAAGAGGACTTTAGAGAATTTAATCAAATAAAATGATTTATTTAATTAAACAAAAATGTAAAGTTAATTAAATTAAATTGATTAATTTAATCATAGGAGGTGATAGACTTAATCAAATAAATAATGATTCATTAGATTAAGGGATTGAATTATGATGAAATGCTGAGAGTGTGATTTCAAAGGAAATGATGTTAGTGATCAGGATCAAGTGTGCCAAAACTAGAAATGTGCATTTTCCATGTCCACAAGGAGTGACCTATAACATTTCCACGATCGACTTGGGAGTTGCTACAAGGGAGGAAAAGGTCGACCACCTCGAGGAATCGGTAGCCATGGTGGTGCACCTTATCCAGCAGGATAAGGTTTCAAAGGAGGAACTTAAAGCATAGGTGGCCAATCTGATTGCCTATATTCAACAATGGTCATCCCCGAATGAGCACCCTACCACCTCATCAGCCTTGCCTTAGCTATTGTCTCAAGAGTAGATCAATAAGTTGGAAAAGAGAAGGAAGTTGGATTAGACTACGGAAAGCTGGTTTCGACAAGTCTTAGACATGGGGAATATGGTAATTAACTTGGTTGTCCAGAAAATAAATAGGTTCCTGGAGGTGCAGAGGACTCTTGATGGCATGAGGTAAGGTTACGAGGAGTTCCTAAAAAAGTATAGAGCTTCCTACCCAAAGATAGAGGCTATTCTCGCACTGATAAGTGAGGTGTGGGAGAGGGACCTTGCTCTCAAGGATGATGACCACTGGTTAGTGGATGCATGGAAACAAGATTTTGATCAGCGAAAGGGAAGGCTGGAGAAGATCCTGGAATGAGTGGTTCTAGATATCGAATGGGCCAAGGAGGCCAAGGGAGATTGTGCTCAGTACCTCAAGTTGATAGCGGGGTATGAACTGCCCACTGATGAAATTAATCTAGAAAACATAAAGCCTCATTTCTTGAAGAAAATGAAAAATGGGATGTCTACTGAGGTTACCATAGATTTCATGAGCTTTTCTACTCGAGACTTCACCCAGTCGAAGCTTTTCAGAAGTAATGCAGCCAAGTATGACGATGACTAGAAGAAGTTCCTTAACAACTCCCAGGAATGGAGTTACCAGGTGCTACGATATGATATCATGGAAGTGGAAAAGCTTCAACCATTGATCTTGAGATTCATGGGGTATGCAGCTTTGAAAAAGAAAGAGGGCAACCCTATCATCAATGATGAATTTCTAAAAGAGTAGTTGCAACAAAGGGAAAACAACAAAAAGACAAAACGGCTACAGTGCTACCACTAGCAGATGAAATAGAGAAAAGATGAAGATGTTTTAAAAATGTAATATATTTGGGGCTAGGTGAAATCCTAGTATAAAGTGAATCTTGGCCACACAATAGAATTGAATCTTGGCCACTCTTTTCACTTTTTGAAAACTATAAATAGGGCTCTCCTCCTCTCATTTTAAGGGAGTTGAGTCTTTGTAAAAGCATGCTGTAGAAATTGCAATAGAAAATACAGTCATTTCTTGGTGTATTTTGGATTTCTCCACATGTTTCATGATTCTTCTCCCATTAGTTAAAACTTTACTTTAAGTTATTTTTCTATCCTTTGACTTTGGTAGATTTAGCATGTTGTCTTTGGTTATGAAGTTTTCTGTTGTGTGTATGCTTTCCTTGTCCATATTTTTGGTCATTTGCTGCTAGTACATGATTGTGTAAAGTTAGTCTAGACTATAATTTCACTATTGCTCCCTAAAAGTTGTCTTTGTTCTCATTTACCTGGTGAATGAATGATGAATATCTGGAGTCCTTACAAGATAGCATAGATTTCATGATACTATGAGAATTTTGGCTAAGTAAAATCAGATTTTAAGGAGACTGTCCATAGCAGGAACCTCCATTATCACTGTTCATCGGTAGTTGCAGGTCCAGGAACCTTCCTTCTTCCCTGCCTCTTTTCTTCTTTTTTAGAAACAACCTGTGCTAAGGTTCATTACACATTGTAAAGCCAAATCTGATGAAACAATGGAGTCCAAGACTATTGTTTGAGCCTGCAACAAAGTGCAGTAATTTCCTACTTGAAGAAATCCATTCATAGACCGAATTCCCCTATAGATTTAAATTTCGTAAGGCCTCCTGGTGATTCTAGAAAATCACATCAAACAACTAGTAAATTCAATTCCTCGTCATGACTTGACATTCAAGAGACCTTGGGATAGTGTTCTACAATTTGATTGTGGAAGATTGTCTTCAAGAGAGGTGATGCACCTGTGCATTACCTATGTTGAGAAGTGCATTAAAACACCATCAACAATACTCACCCAAGGGAACAAACCAACCGATAACACACTAAGGACAAGTGTATTTCCATCCGGGATATAAAAGTGGGGACTAGAACAAAAGCTAGTATCATGCAGTTGGGTCCGACGAGAAGGGCAACAATGGTCTCTCGCCGCATGGGTTAGCCTCCAAAAATGGAAAGACCAAATTAAAACCCTTGTTTAGAAAGTCAAAATCCTTATCTATTTTGTTGGTGCAAAAGGTCATGTCCTTTGAAGCCACCCCACGTTATACATGTAGTTTTGTTGTAGAGATGAAAGGTATGTCATGTGAGATTCATGGGTACTGATGCTTGGCTGACCCGAGAAGTGTGTGTTGTGGAGGGGAGCTAGTGTGGTCAAGCATCTAGTCATCTGCACAAAATATGCGTAGCTGGATTCATCCAAGTGGAAACCCAAAAAAGTATTGTCTCTTCATCCTAGGGTTGTACATGTGCATGGAAATGGAAAATACATTGCTTGGTCCTGAAAACAATTGAATTTTTTTTTCACAAAGAGATCCAAATTTTAAACCCCTTGGAGAAAACAAATATCCTTGATGAATTTAAGTACTCTTGCTTTCCCTAGGGATCATATCCTTAGAGGTTTCTAAGTGCTTGGATTTAATAATCATTTATTTGCACTAAGGTTAAAACTAGGAAACGTTTTCCCTAATTTCCTTGATTTCCACATAATGGACCTTTTGGGATGAAAAAGAAAGTGGGACATTTACTAACTCATTTGATTGAAAATTCTGACGATACCTTCCGACAAAAGCTATATAATCAAATGTATCATCGGGCTCTTGTGCAAATTTTTATTTTTTAAAAATTTTATCCCCGACGTTCATCGAAATTTTGACAAACCATTTTTTTCATCTATGTTTTGACGAAGATCTTTCGCCGAAATTTTGATGGAAATGGAAAGTTAAATTGTGGTGGGCATAAATAAAAATGAGCTCGACTATTTATTGCAACAATTTTTTGCTCGACGGTTTTGTTGGGGAAAATCAAAAGAAAATCAAGAAGATATCGCCAAGTTGAGGGTATTCATTGTCTTTTTCCATAATTCATTTGTGAGGTCAGATTTGTACTTCCAGGTTTGAAAATCATATTTTAAATCAACATCTCATCAAATTTCATTTCTAGTCTTGTGCATTTTTAGAATTTCATTTCCAGATTTTAGATCTGACTTCACAAATTATTTATAAGGGAATTTTTTATAATTGATGGAATTTTTTTGATGGATTTGGACAAAGATTATATTTGCAAGGTTTCAATCTTAACCCTAATGATCAATTTTCAATAAATTTGGGAGCCATAGCTAGATAATATCAAAGGTGTTGGTTGTTTTTTACTGTAACCAAGTTTATCTTCTAGACACATAGCATATAAAATCTCAGATAATACTGCCTTACAATACCATGAATCTATATTCTAACCCAATACTACTTATCAAATCCTTATATGAACATAGTCACCTATAACCTCACTCAAGAATTTTAATTAATTCCTTGAATTAAAGCCAAAATGAGAATTACACACACCATAGCAGTGAGATGAACAAAATAACCCTTGATTATTTAATTCAAGATAATAATATATTCATACAATGGAGATACATGACCTTGAAATGAGTAATTTTCATTCAAATGCTAGTACTATCTTGAAAATTAAGTACCCATGAAACTAAAACCTACAACAAAATGACACCAAACCTAAGAATAGTATCTTCACTATAATATCAGTCTCTTTACAAATTCACTTTGCAACTTCACTTAGACTTGACCTAAAGATATCTAACTTGCTAACCCGTATTTCTGGTCCTGAAATCCTTCTTATAGGAAAAATGAAGGAGCAACAAGCATCAGACTAGAAATACACCTGTCACTGGTCACTTGGACCGCCTTATGACATTTCAAAAATTGGTTACAACAACTGAGTCTCTAGAGAATCTTCTTGTTCATCTCGTCCACTGGAGAATAACTGTGGCATTTGCCAAACTTCAAAAACTTGCACCAAAACTGCCACCAAGACATAGCCAAAATTTGTTATAACCATAATCGCTGAGTTGTTAACTACCAGTTGTAGACTTTGTCCTATTCTTGTTCAGTTAAGTACTTTTCTACCCATCCTTGATATTCCTCATCCGTTGGCCAATTAAAATTTACCACCTCATTTACCTTAGCATTGTAAGGTGTATACTTTACTGCTACTTGATTTGCCTCTCTTTCAAAAGATTCCAAAAATGTGTTACTGTTAATGATTTTATCCATACTACTCATAAACATGTCACAATCTGATTCATCACAAATCAATTTGATTTGTGCATTGATGATTTCATCTACCCTATTCTGCCATTGCTATAGTGATCTAACATTTCCTTGGGAATCTACAATATCTTGTAAAGATGTGTCACTCCAATCATCAAAACTCTTTACCAACTCTTTAATCCTCCTTCTGAAATCATCAAGTAAGGCACAAAAACCTTGTAGTGACTTCACAAAGTCTTGAGTAGGCCTTAATTTTTGAGGCCTATTAGCTACATTTTGAGAATTTCATTTCCAGATTTTGTTGTGCAAGTTCAATATTCTAATTTTAGGAGTCTAGCAGTTGGAAATCAGAGTAAAATCAGAATTTAATAATTTCTGGAATTAGCATTTGAAAGTGTTTTTTGGGTCATTAACTTTAGACTATCTTATCTTTTGCAGGGGTGGTTGCATGCCGAATTGTTTTGGTGTAAAATATCATAATTATTATATTTTGTTACCTATGTATGATTAAAAATTATTGAAGTGTGATTTTGATATTTTTTGAAGATCTAAATATTCAAGCTTGTTAAAGAAAAATCATGTTAGATAATATTAGTCCAAAACAAAATGAAGAGTCACTTGATAGATTGTGGGCTAGATTGAAAAGAAAGGGTGATGGGAAATTTTATTGTCCTTGGAATTATTGCAAGGGATTAAAGACGAGAAGACTTTTAATCACAACAGCTGAGAAATATTGTAGGCAATAGGGTCACGTTGAAGGGGGCATGGTTATCGTCCATTTGTAAGTTGTTTATTATATGTGTTTATATTGTTTTAACATTTGATATATATATATATATATATATAAAATCACTTGATCATGATCATGGTTTATTTGTGTCTATCATTATTATAAAGGTGGGGGTGCCCTAGGGCACATGATATGGATTATCATGGCCCGAAGAATGTGGTTTTGCAAGAGGAGGAACATGGAGCTGTGAATATCGAAGATGAATTTAATGATCCTATGGAAGAAGATGATCATGTGCCAGAAAAAACAATTGAAGATGATGGTACAAATAATTTGATCAATGACACATGTAGTGGCACATTTGATCATGTTGATCAAGATGACTTTGATGATGTTCATGATTTACCTATACTTGAGAAGGCATACGAGCCCCTTTATGAAGGCTCCCAAACAACTTTTCTCTTTGTTGTATTGTTGCTAGTGAGCTTGAAGGTTATGAATGGTTTATCCAACATAGCAATCTCATGGATGTTAAGGTATGTCATATATGTCATCTTTTTTCATCTATTTTAATTTTTGTTAGTTCATTGCTAGTAAATAAAGGATGAAGTATGTATCATTAATATTATTTATATTAAGAAATTATTTTTTGTTGTAGATTGATTGGTGAATTTTTGTTACCACCATCAAATATGTTACCTCGCTCATACCGATATTTATTTGGCATTATGAAAGATATTAGAATGGAGTATCAAGCTATAGATGCATGTCCCAATGATCATATTATATATCATAAACAACATGAATTTGCAACAAAATGCCTAGAATGTCATATCAGTAGATATCAAACAGATCAACTAACGAAAAAGGTGCCTCGCAAGGTTCTTTTTTATATTCCCATTATTCTACATATGCAACAATTATTTAGGTGTGAAAGCTTAGCACAATTTATGAATTACCATGCACGAAATAGAAGCAGAGATGAGATTTTTCGAATGCCTATGGATGGTTCCTCATTTAGGGACATGGAGGAAAAATGGCCACACTTTAAAGAAGAACCTCGTAATCTTAGGCTTTCATTGGTAGCAGATAGTGTCAATCCATTTGGAGAGCTGAGATTTATTTAATCAGTGTGGCTTGTTTTTGTTATCAACAAGAACATTCCTCCATGGATGTCAATAAAGAGGGAGCACATAATGTTGGCAATGATTGTTCCAGGTATTGTTTTACATCAATTTTCTTTAACGTAGTAGCATCTCATTTGTCTTATTTGTTGCATAATGACTTATATTTTTTTTCATTTAATATTCATGTACATGAATTTATATACATTGCAGTAAAATGGTTATAATAATTATGTAATGTTTATGTTCATTCAACTAGGTAAGTACCAAGTTAAAGATATGAATGTATATATTGAGCCTCTTATCGACGAGTTACTAAATTTATGGAATGGTGTGACTATGTATGACGTATCTAGACCAATAGGACAAAGACAATTTGAATTCCATGGAATGCCTGTATGGACAATTCATGATGCCCCAGGGCTAACACATTTACATATTTATTCCAATTATATATAATTCACAGGTCTTCAAACAAAGGGAAAATTTGCATGTCCAATTTGTGGTCCAAAGATGAAATCTCATCGTTCAACAAGTTTAGGAAAGTAGGTGTTTGATGAGTATAGGCACTTCTTTCACATAAATCATAAGTATCAAACTACTGAAAAAACATCTTTTGAATGGGAAAGAAGAGATTACATCAAAACCACGAAGAAAGACACCTCGCCTATGGAAGTTGGAATATAATAAAATTAATCATCAAGGTTATACATCAGATCAAATTGTTTATCTATCATTTATGATATGTTTTGAATTTATATTTTTATATTGTGTTGTGTTTACTCATGCTATAAATGACAATGATTGTCGTTAATTTGTTTAACTTATATGCTTCATGAAGGTCATCAAGGCATTAATGGATGACTTCCATAAGGACTGAAAAGTTATCCCAAACAATTTAGTAAGTTGACTTGCTATGAGCAGCTACAAATTGTGCATTTGTTTGATACAATTCATATCGAAAAGAATATGATAGAAACGTTATGGAAAATATTGGATGGAAGGCATGACAAAGAAAAAATTGTCAAAATTTGTAGTGACATTCAGGAAGCCAGTCATGCAATGAAAAATTTCATTCAATTAAATAGCGATGGAGAACAAATTAATATAAGTGCCCTTCCTTGGTTATTAATAAAGTAGAAAAGCAATGCTATAAAACAAGTCATACGAAAAATTTGATTTTCCACAGGATTTGCTGCGAAAATAAACAATATCATAACAAAGAAAGGTGAATTTGGGTCAGGGATGAAAATGCATGATTGGCATACCCTCATTAAGGTAATTATTCTGGTATATTATATATATATTTTTATACTACATGTACTTGTCAGTGTATTATGTTTACTACTTTTGAAAAATTATTAATGAAAAGATCATTTTATAATTGTTGCAGTACATTCTACCTCTATCTCTCCCAGACAACTTTGACAACAATGTAAAGCAAGTTATATATGATCTTGGAAAATACATGAGGTAAGTAGTGATATTTGTTCAATTCTTTGTATATTTTTGTTAAATATCGTTAATATATTTGTGCCTTGAATCACTTGTAGATGGTTGTCATCTAAATAAATCCATAAAGAAGATATAAATTATTTGAAGAGAAAAATTTCTTGTCTAATGTGTGAAATTCAAAAGTGTCTACCTTTGACATTTTTTACTGCACAAGAACACTACCTCATACACCAAGTTGAGGAGATTGAATTGTGTGGAACTGTACACACAAGATCAATGTGGATGGTTGAGAGGCACTTGAAATTTGTGAAGGATTTGGTTAGACAAAGAGCACATCTCGAGGGTTCTATGGTGGAGGGATACATGGTATACTAGACCATGGTGTACATTACTGAATATCTTCCTAAGTTTTCAGCAAAGATCCATGTAGATCGCATTTGGGATCCCAACTTCATTAAAAAATTCGAAGGGGAATACCTAATGGGGAAAGGTAGATTGAGGAAAGTGACAGGTAATTATAATATGGTCATGGAGATTAATTAGAATACATTTTACATTTGGTTTTTATGTATATTATACTTATTTTATTATTAATCTTCAATATTCATCAATTATAAATTAAGGTTGTATACCATGGTAATTAACTAATTATATGTCGTTTGTGAATTTCAATTTTTTTTGATACAATTGGTCGAGAGTGGGATGCACTACATTTTTACATCGCAAAAAATCTTGATTGAATGACGGTATGGATTGAATGATGTCAACAATCTAGTCATGCATTAACATGGGAAGGTGTGGCTTCATTGGTTAAAGAAGCTCATTGTAATGGAGATTCCAATGTTACACCAAGGGAAATTGATTTAGCATATGGTTTAAGAGATAAACAGGTATGTATAAATATATTAATCACCCATATTATTTAATCATTTTCAATTATATTAATATATATATATATATATGTTGATATTTTTTTCTTTGCAAACATTCGACCAAGAATAAATATGTTTATCAACTAAAAATATTGCAATAAGTTTTAAATGTTTGACATATTGCAAGTGAAACACCACAAGGCTATGTGGTGCAATGGTCATAGATTTTGAATAAAAAAGTTGGATGACACAAAGAAAACTTGTGATTCTGGGATAACTGCAGTCTTCTAGGTGACTAATGTTTCATCTAGAAGCGACATACATCCAAAAGTCTCAGAAAATCAATACTATGTGATTTTGGATGATATACTTGAGTGTGACTATAAGTCCTTCAAATTAGTTTTGTTTGTCATCCTATGGTATAGGCTACGATTGAATGAAAATGATCCCAAGAGAACTATTATTGAATATGATAATGAATTTACCATGGTTAATACAAGGTATTTTGAGCGAGCTGGAAATGAGCCCTATGTTCTTCCAAGCCAATGTGAGCAGGTATTTTACTCAGAGGTTCCAGGTAAAGCGGGTTGGTCATATGTTGTTAGACATGATCCAAGAGGAAGGATAGTAAACTATAATGTGGTGGAAGAAGAAGATACTGAAGAAATAGAAGATGATGTAGATGATGATCAGGATCAATAGTTATTTGATGATGTGCTTGACGAAGATGTCGAAGAGGAGGAACTAGATCATGATGATGTAGGAGTTAATGTTTATGAAGATGATATTCATGTTGATGATGACATTATTGAAACTGATATCAATGACGATGATGATGATGATATGACCAATCCTTACAATGTTGAATCTGGATCGGATGATACAGACAAAGAGTTGGATGAAGAAGAAGATCAATGACATTGAAATGTATGAGTTATGTGATTGTATTATCTATTTGATATTAATTTCTTGATTGAATTATATTTGAATTATGTGGTTACATAATTAATTTATGGTGTTTTTAATTTTAATTATATTTCAATTATATTAGAATATGTTCAGTTAACAGATGTAAAAATTAAAATGGATAAACCAAAAGATGAAAGTGTGAGACCACTGCCTTGTTGATTGTATGGATTCTAATGAAGATCTATAAAAGTGTGATATATGATGGCAATAATTCAAAGTCTTTGGATCACAGATGTAGTTTATAACTTGTATAAATGTGCAAGTAAATGAGTGACAAACTCTACTTGAGATAGAATGACAATCCTAGTTATGTGATTCTTCTTATTGATCCACTTAATATTCTTCAATTACTGTGATTGAATAGAAGGGTTTAATATTTACTTGAAAGAACCAAATAATCACATCACACAGATACAAAAAATGTGTATCGGTAAATTGAATATATATATATATATGCTTGATATATCAATTTAAACAACAAAAAAACATCAAAATGGAGACAACCAAATAATTGTATAATTCCACAAATAACTGATACCAAGATTAAACCACAAATTCAGACATATTCATTAGCTTCATCAAAATTCATACATGCATCTGAGTCTTTTAAAGGAAAGTTTCATTGCAAACTATCTACTGTATCTTTCTCCTATCCGCCTATATCTATTTTAAATTATGAAATAGATAGAAATATATCAAAATTGTGAAAGGGTGCATCCTTTGAGAAATGTATTTTGCTTGAAAAAAATAAAAAACTAGAAATTATGCTCTATTAAGCCATAAATAGATGTTTGATAGATAATATCGGTAAGCTGGCCGCTTGTGTGTATCAACATCCTCCAATGCATTCCTTATGGCTACCTCCATTTCAAACATCTCATTCTATTCACATGCCCTGTCCATTGTTAAATAATTTCCTATGTTTGTCTCCAGAATTGTTTGCATCATCATCTTGCACTCCTTCATCCATCCTGTGGTAATAGACACTATTTTACTCTTCTTCGATTAAGTACTTGTCCACCCATCTCTGATAATCTTCATCCGTTGGCACACCAAAATTCACCACCTCATTCACCTTAGTATTGTAAGGTGTGTACTTCACTACAACCTGATTGGCCTCCCTTTCAAAAAACTCTAAGAATGTGCTGGTGTTAATTATCTTATCCATACTATTTATGAGCAAATCATAGTTTGAATAATCACAAATCGATTTGATTTGTGCATTGATAACTTCTTTTGCCCCATCCTGCCACTGTTGCAATGTCTTAAAATTTCCTTGTGCATCAATAATGTCTTGAAAAATGTATCATTCCAATCATCAAAGCTCTTTATCAACTCCCTAATTCTTCTATTGAAATCATCGGGTAGGGCCTGGAATCCGTTCAATGATTTTACAAAGATTTGAGTAGGCTTCAATGATTGGGGCCTATTGTCCGCATCAAACCTAGAAGATTTGTACATAATATCCAGATCATTGGCCCTAGGGATTCATTTCTCAGCCAAAGGAAAAACTATTTCCTGATCCTTATTGATATTTTTTATTCCATCCAAGACTAAAGAATACAAAGAATGTACAGATGGTAATTTACCATGGACCTTTTCATTAATATGCCTCAAAACTGTGTCAACCACCTCACTTTTTTTGGAAATTGCATCATCCTCACTTGCCTTTAAGGAAGCCTGCAATTCTGTGATCCTATTCAACATTTTCTTCTTGGTGGGATCCATAAAATATTCAACTTCTTCTTCAACTGGCCCTGGTGTAGGACTGAGAGCAGGTGCCTGGATGGGGGACCCCAGAGTTGAAACAATTGGAGTAGTAGGGGGGAACGATCCTACAATAGAAGGTAATGCTCTGATACCAAGAGCACTAGAGGATTCTCCCACCTGCCCATATTTCAATCTATCTACTTGAGATTGTAACTCAACATTCCTTTTTTGCATTCTAATATATTATGCAATTATCATATTGTATTTCTCCATCAGACTCTTCTTTTCAGCCTCTTCTCTCTGCCATTTACTATTAGGCTTGTACCTTCTGTTGTTGAAGTTTCAAAAGCTCTCTTGATGATTATCCCTCCCCTTAGGTGTGGGCTTATATCAGTTACATTTGGATTTCTGCCCTAGGGTGCCAATGCCCATATGACTAGAGTTTCATACTCCTCACTGAAGGTAGGGTCCTGCAGAGCTTCCTTAACCTCTTCTTCACTGTTTTGTATAGGGTGATTGGACTATAAGATAGCATTGAATGCAACCACATCAGCTATGTCCCATTCAGGAAAAATTAAGACACCAACTTGAGTCACAAGGCTTCTTCCCTCCTGAGGATTGATGCCTTTGAATTCTTCCATTAATTTGGCCTTGACCTCATCATCATTCTCCTACTTAGACCTATCAAGTCTTGATTCTCTCCTACTCTTGCATTTGTTCTCGTACTCTTCTAGTTCCATCCTCCAAACTAGTTGCAAGAATACAAGAGTCTTTACAAATGCATCATCATCCAAGAATGCCTTGTAGGCCTCCATCCTGGCATCTTGTACACATTGCCCCTTTACATCCATGTCAGAAAGCACCAATTGTTTTGATCTAGGAGGGGAAGGGATACCGACCTACATGTCTTGATAAATCACAATTATCTCATCCATCAGAGTTTCTTGCATTTCCTCAACTCTTTGCCTCTTAGGGCTTGGCTCTGATGGTAACACTATAGGATAACCTCTTGGTGGTGAATCTAGATCCACAATCCTTATCCCTTCGGGTGCTTTGATCCTTGGACCCAGCTGTGATGATGCTTGCATGACTTATTTTCCCTTCTTATCCCCTTCATCCTCATCACTGCTTACATTCCTCTTTCTCTTGTATAGAGGCATGTCAAATAGTGGCTGATAAGCCGGCCTTGTTTCTTCAGGCCTCACATTCGATCTTTCTATACCAAAATCTAATTCCAAACTGACCCTCTTGGTCATCAAGGTTCCCATGATATTTTTGAAATTAGCCATTAAGAAGTCTATTCTCTTGTGAAATAGAGTGAACTCCATTAATGGATCATATTTTGGATCCATTTTCTGTATTATAGCCAGCAAATTTTCATATGCAATCCATTTTTATTTATTCAACTCCCGCCTATTCAAATCAAACTCATTTGTGATTAAGTCCTTAGGCAAGTTGAATTCATGTGCAAATTTTCCACCTTAAATTCATTGTCTGAACAATGCAAAGAATCCCTCAGGGTCATGCTATCTCCTAGGAACATTCCTAAATTGAAGTTATCAAAAAACCTTCCGAAGTGGACCCATCCTCCCTTAGAATAGACAAAATCAGAAACAACAGTGTAGTTAGGGAATAAAGTCCCTTTTCCTTTCTTTGTTAGGTTGTCCTCATGAATACAACCTAGTTGCCAAATAAATTCAACAAACCCCATCCTTGATGGTACATTAAAGGGGAGGATATGAGGGGTTCCCTGAAACCATACACCCTAAAGATAATGCTTATAGGGTACAAGATGATATCACCCCAATTGTGACACACTTTTAAATTAGGCTTCCACACCTTTGGTTAGAGGAAGTCATGCAAATCTTCAAGGAATTTTGGCACATTTACCACCAATCAAGCCCTGAGTCTGGAGGCAAAGCAATTATCAAACTGCACAAATCTAGCACCTTCTCTATTGTAAGACAAATCTGCACTCCACACCTATATTAGTAACCTTTCTCCATTCATCTCCTGCCTTAACTCCATTTTTCTGAGAAGAAAACAACATTCTTGTACAAGAACATATGCATCAACATGGAGTACCAGAAAAAAGGAGTGCCAGTATCCCCCACATGTAGCTTCATCAAAGCCTCATGCATCTTCTCTGATAGGAATGATGCAAAGTCATATACCACAGAGAAGTTGGGATGTTGAATCTAGGTTCCCATACACATGTACACAACTAGAATCATAGTAGTAGGGATGAACCCTAAAATTTGGCACAATGAATAAAATGTTGCCAGGAAGTGACTAGCAAAACAACTCAGCCTAAAAGGCTCCTGGTCATTTGGGCTGATAAGAATTGTTGAGTTGCCCGCCCTGGCCAGGTGAGGAGGAAGCAACCTCAATCTGAAAAGAGGCTTTAACCTTTTGTACCCCTTCTTCATCTCCTCAAAATCTATTTGGACTAAGAAAGGGCTATACTCAGTCAAATCAAAAATCTTCCGAATCTCATATGCATTTATGCTTAGCAGAATTCCACCATCATTATCCCTTATGACCTTTGTCATAGGATCATACTATGCTTCCACTGCTATGAGAAAGTCAACATCAGGGAACACATTTGGCCTTGTTAGTTTCCCCATGTCGTATCTCTAGGCATTAGAGAAGGGGTGAGGTAAGTTTCACTCTCCATACTACATCCTAAACATTTCGAGACCAATCATAGGAATCCTGACATCTGCAATGTTATAATTTCTGCACACTAGACCTTCACCTAGGGTCTTTACATTCATTAAAACCAAACCACTATTCCTGAGATTTTTTGAAAATAGGAGTTGATCCAAGAATTCATCATACAAATTCCTCTTCAAATAATCAACATGGCTAGAGTGCTACTTCGGTGGTGCCATATTAAACAACTAGGACTTCTTTTAAAAAAGCAAATCATCAAAGAAACTAGGGGTACCCAGAACACAAAAATACAACACAATTGTGCAATTTCAATAATTCAAATGAACCAGTAACCCTATGACAATAATTAAAAAAACCCATCAACCAACACAATAGAACCCTTCGGAAATACATAGTCAAATTAACCTAGCAGTTTAGAAAATAACTCACAGGATTTCGTGCCTTGCAGAGAACGAAACTTCACGGTGATTGCTCAAATTTTTTTATCTCTCGCTTTGAACTACTTGGAAAATACTTGAATGCTTTTGTGATGAAGATAGAAAAAGAGCATATACTTTATGTTGGTTGAATTGAGCCAGGAGATGTTTTGTCAGCCATTAAAGCTCATTTGCATGCTATGCCAATGGCTCCAATCACATTTGATGCAAATTTAAAGTTCAGTCGTTGATCTTTTATTTTTGTCAGATCATCGAATGACCATCTTCAAAAGGGATGATGAAATCTCCATATTAGCATCAAGGGCCCACCACAGAAGCCATGCCAAAGGAATACACATGGTGCCCACCCATGATATCACGATCACTAAACATCCTACATCTTTGGATCACGTGATGGCAACAAACTGTTGATTCCTACCATCGGTGATTGTGTTCACTCACAACAGTCAGCAACACCAAACATAACCATCGAGTAAATTTTTACCAAGATTATAACATCACCGTCGATCTCGAGCACGTGCATCTCATAGCTATTTTAGTAACCCACTTTATAACATATTTAAGTCTAACACAAATATTAAATGCTTTATTAATCCCTTTTTGGTATCGGCGGCTTGGGACACGTGGCGCTCGCTCGTGATATCACAATCACCAAACAACCAACAGTGATGTCATCACGAGATTGCAGGAAGCGATCATGATCAATCGTAGGAAGATCGACGATCATTAAAAAAATAGCAGTCAGCAGTACTAAACATAATCCCCGAACAAATTTTTACCAAGATTATAACATCATCATTGATCTTGAGCACGTGCATCTTGTAGCTGTTTTAGTAACCCACTTTATAATGTATTTAAGTCTGACACAAATATTAAATGCTTTATTAATCCCTTTTCGGCATCGAAAACTTGGGACACGTGGCGCTCGCCCGTGATATCACAATCACCAAACAACCATTGGTGATGTCATCGTGAGATCATGGGGAGCGGTCAAGATCAATCGTAGGAAGATCGATAGTCATTAAAAACATAGTAGTCAATAGCACCAAACATAATTGTTGAGCAAATTTTTACCAATATTATAACATCACCATTGATCTCAAGCACGTGCATCTTGCAGCTGTTTTAGTAACCCACTTTATAACGTATTTAAGTACGACACAAATATTAAACTCTTTATTAATCCCTTTTTGGAATCGACAGATTGGGACACGTGGTGCTTGCCCATGATATTTTAATCACCAAACAACTAGCGGTGATGTCATTGCGAGATCGCGAGGAGCGATCATGATGAATCGAGATAGACGATCATTAAAAATACCCTCTACAAAATAAAACAAATATTATAAGGGAGAAGGGGACATTTCCTAGTAAAACAAAAAGTGATGGCTCAAATTTGTTCTTAAAGCATGGGGCACGGACCAACCAAGACTTAATAAATAATAAAGTCAGGCGAAATAACCTTTTTGCATGTGCAGATTGCGTGGTCATCAGATGAAGTGATTTCAATATTAACCATTGCTCATAGACCTCACAAGGTTTTTGCTAACATCACAAATATGGTGCGAGGTGTGCGAGATGCTGCCATCTATCACATTTGATGGTGGGGACCAATTTTTCTCACTGATCGATGATGAAGGCTGATGCCGACAACTATTTTTGTACCAATGCATCATGGTCATTCCTCACTGACCTCACATAATTAAAAGTGCAATTTCATTAATGCTGTGAGGTGTGCGATTTGGTGATGCATGGACTCTGATGCTTTGCACTGAAAACAAAGGTGGGACCCATTTCCATGTTGATGTGGTGCCCAGTAGGTGAATATCTTGTCTGTTTGGTGAGTGGAGGGAGAACGTGGAATTTTCAAACTATTTTGACTAAATCTGAGTTATTCTCCTAGCCAACGTTGCGATTGATCAACGACTCATATTTAAAAATAACTGGTATTGTACTATAGCCATTTTATCTCGTGCGAGTGAATAGTAATGGCCGAGTTCGACTCTGCTTGCATAATTAAATGCTAAAATTTATGAATTACTATTTCAACATTGTATCTCACATTGAGGAAGAATTGCTTGGTATCGAGTGAAGCAAGCTGTGGTTACGATTTCTTAATTTCTTTTCCTTAGAAGTTCTGTGATTGAAATCATAAGTAGCACGTACGCCATTTCTTGTAAATTCAGAAGATTTTATGGTTGCTTGCTGGGAAATTCATTATTTTTTCTTGTTTCTGCTCTTGAAGAATTGATTGAATAGATTTGCTTTTAGAGCTTGTCTAGATAATTGCTAGGGATTTTTGAATATTGAATAATTTTTTGTAAAGGCTAAAGGAGAAAATTGTAATTATTTGTTATCTGAAAATAAGAAAACCCTAGTTTGAATTATCATTAGTCTAGTATAAATGGCACCCAAGGGCCGAAGTTCTGGTTCTGAAATCACTACCAGGTCTTTATCTCAAGATATTATTGATTTGTTACAACTCTCTACTAGCAAGAAGTAGGAGGGAAAGGTTTAGTTCTATGGGCCTCAAATCTTGGAAGAATTGATAGACAAACAATGTGCAATTCAAGATGTCGAGTTACCATACACCGGGTGGCAGTTTTTCTCCAATTGGTTTGGGAACATGAATTTGTCGGTTCCTTTGTGTAACCCTTGGAGGTTAGACTTGGGTAAATTGGTGGTTCCTAATGTTTATATGGATGTAGATATTTTAAATGACATTGCTGCTAGATATGACCCTATGGCCCAAATTGCCAGAACACATGCTGGTGTGTAGATGATTAAGATAACCAAAGAATAAATTGCAGAGATTTTCAAATTGCACGAATGGAGTAAGGATATGGTTCCTATCAACTTGGAGGTTTTCAAACAAGAATATAGAAGTACTAGGGGTTTTTTCAGAACATCCTTTTTAATAGCTCATTTGGCAGTCTCAGGAACAGGAAAAAATTAGAAGAAGGTAGTAATTGGCAAGAATGAGCCTGAACCTTTTCTTGTGGACTATTTATCTAGTTATTTCAAGAAGACTGTTTGTGCTTTAAGTCAAGTTTTGAAAGTCAGCTTAAAGAAAACCTTGCCTACCGATATTATGTATATGGTAGTAAATCTCCAGCACCGTGGTTTTAATGTAATATATGATTTTGCAACTTATTTGGAAAAGAAGATGCACACGGGTTTGGTAGCCCTAAAGAAGGGGAAGAATTGGGTTGGATTCATATGGTATTCCTTGTTAATCCACATGTTTTTGTATAGGGGTCAGGCTGTGTTCGAAAAACATATGGAATTAAAGAAGAAGGAAGGAAACATTGAAATGTCTGTCCAATATTGGACTAGGATTCTTGACATGCATGATCATAAGTTTGATTATGTAAATTTTCATAATGTATTTGGATCTAAATTAAGGGAGGCTCTGGTTCGTGACCCCCCAAAGATCCCAAAATAAATTCATGACTTCTTGAGGCCGATGGAGAGAAGGCCTGAATTGAACATAATGCACAATTGGGGAGACATTATCGCCTATCATAATACCACAGTTTTTAGGGTTTTTGGGATTGATTTCAATCCAATGGTTTTTCCAAGGGAGGTGTCCCTTAAAATTGGACTTTTGGAAATCATGAGGCAGTTGGGGGGTGCTCAGGAACTACACTTGCCAGCGGAATATAAGAAAGGTTCTTTCTTCCCTGAATACACAATATTTGCCGATTTTGTTATGGAAAAGGGAGGATGGAAGGAGTTGCATAAATTACTTGGGCCTTGTAGGATAAGGATTGTGCGCCCCAAGAATCATGATCCTAAGGGTTTTATCTCTCAAATGAAGGAAAAACATTGGATAGGAGCTTTTGTCCACAACTTCTACTTTCTTGAGGACACCATTAGGAATATTTTTGATTTGAAATTACAAGATGAGAGAAAGGCACTATACATTTCCTACTCTAAAATGGTAAAAAGTAAGCAGGAGAAAATACCTGGTTTCAATCCCATACCTAATGCTAAAGATGAATTTAGCAGGGCAATGCATGCTATTGATAATTTTGAGAGCTTGTTTGGGGTTTTGAAAGATGAAAGTGTTGTGGAAGAAAGGGGAAAATCAAAAACCATCGAGGAGTACTCCGAGGTAAAGGAAGAGGAGAGGCCTACTTATCAGCCCCAAAAGAAGACAAGGATTTTTTCTAGAAGAAAGGGAAGTAGGGTTGAAGATGTTGCTAAAAATATTTCACCATCTTCTTCAAGGAAATTAGTACCAAATATTGTTGATTTGGATTCTCCTCCAAGTTTTTTAGAATAGGCTTGCCCATCATCACCAAAGAGGCAGAGGGTTAAAAGAGTAAATATTGTTGATTGTGATGGTGATGAGGATGATGACATTATTGTCACTCCGAATGAAATGCATCCTGCGATGCCATTAGAACTAGTTGACATTGCACTAAGTTCAGGTACATTTTCTTTGAGGTTAGGAAAAGATGAAATCAAAGGAATATCAAGCAATAATGACTTGAGAATAGAAGCCTCCAGAGAGTTCATGATGGATGACACTATTATTCAAACCAGTGCTTTTAAAGATTTTGTGTGGAGAGCACATTCTGCATTATATGCTGAGAAGGTGGCACATGAGAGAAGTCTGCATCCAAATCTCCCAAAGAAGGTAATTCAAGCTAAGGTCAAGGAACAGATGAGAGACAAATTCAAAGCAATAACACCAGAGCAGGGCTAGAAATTGGTACAAAAAATTGGAGTATTGCTACTCCTTGAATGGGATATCACTGATGCTATGGTGTTTGACACAATAAGAAGGGCTAATAAGCCACTTCTTGCTATTGAAGAGGAGGCTACATTGGCACTCAAGGGATAGACCTTTAGTGAGGAATGGGATGCATTGGCAATCTGGTCCCTATCCACTGGCTCTAAAAAGCCAATTGTTGCAGAACCTTCTGACTTTAGTGGCCACTTGGTTGTGAGGAGAGTTGCTGACACCCCAACATTGATATTCAATAGTTTCTCAGGTTGAATAATATAAGGAGATGGTAAAGAAAATTTGGGATGCAGAAGGGAGAAGAAATGCAATGATAGTGGACATTGTTTTGAAACATTTAAACAAAAGGGTCTAGAGTAAGCTAAACAATGTTCATGCAAATTATGTCCTAATGTTGCAAGCACTAAAAATGTTTCCAAGGGATAAAGAATTGGCCATCCCATTGCTAAATAAATGGATCCCTAGAATGGAGAAGTTTAAATTCATGGCAGTAGGGGAAAAACAACATGGTGATAAATATCCCACTGTTATTTCAACATATCAATTGGTCAAGGGAATTGTTGAGCAGAAGTTTTAGGGATTTTCTGCCCCAATGGAATCCAAGATTAAATTGCTGAAAGATGTGTATGATGGAAAGGACCTGTCCCCATTGCCTCATATTTTACATAGTCAGGATGAATTCAAACCCCTATAGGTTTGGAAGGAGAAAATGAACAATATAATGATGTCTCAAACACATGAGATATGCAAAAATCCTGACATCCGCATGCTAGAGAATACATTGGAAAAGTTGTCTTTTGTTATAAGTTTCTTAGAGAACTTTGATAAAAAGGCCACATCGATATTGGTAAAGTATACTCCCTATCCAAACAAGGTTGATTAGGTTGTGGCTTTCCAGTGGCCTCCCCGCCACCCCCCCACCACTATAGTAGTTTCCATATGGTCGGTGCCGAAGGCATAGCTTGCTAGCCCAGGTAGATTAGTTGGAATCATAGTTCAATTCATCTACCTCACCTAGAATTCCCCCCCACCCGTCCCCTACAATTCTAAGGGCTCCCACTTCTATAATCTACCGCCCCCCCGAGGAGGAGTTTGAATTATGGAAAAAGGTGTTCATTGATGAACTGGAATTATGAGTGTTATAGTCGAGAATTGCAACTTGGTCATGTATAATACAGGTCTGGCCTTAGATATTATATTCTAAAATTGCATTCTCCTTTTGACTCCAAGTATAGGGTGTTGAGGTGGAGTTAATACTATAATGGCTAAGCATTCCTTCGATGTATGGGGATCGACCTTTGGAGCGATGTTTTATTTCATCCTTATCAACTAATGATGATATTTGTCTTATTCTCTCCACTCACATAATAGAATTGTACCTGAATTAGGAGTTAGCAATCCAATTACAAATGGACATGTGTACTCTCTGACCTAAAGCTTGTTGGCTCCTTTGTTTTATAAAAGGGAATTATGGGATGAGAGAGGTCAATTGAAATATCCAAAATATGAGAAATAAGAGTCTAGTAATATAGAGAGTATGAATTGTAAGTCCAGGTTTTAAAAAGTTTTGAGTCAGATTGGAGAACTTTGTTAATCATGGGATTTTTGAGCATGTTTGTATCAAACTCATGAATATTTGGAGTTTATTTTCTCTCATATTGTGTTATGTTACATGGATTATTAATGAAATATCAAGCAAAGATTATTTTCATTGATTTTCATTTGTTCTTTACTGTGAATTATGTTTAACTACAACTCTGGTTCAAAGGATCAATTAAATGCTTCAGTTAACCAGTAAATTCATGCAATATAACAAATAGGATTCATAAAGGAGTAATAAACTTAGGTATAGGTATATGGGTTGAATGTAATTCATAATAGATCATAAGTGTTCAAAATGAAATTTACCCTGTAGTTCAGTTTTCTCTTTTGACTCCGTGCGCTGGGATATGGCATTGGAATTCTGATTAAGTTTTATTCTCATATGTTTTGTGTTATGGCATCAGGATATTTTACTCAAACATTTCCTATCAATTTACTTTATGTGAAATTTGTGATTCTCTGTTAAATGGACATGAGTCTTTTTTAAGGAATAGCCAATTTATTAAAGGATTTTATCCTTTAACATTAATTGGGGATCTATATGTTGCTTACCTGTGTGCAAATGAATTGTTTAAATGTTGTATGTTAAGAGCACATGTTAGGGAATACCCACCCAGATTTTACAGAATCTGAAGTGTAGGATAATTAGCCTTATTGCTATTCTCGTTAAGTTGGCCATTAGGATATTTTACTCAAACATTTCCTATCAATTTACTTTATGTGAATTTTGCGATTTTCTATTAAATGGACATTAGTATTTTATTATCAAATGTGGTGAGTTCATAGGAGCTTCTAGGAAACACGTGTGGGTTGTAGTAAAAAATGCCAATAGAGTCAATTGATAACATGATCTATTGAGTAATTACAAAGAATTCATAATTTGAAATTCTAGATTTTGACAACATGATCTATTGACAAGTAGGAAGTATTTTCACATTGTGTCAAATTTTGATATTGTTATCAGGATTCAATTATGTAGTTTTACAAGTCAAACTCATTGAACCATGTTTCATGAGTATTGTTTCACCAGAACCCATCTCTCATGATAATGAATGGTCCACTTAGCACTCATTGACCATCCCAATATTACATTATCCATGATTTTATTAATAATTGATCATTTTCGATTTTGACAAACTTGACACACAAATGACAATTTGACAATGAACTTAATGTATCACAATTAAGTTTCAAATTGAGAGATTTTTATGAGGGTAGTGATGCAACTTTTCTAATCAGAGTGTATTCTATGAGATTACAATTCTTTGAGATATTTTGTCAAATAGCTCACAAGATTCGTCTATCCTCACACATTTTACATAGATTTGAAAATGGAGTTTACAACCACAACATTTAAGAAAATTCATCTTCATATTATTCTTTGATGGATTTCCATACCTTGTTCCAAATCTCCCATATTAAGGAAATCAACAAGGATTTTGGTGAAGGTTGTGAAATTTGTCTATGTATCTACCAATTGCATTTGATTGAAAGTTTCTAAAATTTTAAAAAAAAATCTATCATGTATATTCTACAATCATTATAGTCCACAATTTCACATTTATTTGGTTTTGCATCTACCAATTGTATTTGCTTGAATTTTCCTACCAAATTTTCAATGTAGATCCATTTTGTGTATATCTTACAATCTGTTGGTGTTTTTTCCCACATAGGGTTTGCAATTCTCTAAGAGGTAGCCAACCTCCATTATAAAGAACTGCAAAGGCTAGTGGCCAACTAACAAGAGTCAGTCAAAGACTGACATCTCCTACACTTTTGGCTCTGTGAAACCAAGGTGGGTAAACCCAAGTGTGTTTATAAAAATGTTTCATGATTGGTAAGAACACTTCTTCTTATAGATGCAGTCTGCACTAACACTAAAAGATAGTCATTACCCTGGTTGTGGAAAAACCAAAGAATAATAATAGATATCCCAAAGCAAGGAGATTGAAAATTATCATAAGATATATATCCCAAAAAGAGATAACAGTTGATATTTGTTAAAATTTTTGGGTATTGAATCACTGTGCTTAGCGACACGGTACTATACCTGAAAGGAATTTACCAATACTATCTAGTGCCTCATCCATTGGGTGGGAGTCATATAAAATTTAATTCAGATGAAAATGAACTTATCACCATAGTGCTTTGCTACCATGAGATTTGTCAATATATTAAAACAATACTCCTTAGTGAATCCTGAGCATATAACCATAAACATGCAATTTGTGTTCAAGCATTTGATTAAATCATTAAGTTAAAGCAAGAGAAAAAAATTACACTTTCAACTACACCATTGAAATTGAATGAAAAAACCCTTGATAAATCCATTCAGAATCCATGGCCCATACACAACAAAGAAAAATGTCTTAATTTTTTAAGATTTCTTTTGATAGCAATAATTACAAAATCATAGTATACTTATTTCATACTATTCCCAACCCAACATGATTTCCTACATAATACCTTCAAAATATTGCATTACCACTAGCTGTACCTATTCTAAGCCTTCAGACCCAAAAAAAACAATCCTTAACAATGAGCCGTCAAATCTCCTTTATAGGACAGGAGAGAAACAAAGCAATAGGCTATATTATTCATTCCAAAATTGAATTTCATTTAGAATGAATTTCAAATTCACATTCCTCATCATTAGAAAATAACATAATCAATTCAAGGAATCAAAATAGTTATACCATTGCAACCAGCCAAATCTAAAGACAAAAGAGCATGGTAGGCACACACACGTCCACATAAACACACCTAGCAACTACAACTACTTGCAAGACACATGACCTCGATAGAGGAGACCACTCCTAGTCCTCGCTTCAGTAATAAGTGAGACCGACTTCCTTTTATCAGCTTTAACACATGATTTGGTAGCATGGCACGATGCCATCCCAGTTATTGGGGCAAGTGCAAGGGGCTCCTCATTGACCCCAAACAACTCGTTCATGGACGCCAAGTAACGTTGGTAGTCCAAGTCAGTTTTGGACCCATCACCATTAGAACCAAAAGACAACACCAATGGGGACTTGGAGCTCCCTATCCCTTTATAAGCATCAAGGACAACCTTGGGCTTGCTAAGGATAGGTTGTACCTTGTCAGGCTACAAATTTCTCACCTCGAGTTTGGAACTTCTACGCACAACCCAATGGTCCATTGCAAAGAACACCTCACAAAATACAAGAGAGGATCGACCACCTGTAAACAAGACAACTCAAAATGTGATGATAATACTAGATAACACAATGAGCATTTATAGAGTTAATTGGTGCAAGAATATTAATTGCTCGAATGTAGCATGAGCATTCAAGCATTTTAGTGGCTGATGTAGCCACCATAAATTATTCTTGGCTTGCAAGGCATGGTGTACAACCAATCATTGCATTTATTAGGAGAACATTGTTCACACACAAGAAAATTAGGTGAGGATCCACAGAAAAAACTTGCGCCATTAATGAGAACAACTTACAGAGAGCAAGAACTCCCAATCCAAATGAATAGGAACCCAACAAAAATTGAACCGTTAATGTGGATCAAACATGGCAAGTTGGATGACTAAGATTGACTCAAAAATTGTTTGAAAATCCACATTAGCGCCCTGGGAGAACTGTGCCCAATCACAACCCAAGAAAACAAGAGGTTGCAACTAGACAAGGGGTCCCACCTAGCCATGTCACTTCAAGAACTAGGCCACGTGTCGCCTCTTCGCAGACCTCGCAGTACCCTCAGGGGCCTTTAATCTAATCGTGCGAGATCCACGAGGAAGGATTATCATTAATCTCCCTCGTTAATACCCCATGGGTAGAAAACACCCACCTTAAACCCCAAAACCCTATCCTCCATCCATGTAAATTTTAAGTCCCACCACAATCCTTGTACGGTCCACATGATTTTTGTATCCTTTGTTGAAGAAACTATTACAATATATTTCTTATTTATGTACTTATTTTCCATACATGTTTATAAAAGTTTGAAATTATTAATAATATTAATTTTGGAAAGACATTAAAAGAGTGTTGATTGTAAAAAAATATGCATCCTAATGTGAAAATGCAAACAATGGAAGCAATGACTATAACAGATAAATTTTTATGTAGTATTCAATTCAAAGAATCATGTTACCCTCTACCTTGAATTTTTTAGTATAAAAAGGTAAGGAGATGCTATAAATAAGATAATAAGTTGACTATTAGCATATACCAATTTTCATAGAGATGTAGATTGTTGGATGTTGTGGTTGTCATTGATGTCAACGCTATTAGCATTAATGTCTTAAAGGTTGTATATGTCGAGGATATTGAGAAAATTAGAATAAATATGTTGCAGATAGTCTATGAAGTTGTGGAGATCAGAGTGGTGGAAATTTTTGTACATTGGTATTTTGAAGTCGTGTATTAAAGGGTTTGTTTATGAGCCTATCTAGTATATCCTCTGGAAGTTTTAGAGGTGTGCATCAAGATTGGAGAGAGTTATGAGTTTTTGTGTTCCTACAATTATTTTGTTGCTATAGTTGGTTTTTCTGAAAGAAGAAAATGTAATTTTGGTGAATTGAATTGTTTTGTATTCTCTTGAGATGTTCATTGATGTTTCTTGATCTCATACTCTATCATTGTGGTACATCCACATTGATCAATGTGCTCGTGATCAAAGATTTTTCCTTTGCATGTTCGAGTTTTCATGTTCTTGGTTGACATGATGGTGGTAGCATGTTGTAGATCCTTGTGGATTAATTTTTGAATGCTTGGCATGTTCAAGGATGTTGATTTAGGTCTTCATTATGTTGTGACTGATTTAGGTTGGTGCGCATTGAGATTTGTTCATGAATTGGGCCTACAGTTTGAATTCATCTATTATTTATTTTTGACCGACAAAGTTTTTAATGTAAATTCATGAAGTGGATATATAAAAGCGATTGTTTTATTCATTTAGAGAGAATGTATGTGAATTGTATGCAAGATATGTGTGAATAAAGATTAGATATTCATTTGAATGTAGAGCAGAGTGTGAAGAAGTTTAAGAAAAGTATGAAGAAGTATTTATGTGCCTAACTGAAACTGTCATCAGGATTTTGAAGAAGCTAATTTCTCAGTTCAACCTCATCAGATGGATTTAATTTGATTATCTTATGTAAGGCAGTGAGCTCTAGGCAATTTTCTTGAATGCATGTGCATTCCTTGTTCATTTCTTTTATAATTTTAACAGGGTATAAATTATGGATTAACCTCCACTGTGGTTTTTCCCCTAATAGGGTTTGTACACAAAAATCTTGGTGTTATGTGTGTTTCTGATGTGTTGTTGATTCATGCTTTCATTGTTAATTATTAGATCTGAGATTAAAGGTTAATAAGGTTAAATAAGTTTCAATTTTGTAACAAATGATTCACCCCCCTCTCAGTTGTCTATCCTTGTTTTCCAACATAGATATCTTCCATTTCAAAACACACAAAACAATATTCAATACATAATCAACCATCTTTCATTTGTATAGTGATTATTTTATCCCTATAGGAAACAAGTAGAGTATATAAAGAAAACTAACAAAGCCACAACTACCCCTATTTTGTATTTTGGTGTGCATTCATTTCTCTCCTGGATCTTCTTTGATTATTTTGAAGAGACCAAGTGTTGTAACTAAACTATGGTTCATTCTATGTGCATGTAATTTTGATCTTGATAGAGAAAATTAAAAAAATATTAATCTACTCTTGTCAAAACACAAACAACACTTAGATTTAGTATGAGAGTCAACCAATCATAAGGAAAACATAATATGAAGATGAATTTTCTCAAATCTTGTGGTTGCAGATGCCCTTTTGAAATCTATGCAAAATGTGGGAGGATAGACAATGCTCATGAACTATTTGACACAATGCCTCAAATAATTGTAATCTCATGGAATACACTCTAATTAGAAAAGTGTCATCACTACCCTCATAACAATCTATCAATTTGTTTTAGTGTCTATTGTGTTATACCCAATTTGGGACATGGGGTATAACAAAATAGACACTAAAATAAATTAAGAGATTAAAATTCTTTGAGACATTTTGTCAAATAGTTCACAAGATTTTTCTATCCTTCCACATTCTGTATAAATTTTAAAAGGGCATCTACAACCACAACATTTGAAAAAATTCATCTTCATATTATGCTTTGATGGATGTCTATACCTTGTTCCAAATCTCCCATATTAAGGAAACCAATAAGGATTTTGGTGAAGGTGGTGGAATTTTTATTTCCATCTACCAATTGCATTTGTTTTAAAGTTTCTAATTTTTTTTCAAAAATTCCATTATGTGTATATTATAAAATCATTATAGTACACAATTTCACATTTATTTGGCTTTGCATATAACAATTGTATTTTCTTGAATTTCCCTACAATATTTTCAATGCAGATCTCTTTTGTGGATATCTTATAGTCCTTGTAGTCCACATCACTTTGTTTTTTGAAGAAACTATTACCATATATTTCTTATTTATGTTCTTATTTTGCATACATGTTTATAATTTTGATATTACAATTAATAATATTAATTTTGGCAAGACATTAAAATATTTTGTTGATTTTAAAAATATATGCATCCCAGTGTGAAAATGCCAACAAAGGAAGCAATGATTGTAACACATAAATTTTTATGTAGTATCCAATTCAAAGGATCATGTTACAATTTAGGGTTATTATTGGGTATTTAATTAGGGTTAGGATTTAGTGTTCGGGTTAGTGTTAGGTTTAGAGTTAGGGTTAGGGTTAGGAAAAATAATGTTAGGATTAGGGTTAGATTAGGGTTTATGTTTTATGGTTAGGGTTAGATTTAGAGTTTTGGTTATGGTTGGGATTAGATATGAAATTAGGGTTAGGGTTTAGGATTACAATTAGGGATTATAGTATTAGGGTTATATTTAGAATTAAGTTTTAGGGTTATTATTATGATTAAGGGTTGTTTTTTGTATTTGGCTTAGAGTTGGGGTTAGGATTAGGGCTAGGGTTAGGTTTAGGGATAGGTTTAGGGTTATTAGAGTGAATGCAACTAATTAATAAAATAAAAAATATTTAGGTTTAGGTTTGGGGTTAGAGTTTTGGTTGTGGTTAGGGTTAGGGTCAAGGTTAAGGTTTCAAGAAAAAGGGTTAGGTTATGATTAGGGTTAGGGCTAGGTTTACGATTTGGATAGTTTAGGGTGTAGCATTTGTCTATAGTTTAGGGTTACAATTAGAGTTAAGGTTAGGGTGTAAGTTAAGGTTAGTGTTAGGGTTAGATTAGAACTAGGATCATGGTTTAGGGTTATGGTTGTGTTTATGTTTAGGGTTACAATTAAGATCATGGTTTAGGGTTTAGGGTTAGAGTTATGCTTATGTTTAGGGTTGTGATAAAAAGGATTTGGGTTATGGTTAAGATTATGGTTTTGAGAAATAGTGTTAGGGTTAAAGTTATGGCCAGGGTTACATTAATGAGAAAATGATGGTTTACTTTCCAAGTAAGGGTTAGGATTAGGTTTATTGCCAGGGCTAGGGTTAAGGTCAAGGTATGATTCAATCTTATGATTAGGGTTAGGTTTATGGTTAGATTAGGGATATGATGTTAAGTTTCAATAAAAGGTCTAAATTTAAGATTAAGCCATAGTTGGTTATAATGAACATGAGAAAAAATGGATCTAATTTCCTTTTGTGGGAAAATAATCAACTACAACTACAACTTAAATCTAGATATTACCCTAAACTCTAACCATAACCATAAACCTAATCCAAAACCTAACCCTAAAGAAAACACATAACCTAACCCTAATTGTAGTGTTTGAGGCTAGGCTCAAACACTATATAACCTAACCCTATATAATGTAACACATAACCTAGCACTAGAAAAAAATTCTTCTCCCAAACAATATCCTCTACTTCTATTCACGCCTACTAGAGTTGCAACATTCAACATTGGTGCTTAAACCATTCATTCAAAGCTAAGAATTCCAATAAGAGATTTCAATGAACTAGAAGGGACAAGACTTACAACTTTACAAGAAGAAATATCACATGTCAAATACATATTGATAGATGAAATGAGTTTCATTGGGGAGAGGTTGCTTGAAAACATAGATTCCAGGCTTCGACAAGCATTCCCAAAAAATAGTAACCAATGTTTTGGAGGTGAGTTCTGGATTGAAATTGCTAACTTTGATAACTTTACATTACAATATTTTTTATTCAATTCTATTATATAATTGAAAGGTCAATACCAATGCCGAGGAAGAGTTTGGAGGAGTGAAAAAATGGTCAATACTAGTGCCGACAAAGAGTTTGGAGCTAAAACAAGTTCAATTCCAGCATCGAGGATGAGGTTGAGGGAACTCAGGGAAAATCGACGACCAAGGGACAATGAGTACTGTAAGTTTGGCACCCCCATTCTCTTTAACCTACAATTTTCATGCCTAGTTTCCAAAGATCTTCTCATACATTGGCCCCCCCATTCTCGTAAATGGTCATTAAATTAATTTGTGTTTTTCAACAAGATGGACAAAATGAAGAACACAAAATATTTCATCAAATACTAAAAAACATTAAGGATGTGAATCCCACAATCGATGATTGGATGTTTCTTTCGTAACTCTATAGCCCAAATATTCAATGGTATTTTTTATAATGAATCCTTTCTCACTCTCTTGGAGGACAAACGTGACATTATTTAGGATATTAAATGCCTAGATATTTTTTGGAAAGCTTTAAGGTCAAATATATAGTGGCATAAAACTTAATGTTATAGGAAATCATTCTTAGCCAAGCCCAATTGGTTAAATTCCTATGGATAGAAGGGGGTTGATCATAAGGAAGTGTTGAGATTCCTAAGCATCTCTTTTACCTTTTAGGTTTCTCCTTCCTCTTTAAGGAAACATATCATTTCTAGAGCTGAGAAAAATTATCATATAAAATTATGAAGCCCCTTTCTTTGGAAAGGAGATTCCATGTGTGTTCAAAAATTCTTGTTGCACATATTTCCATTACTCATGTTGCTAAGAACCTTGCAAATCCTCATATTTGAAGATTGAAGAAATCCAAAGGTATACTTTATGGCCTCCCTTTAACCAAGGAAAATGGTTTCACAAAGTATCCTAGGAGTTTTATTATTTCCCTCATGACTATAATAGGCTTGGATTACTTTATATTCACTACTCTAAATGGCTCCATAATAGGCTTTGCTTTCTTTATATTCACTACTCTAAATGGCACCATAATTTTAAATTTAATTAACATACTCTAAAACCTAACTAAACTAGGTTGTAGCTCATCAAATTGGACAAGTGAAAGGTCAATACCAACGCTGATGAAGAGTTTGGAGGAGTGAAAAAAAGGTCAATACTAGTGCCGACGAAGAGTTTGGAGCTAAAACAAGGTCAATTCCAGCGCCGAGGATGAGGTTGAGGGCACTCAGGGAAAATTGATGACCAAGGGACAATGAGTACTATAAGTTTGGCACCCCCATTCTCTTTAACCTACAATTTTCATGCCTAGTTTCCAAAGATCTTCTCGTACATTGGCCCCCCCATTCTCGTAAAATGGTATAAGATAAGATAGAAAAAATAAAATAGCTTAGTCTTTCACATTTTATAGTGATTACTAGAGGCACATAGACCAATTCTTCATAATAGAAGAATTTGATCATACTTTTCCAATGATGGCATTATGAGAAAACCTTAGATTAAATGAATAATTCCTAGCTAAGTTCTTGAAATCATGTCCAACCATATAAGAGAAGACTGCTGGTATGTGTACTTGGATAACATGGAGAAAGGTTCTTTGGGCTCTTTCATCAATCTATGTATTGTTAAATTTTAGTACCTAAAAGTGAGAATGAAGAATCTTTCCTAGGATTGTGGCCAATTATGCTTCTCAACACCTATATTACAAAATCCTTGTCAATATCATTGCCATCACAATTAAACCTATTACTTGAGATATATTCATAGAGGTAAATAAATTGGCTTTCTTGATAGTAGATACATTCTAGACAATTCAATCCTTGCATCAAATATTGTTGAATGGGACCAACAAACTACTCATGATGCCCTTACTATTAAGTTTAAAAGTTTGACAAGGCATATGGTTGCATCAAATTTCCTTTATAAAAGGCTCAAATAGATTTATTTTCAACCCTAAATTATTATCACACATTCAAAATTACAAAATACCAATTAATGAAGAACCTTCATTTGAAGGTGATGTCGTCATGACCTTTGAATGAAAAACCTTCATTCAAAAATGATGCCATGTCAAGACTTTCAAATGAAGGTATTTTTTATTTTAAATATTTCATGTCCAAACTGATTTATAAAAGGAACCTTGGCATGAAGGACCTTCAAATGAAGACCTTAATTCAAAGGTCCTTCATTAGAAGATTCTTCATATGAAGGTTCATTTAATGCAATCCCATTACAGCTCTTAGATTTGTTAGAGATATTTTTGTTTTGAAGTAGAGATTGGACCATCAAACAGTGTCACCATGACTCTACCAAGAAATAGTTTCTTGCTTTAAAAGACCCCTAAATTCAATGAACCTCTATCATACCATGATGCACACCAATCCACCGAGTTATAGTTCCAAGACAGTGGGTGGATAGGTGGATTTCATTTCTATTTAGCCCTCAAACCCTTACATAGGCAAAACAGGGTAGTCCTTGTAAATCTGGTAAAGACGTGCCACTCCATTCATCAAAATTCTTTACCAGTTCCTTAATCTTCCTACTCAAATCATCAGGTAAGGCTTGAAAACATTTCAATGATTTTACAAAAACTTGAGTAGGCCTTAATGATTGGGGCCTATTGTCTACATCGAATCTAGAGGCCTTATACATAACATCTAGGTCATTGGCCCTAGGCATCCACTAAAGGAAAAACTAATTCCTAATCCCTAGTAATGTTTCTTATTGAATCTAAGAATAAAGAATATAAAGAATAAATTGATGGTAATCTACCATCAATTTCGTAATTGAAATGCCTAAAAACTGTGTCTACAACTTCATTTTGCTTGGCAACTGCTCCCTTCTCACTTGCTTTTAGAGCTTCCTGTAGCTCTCTAATCTTATTAAGCATCTTCATTTTGGTGGGATATATAGAGTACTCAACCTCCTCTTCAACTAGCTCTAATGAAGGACTAGGAGTAGGAGTCTAGATGGGGGACTAAGGAGTAGAAACAATTGGAGAAGTTGGAGGTACTGATCTTGATGTAGAAGGTATGGCTAGGGTACCGAGAGCACTAGAAAACTCCCCCACATGTCTGTACTTCATCCTATCTACCTCAGTTTGCAGATCAACATTCCATTGTTGCATTCTACTATACTCTCCAATAATGGTGTTATACTTCTCCATCAAACTTTTCTTCTTAGCTTCTTCTCTTTCAACTATCTTTTGAGTCAATTTGGCCACATTTACAATCAAGTTTATAGCTTTTGTAGTTGAAGTTTCAAAAGATCTTTTGATTATTAACCCTCCCCTTAGGGTTGGACTAATATCAGTAACATAGGGCACGAGCCAACCTAAACTTAGGAAGTAATAATGTTAGGAAAAATATTTAACTCAATTTATAAAAAGGGACCTGACCTAGATGAAAAAATGAGACATAAGTCATTTTAATACCCACTCCAAAAAGGTAACGACTGAATATATATCACCCAAGGTTTTATATGGAACATTAGGATTTTTTATGAAAGCCAAGGTAAAACCCAACCTTAGGTTCCTCCCAAACAATGTAACAAGCCAAGATAAGGGAAGAACATAAATGGAATTCAAAGAACAAGATTTGAAACTCCATCAAATCCACCATGATGCACACCAATCCACCAAGTTATAGTTCCAAGACAGTGGGTAGATTGGTGGATGCCATTTCTATTTAGCCCTCAAATCCTTACACAAGTACAACAGGGCAGTCCCTGTATTTGATTGTTTAATCCCATAAAATAGTGATTGACAACTTAAAAAAAAATGAGAATTAAAGGGAACACATATATTTATCTACACCAATGATCTCAGAGCATTTCAAGATTTGTATGGATCCATACAACACAAAAGAACTTTAGAAAAAATATAAAAACACATAAAATTGCTTCAAGAATGTGGTATTTGATATGAAATTTTGGTATCAATTCCTCCAACAATTGCAATGGCCTGGGAATACAATATGATAGAAGTGGGATAAAAAATGCATCGTTTGAAACATCAAACCAATATGCAAAGATGAAAGAAAGTGCTACCCCTTAAACTAAAAAAGTTTCTTTTAACTTTAAGTTTGTTGGGTAGCCAATTCTTTTAAGTTATCAAATCCTACCATCATACATAATCAAAATGTTGTTGTTTCAAATGACTATAAGCACCGACTTTCACTATTTGAAGATGTTGAAACCTTGTCATAGAGAATTAGAACATTGATGTGACCACTCATCCTACCTTAAAACATACCAAAAGTCTCCTAGAAATTAGACATAGGAAGATTTAAGATGACTTAAACATTTTTTATTGCCAAAGCATAAAATTATAATGACTTTACCAAGCCTAGTACACACTCCCTCCCCATTAACCACTTAGACATATGGAAATTAAATGTAATTTTTTTGCTATTTTTAGTCATGTAGGTGTCCAATAAACCACTTCGTGGTGTTTCCCTTCAAGTTTATTTACTTGAATGAAGAGAAAAAGTCCTTTGATTACAATTAGAAAATACATTTGACACTTTGGTTGTGTAACTGGTGGACCATAGTCACATTTAACACTTGTTAGAAAGTTTGAGAGTTAAAATGTTAAGTTGATTTGATTTGTGATGGACACATTTGGATGGTAGTAACAATAACTTGCAATCTATCAAGACTTGATTACCTTATAACTTGTCAAATTCTAGTGATGAAATGATAGATTAATCATAATGTCACCTTCAGATCACATTACCATGAAATAATTTCATCCAACATCCTTATGAGTGCAGGTACCACCAAATAGGTATTTGTCAGATTTGTCTTCCTCGAGCGAGGGAAATTCAGGAAGAGAAGAGGAAAGCAAGACATGTAGTAGGTCTAAAAGAGGGAGATCAACTAGAGGTCAAAAGATTAGAATAAAATTCCGTAAACACATGGAATTTTTTCTTGCTGAAGGGGGGTCATGTTCTTATGATGATGAGAGCATAGGCGACATTGAGGTGCCCTTGAGGTACAAAAATCTACAAAAATAATGGGTACCCAAGGAACTTCCTCCAACAAAACTTGATCTTTGTGTCAACGAGAGGATATATCACATAGCACCATTGTCATTACATGGTTTGGGCCTATTTTACATGGATGGCATAAAGGTCTATTACAAAAAAGTTACTGATTTGATGGAGTATGTTTGACCCTGTTACAATTACAAAGATTGGATGCAGTTGGTTCAATATACATGAAGTATGCGTAGGTATGCACTATCAAAAAATTATATACAACTAAAAGATAAGGATAAAAATAAAGGAGTGGCTAGGTACTTTGATGGGAGGCCAAAAGCATCAGGGAATATTGCAGGGTTTATAAATAGTACAAGACTTGGGTCAAAAAATAAGCAACCCAATTGCATATTCGAGGTGTGAGAGGGAAACCGTGTATTCGTATGTGCGATAAAATCAATAATTGCAGGGGAAGAGTTGCTAATCGATTACAATTTGAATCACTTAGATAAAAACAAAATTACTATGGGGGTGGTATGTACTATATACCATTTTACCCAACCTACAATTAAAGACTCCAATATACCATTTTATTATTATGCTTTTTTCGTAAGTCTATTGGTTTCATTTCGGTAATGTTTTTTATATTTAATTTTTGTCACAACGGGAAATTGATCATACAAGGAAGGCTCCAACCTAGAGTGCAGATCGTGATCCATCTGCAAGTGCTTCTATTCGACAGGTTTACCTCATTGTAATTGTACAACTTAGATGAGAGAAAAATGTTTTATTATTATGTTTTTTTCATGAGTTTATTGGGTTAATTTTGATAATGTTTTTAATATTCTTGTTGCAGTTGGCTAATCGGGGAAAGGCACTAGAAATACAGGAGAGAATCCATATGGAGGTGCAATCACTATTATGTGATGATGACATCACATTTTCCACAAACCCTGTGGATATGATGAGGAAGGACCAAAAAAAATGCAATGAAGAAATCCTTAGGTTGATATTCATAGTGCCTCAAACAAATGAGATAAGAGAAAGGGTTAAAATATTGTCTGAGAGAGCACAAAACTTGCAAGTAAGCTATCATGAGATCTTTAATTATAACATAAAATAATTCATGGTTTTATATTTTGTACTCTTTTATGTCATGAACTAAAGTATGTGTTGTTCTTACAGGATTATTTGCATCCTCATCGTGTTGCTGACCATGATCAAGGTATTGCAAGTGTTGCCTGAGAAGTAGGGGTCAGTACAAGTATCAATCTTGATCTTCCTGTGCATACAACACATCATCTGACCCCATCATCTATGCCTATATTGTTGACTGAAAAGTCGGAAACACATACCATGCAGGCATTTGGTAGCGTACTGTCTGGCAGTGAACACATGCCACTATATGTGTCAGTACCTGTGGATACAAAGGCCGCTAGTACTAGTGATGTTTTAGCAGCATTTCTTGGATCTTCTCGTATTAATAGTATAGGAACATTGTCGGTCACATTTGTGGTGATCAAGGATTTCCTTCCCATAAAGATAGAGAAGGTCCTAGGTACTTTAAAATTTTTTAATTATTATTATCCAATTGAAATTTACTTATTGATCACTCTTTATAGACTAATGATCCATGATCATTTTGCATGAAATGATGTTTTTTTATAAACATCTAAGTGATCTTACATTGGAGATCTTCAAGCCCACCATACGTACATGGTGGAATGCCCAAAATCAAGATTTAAAAGATGAGCTCATTAACTATTTAGTTGTGTTGTTCGGTGATAAAACATTCAACCAAACCAGGGTCCTTAAGAAAGCTAGTACTGATCTAAAGTATGTGATGGACCAATACAGGTCACATTTACAAAAGAACAAAAATTACGAGCATCCCCCTATGATTCCGGAGAGGGATTGGAAGGACTTGGTGTTAGATGGAAAGAAGAAGGCTGAAAATAAAAAAGGGAAGACACCATCGGGCCAAGGAAGGTATGTGATACTATCAACAATTTAAATATATATTGATTACTCTTTATTTTTACATAATCTAACATATTTAAAAAAAATCATAGGCTACCCAACACATCGAAGGCAACAAAGGCAAGACTATAAAAAAAGGGAAGCACAAAATTGGCTCTGGTGGTTATATGAAATTAGCCACACGATTTGTAAGTATCAATAAATGAAATATTGCATCCAAATAATAAATTGCAAACAATTTTGGTTTTATCACACCATAGAAGACAAATTCATGATCACATGCAAAAATGCAGGGTTGTGTTTCAACAGAGTTCCCACAGAAGAGGACCTAAAGATTTCCTTCAACCAAGGCTATGGAGCCTTGACTGAACAACTAAGAGTCTCGACTAGACAAACACAATCTTCCACTGCATCCAACACGTAGGTAAATAAACTCAATAAAGTTTATTTCAAATTGAATACTTGTGCAATCTATTCAATATTAATTTCCACCATAATAATGTGCCTATTTTTTTTACACAGATAAGTAATGATAATATTGCACATGACATTAGAATGCAGTCTAGTGAGGGTGGAGCACAACCTACCAATGAAGGCCATGGTGTGCATCTCGGTACTGGATGTATTCATGTGCTATACAAAACACAATATGGATAATACAATTAAACATCTTTAATTGCATTTGGTGTATTAATCAATGTAACCTTTCATGTTTCAACTTTAGAGCATGTAGACCGTGATCAACATGTTGAGCATGATCAGGCTAGACAAGATCAGAAACATGATGTGGCTCCATTAGGTAAAGAGGACCACTCTAATGTTCTTTTCAACATATTTAATTGCAATTGGTGTATTAATTAATGTAATCTTTCATGTTTCAACTCCAGATTAGGATTTAGAGGGTGTTCAACATGTTGAGCATGAGGCTATAAGACAATATCAAGAACATGATGTGGTCCAATCAAGTAAAGATCACCACTCTGATGTTCTTTTAATTAATGAAATACGTGTAACAATAATAATGAAACATATCAATTTAACATTTCTTTGCTATTGCAGCAAACCCCCCTTGCAACCACGTCCACGTTGTGAGTACACGACTAGGCATACATTAAGATCTTGAGAAGAGCTTAGAACAACTCAAGGGGGGATAGATGATTTTGAAAACGATACTCCACTTCAGATTTTTTTAGCTGCAGAAAAGAAACAAAAAAAGCAATTGTAATCATATTATGACAGCCATATTTTTGATAATATGTAAAAACTGAAAAAATGAAATATGTTAATTAATGAATGTGAATATGTTAATGAATGAATGTTAAAAGTTATTAATGGATGAATGAATGAATGAATGTGAATATGTTAATGAATGAATGTTATATGTTAATGAATGAATGTTATATGTTATTAATGCAGGATAAATGAATGAATGTTATATGTTATTAATAGATGAATGAATGATTAATGTTATATGATCAGGTATGGGAAATTGAGAGTGATGTGAGGGGGGGAGGAGGGGAAAAATGAGCTTCCACCTTCACGTGGTTGGCCTTGTTAAGGAGAGAATATTAAACTATTCTCAAAACAAAGAGAAGCTCAATAAGGTAAGTAATGCACTTTTCAATATAAGAAATGCATCATTTGAAGCATCAAACCAATATGAAAAGATGAAAGGAAGTGCTAAATTTTCACTATGAACATTGTGTTGTGTGTGGATTTGGTTTCAAAGCTCTATTTTTTATTTTTATTTTAGTGGTCTCTAAAATTTGACTTTTGTGCATAACAGTTTAGTGGAAAATTTGACAACTCTAAAGGGTTTAGAGGCTCGATTGAGATAGATACATGGATATTTGGATCTTGTTGTTGATGGGAGGCTTCCAATTAACCATGAAATTTTGTACCATCTGCAGGTATGCTAAAATATCTCTACTTACATTCATTCAACTTACTGTAATATAATATCTGACAAAAATCTCCTTTTCACTATACTTAGATGGATTTTCATGCCCTGTTCCAAAGCACATGTTTTAAAACATGCAAGAAGGATGCTGGCAAGGGTTAAGGAATTTGGCTTTACACTTTCCAATTGCATAGTTTACTTCATTCATATAGCATATGGCCAATGCGTTTCATAATTGGTGGAATCATATCCTATAATTACAGAACTAGTAAAATTAAAATATGTAAGTTTCAAATATGGCATTACATATCTTTCTATGAATTATTGAAAGAAAATATTAAAATGGAGAAGAATTAAAAAAATAATCTGGATAATTTCAAATATGGCATTACACATCTTTTTGCAGAAGGCATCAAAGTAACCTTCAAGATTGACAATGTACAAGGTCAATATAACTTAATGCTAAATGGGTATGATTTTATTTGCTCAAGACAAATTTTGATTCATTTTCTACTCACACTACTTTTATTTACATTTATGTTTTGCTAATATCCATTTTCCTTTACATTCATATTCTTCTATACATATTGTGTTTATAATAATGTTTTCCTTAATTTAATCTAGGGGAGAGGGCCTAGTACCTGAGCAAATTTCAATGTCATGCTGTTAGGATTTACTGTGAAGCTAATCCAAAGTTTTTCATTGCTGCTCGAGGCCATATTGTAGTGCTTTCTCTAAGAAGCCCACATGATCCCCATTAGGTATCTTCTTTTTGTAGTCTCTAAATTTATTAGAATAAATCAACAACTAGTTTGTCTAAATGTTTCTCCTTGTTTACACATTAATATCTCTTTTGGCAGCAATGGATCATAGTTGATTCATGGGGTCTTAAAGAGAGGGCTCTCAAACATGGAGATCAAGAGTGGGACTAGGTAAAAACATTCATAATCATACTCATATTGTTTTATTGATTGTCTAAGAGCTAAGTATCCAAGATAACAATCTACATTTTTCTATTGAATTTACAGAGTGAGAATAATTTTGGGTTTGTAATCCTATTTTTTAGTACACTAGCTAAGTATCCAAGATGCACTACAGATACTTTTTCTTACCAAATTTCTCATTTTCCACAAATTTAGATTCTAGTGTGTAGTTTAATAATCACTAATTTGATTTTTTCTTTTTTAACAAAATTAGAATCCAGTTTGTAGGTTGTGCTTGTTGTCCATGATAGTCCCCTTGATTTCATGACTCATCATAGGTTTTATATTTTGCTCCAATTGTTGATCAACATCGAATTTGGCAATCATAGTATCATCCATAGCCTCCATATTCTATAATTATTCATTGCTCATTTCTCAGACATAGTAACCAAATAATGCAAGCCTAGAGCTTGGACTGCAGATGTATAAAAAAAATGATAAATCCTTGCCTTTGTAAGCCTAATTAAACAAAACAACTAACATGTTGTTTGATATTTTAAATAGTCATATGACTATCCTTTTTCTACCTTGTAAAAACTTAGTCAATGCATACAATAATTTATTGAAATGCAAAGTTGAATGGCCTCTTAACTCTTGACACTAATGTCATTGAATTTGTCCAAACAGGGTTAATCATATTGTGATCTAAATTTTCATAATGAAGTCTTCCAATCTGTCCTTTAAATTTGAGCATTGATGACAATCCATCTTGTCTTTAACTACCCCTATTAAATGCTCATGGTCTTGGCACATCAACTGTCTCTATTTGATTGACCTGTCCTTATGTCCTGTCATTATACCTATGGATGCACTTTGGAGCTTCCTACTACTTTTATATATTGCCCAAAGTCACCTCGATAATTATTTCGATCCATTTGTATCTTCATCGACAAGAGATCACGTATCGCTAGGATATTCTATAGTTTCCCCGACGTGGTGAGTTTCCTTGATGATTATTCTTTCAATCTCAACTATCTCGTGAAGATTCCTTCCGATGTAATCTTATTGGTGTTACATACCGGGTCGAGTAGACATTCAAAACTTACTCCGATGGTATATGTCTTGCCGATATGCTTCCCTCATGCTTCATCAATGAGACAAGATGTGTATCTCACTGAAAAAACATGATCACTAAGACCAATATCCAGTCCTCCCAATATATCTTCTCAGGAAATTTTGATTGGTGTAATAGTCTTGATCTTTCACTGATATGCCTAAATTAACATATCTCCAATGTATCCGATGAAATTTTGCCATGATGACTTGCTTATTTTGTCGTGAGTTCAACGAACTTATGTTGTTAATTGAACGGTTTGGAAAAGGTATGCCGCCCGTGCTCCACATACTGTTCATCTCTAGAGCGACAAAAATGTTGTCTCGATTCTGACGAATGTATTTTGCTGCTCCGACACTTCATCAATGGTATGCCACACGTGCTTTGGGTATTGTTCATCACTAGAGTATTGAAACTATTGTCTCAGTTCTGACGAATGTAAGTTGCCGCTCTGACATTTCATCCATGGTATGTCACCTATGCTTCGGGTACTGTTCGTCACTAGAGTGATGAACCTATCGTCTCAGTTTCGATGAATGTATGTTGCTGATCCAATGATTCAGTGATGGTATGCCACAACGCTTCGAGTATTGTTCATCGTTAGAGTGAAAAAACTATCATCTCAGTTCTGACGAATGTAGGTCATTTCTCTGACACTTCATCCACGGTATGCTGCCCGTGCTCTAGGTACTATTCATCGCTAGAGCGATGAACCTATCGTCTCGATTTTGATGAATGTATGTTGCTGATCTGACACTTCAACAACAGTATGCCGCTTGTGGTCCAACCACTGTTCATCACACGATCAACGAAGGGGGCATCATGGTTTTGAGGAGATTTCATCATGAGTTCGACATTTTATAGTTCATCAAGATGTAGAAGAAAAGTGAGCGATGATGCTAATTTCTATGATTCGTTGGTTGATCGACAGTAGATTGTTGAAAGTCCAATGAACGTTCGTCAGAAATTGGGGTCAAATTCAATAGTGATTAGACATGCAGTTTGAAACATAATCAAGAATGTGCCTTTGGTAAAAATAAATTCACCAAGGAAAGATAAAAGACAAATTGAACCTCACATGTCTTGTCTCAATGATTTCTTGAAAAGTCAAAATCCCAAAACCAAGATTCAAAAGGATTAGTCTCAAAGCTCACGAACAAGATCTTGAAATGCTCCTTGAAGTCAGAGAAAGACTTGTGTACAATTTTTACAAAAAGGCTAGAAGAAACAACCCAACTTTGTATGCATTCTATTATCAACATAATCTTGAGATTTTTGAAATGTTTGCTTTCCTCACATAGGAAGTGTATCATGTTCTTCAACACCAAGGTTTTGTAAAAAGAGTCATGTCTAGGACAAATTCTAGGGTCAAAGTTGTCATTATCATCCGTCTTTCCATCAAATCAAATCTCATCCCTACAACCAAATTTTGAGAACTTTAGAAAAATCATTCATGCTAAACTTAAAGGCTAAATCAACATCACTCTATCTTGGCTTAACACACCTAGCCAAATAGTCAAAAATCTTGAACAAATTTTCATCTAGGATAATGCAACTTCTTGAGGCTTACTAGTTCATGATCACCGTGGTTGACTTGACAAAATTTAGCCTATCCATTCTCTTGTGTGATTTTTTCCTAGGATAACACAAATTCTTAGGGTTTACAAACTCACCAAAATCTTGTTTGACTTAATACACCTAGTCAAACTATCACAATCAATCCAAGCCCTAAAGTTTAGCATAACCCCTAAAAAATTTCTTCAAAGGTTTCACTCATTCACTTCATCTATTTTTCTCATCATCACCCCCCCTTTTTTGATCCTTTTATTTCCCTAGTTCTTCTCTTTTGGGCTTGAAGATTAATATCAAATGATCCCTATTTTTATGGTCCAAACAAGATCACAACACAAGAGGAACATGGAAAAAATCAACAAAATATTAACTTCCAGTGACTTGGGTCAAGTAACCATCGAAACAAACCTTGTGGGATCAACCAACCCCCCAAGTAACTCTCCTCTACCATCACAAATTCCTCAAGAGGAAAGCTATGAAGAGGACATCGCAAACAAGTACATGGGGATGACACAATCATAAATTCTAGAAATGGTTCAGAATCCAGAGAATCATAAAATTGTCAATGCCATGTTTAAATACTTACACACATTGACAGAAGGAAGGATCCCAATTCATTCTGACTTTGACATAGAAAATAGCATGGAAATAACTCTTACAAATATATCCTTAATTTCAACTCCAAACATCACTCAATAAATGCCTCAAACCATATCGAAAATCATACCAACCTCCCCAATTGTAAATAAAGGAAGTTCTATGTTTTGGGAGTTACAACATCACCTTGTGAAAAACAAAGAGGTAAGTGTGAACACCACACCAAAAAACTCCATCCTGGTGAATCCATCACACCCATACATCGCACTCACCTTCCATAAACACACATATTCATCCTCATTCCATGCAACACCCACTTATCCGTTAAACATACAAACTTCTCTACCGCAAGGAGAAGGTGGTTTGTTTGGAACAACAGGATTCCGTAACCCATTCTCCTTCCAAGGGAACTTACCACCCTTTCCTCCATTACCACTCACATCTACATCAACTATTGGGTTGGGTCTTCCCCCCCTACCCACATCTAGTTTCTCAAATCCTCTCTTTTTTCTTGCAACATCATAACAACAAGTGGCAACCACTCAAGCCACCATAGCCAATACAACAGTCGGTCCTCAAATTTCTCAAACCATACCTTCTCAAGAAATGAGCATCTCAACCACACCTCCAACAACTCAAATATTGACTACCAACACAACCATTTTTCCTGTCACTACGGTTGACATCATTCCCTATCTACCACTTATCCCACCAAAAGCTAATTTGATGAATTCATTCACCACCCTGATCCAAACCATCCAAAAATCCAATCATCAAAGGGTACTAAAGATAAAACAACAAGCTGCAGAGCAGGCTACTCAACAAACACAAGTGTAACTAGCTTCCTAACAAGCTGCACAAGCCTAGCAAGGCGCATGAGCTGCACAAGCCTCTCAAGAAGCCTAACAAGCACAAGCCCAAGCTCAAGACCAACACCAGGCTCAACAACCACAAGAAAAATACCAAGCACAACTACAAGAAATCCATCGACAAGCATACCAACAAGCCCTGCAAGACTTTCAGGCACAACAACAAGCTAAATAACAAGCTTTGTTGGTAGAACAATAGCTTGACCAACAATAAGCTTTTTTGGCAAAACAACAACTAGATCAACAACAATATTTTTTGGCCCAACAAAAGCTAGACCAATAACAAGCTTTGTTGGACCAACAACAGCTAGACCAACAACATGCTTTATGGGAACAACAACAAATGGACCAACAACAAGCTTTTTTGGAATAGCAGCAACAAGATCAACAATAGGCATTATTGACGCAAACGCAGGCATATCAATAGGCCTTGAATGCACAATAGAGCTTGCAGAAAACTCCCACTAGTACTCCTCCCAATCAAACACCCCAAACACCTCAAAACACATTCATTCCACCTCCCGATCCGACCAACGATGTCACAACACAAATCAAACTACTCTCGTAGTAGGTGTTGGACCTCCAAGTGGGATAAACAACCAAAATGATGAGCAACTTGTGCCCTTATCCATTTGACATAAGTCTAACAATGGTACCATTCCCAAAGGGAATCAAGATCCCAAATTCGACAAGTATAATGGAACAGGTAACCTTGAAAACTACGTCAGGGAATTTCAAGTGTATTGCATGGAGGTTGCATATCATGACACATATCTAATGCGACTCTTCCCCCAAAGTCTGACTGGTCCAGCCATGGAATGATTTTCTCATCTACCCATAGGCATTAAAACATTCCAAGAAATTGTGGAAGCATTCCTTAAAAATTAACGCCTTCAACATGGGTGCAGATGCTAGTTTGGAAGAACTATCAACACTTAAACAAAGAAAAGGAGAGCTATTCACATCCTTCTTGCAAAGATGGTGATCCAAGGCCAATTAGAGCAAGTGGACTATTCCAAAAGAACAACAATTTTGCACGATCATATCTAATCTAGATGAAAAATTGTTATTCTACTTAAAAATACAATGCATCACATCATATGATCAATTGATCCCAAAGGCGCTCAACATCGAAAGAGCCCTTACTGTGCAAGGAGGCACATCAAAATTTACTCCACCATAGGATAAATGCTCATCCAACAATTATAATGATAAACCTCAAAAATGGTCAAGGAAAAAAATATCACAAACGATAATGTGGTTGATGCTAAAATGGTCATAAATGCTTCAAAACCAAACACCCAAACTCATCACCAACCACAAAATCATAATTGCAATACTGTGCAAACCAAAACAGTAGTAGCACAACAACAACCACTTCCCACCAATCAAATAAATAACTTGGGAAATCAAGGAGGACCACCTCCTCGAGGAAAATACCCTCCCAAGCAAAAGTTCATAGCTCTTGGGGAATCCATCGAGTCCATAATGAATAATTTGGTCAGGGAAAACCTAATCAAAGTCTCTAATTCATAGAAATATGTGGAACCCATGACCAAACCACCATGTTATAATGAAAATATCCTTTGTGACTTTCACAAGATCAAGGGACATACCATCGCAAATTGTATGAGATTGAAGAATATCATCCAAGACATCATCGAAGAAAAGATCATCAATATTGAGAAACCAACCGGTAATCAAGATCTAAAAATATACACAAACTTGATGCAAAACCACAATCAAGGAAATGGTTAGAGAAACAACAAAGGCAAGAAAAAATATGCTAGTGCTAATCTAGTATATGAAGAGATAGTCGCATGTGTTGATGAAATGGTCATGGTCATCGATATCAAGGGTGCCAACACTAATTGTGGAGTCACCACATGTGGCGACAAGGTCACCATTGCAGGGGCACCATCTAAGATGCCCACTTCAAATAAAAAAGCCATCCCTATGACTATAATTTCATCGACCAGCTGAAGAGAACTCCCGCATAGATCTCCATCATGGAACTGTTAAAAATCTCCACTGCCCATAGGAAAATTATTGATGAAGCTTTAGAAACATCCACTATCTTTGCCACCCTTGACACAAAACAATTTCAGGCTATGGTTGGTAATATCATTACCCCAAACCTCCTTACTTTCTTTGACCAAAAATTTCCCTCACAACCATCTCATAACTGCACACTTCACCTACAAGTGTTGGTCCACAAAAAGAAAGTTAAAAGATTCATGGTGGCTGGAGGTGGAGGCCTTAATATTTTCTCTCTCAAGCTTATCAAGAAATTTGGATTCACCAAGGATTCCATTAACAAAAAAAAGAGCATCACAATAAGGGCATATGATGATCAAGAAAGGGTGTCTCAAGGCACTATTAAAATACCAATCCAAGTGGGACCAACAACCATGGAGACTACCTGTCAGGTCCTCAACCTTGACCTACCATATAACATCATCCTAGGATGTCCATGGATCCACAGAATGAAAGCATTGGCCTCAACATATCACCAATGCATCAAGTTATTGCACCAAAATGAGGAGGTCACTATACACGGGGATCTCGAGCCATTCGCCTACTACAAAAACTTGGAAGCCAAGTTTTATAAAATCCCCCAAGTTCCAAAAAATTATGAAGGCTCATCCACTGCATACATCAACCCAGCTAACCTTGCCTCCACTTCTGCGATAGAGACACCCACCATCCCTAACATATATGATATCAAAAACATGATTCAAGACAATGGATGCAGAGACTACAAAATGAAAAAGAGTGCATTTGTTGTAGGAGAGTTACCACAATATCCTAGGTCACATGGGCAACCTCGATCAACCAAAACACCCATCCACACCATTAGGGTAGACCCCTCTGCATTTCACCATTGGGGAGACCTAAGTTGGGAAAATGTTGATGAGGAAGATATTTCAAGCATAATATACTGTGATGCAGAACCCACACCCACATTACCTATGGATGAAGCCAACAAAGGGCTACAAATAATACTCGGCATGGGCTACAATAGAAACCAAAGCCTTGGAAGGAACAATGATGGATGACTGGAGCCCATCATTGCAGAAAGAAGAATGCATAACCTTGGCCTTGGCTATACTCCCTTGAGTATAACTATACATGGCATAGGTATTCCCAGTAAGGCAGTCAGGTCCTCTCCTCAAGTATCGGTAACCACCCTTAGACCACCCGTATGTACAGGTATCCCGCTTGACAACTTCACCTTTGACATAACTGATGTTTGTGCTAGTAGTGATGATGATTATACCATAAAAGGCTTTCCCATGCTTTTTGAGGACTCCTCCTTACTAATGATTAGTGCCTCACCCACTGAGTCAAACCAACAAACCCACAAAATCACCCTAGTATACCCTCAACTCATCGATCATGACCAAGGAGGACCGCCAATTCTAGACTCATTCGAAAATGATGAGGCTCTCTAGGAATTCATGGGACTAAGGGATACAGTTCTGTGCGGGGATCATAAGGCAGGTTTTGACATCACTTTAGACACCCAGGCATATTATGGGGAGACGATTGAGTCCTTCAATCACAAAAGAAAAATATCAAGAATAAGCTCAAAGTTACTGAGTGAAAACCACATGGTGGCACTCTCTAACCAAAAAATGGTAAAAATAAAGGATGCATCCAATAGTGAAAAACTCTCTAAGGCATCGAAGGATGAAGGATTCAATCTCCCCCATACTGCACTACATCAAGAAAAATCAGCAGTCCTGGCAGAGCAATGTAATCCTATTAACTTTAGAAAAAAGATAACACCACAAATCACTGTCTATGTTGAGTCTCTCCTAAGAGAGGAACAAGAACTGTTGGCAGCATTTTTGAAAGAAAGGAAGGTAAACTTTGCATGGACCTATGTTGACATGCCAGGTTTGGATCCAGAGGTGGTGGTTCATCATTTGGCTATTTACCTTGGAGTGAAGCCAGTAAGACAAAATTTAAGAAAAATGCATCCCCATATAGTCTTTCTAGTCAAGGTAGAGTTACAGAAGCTCCTGGATGTTGGCTTCATACACCCAATTGACTATCCAGATTGGGTATCTAATCTAGTACCAGTCTCAAAACTAAATGGGGGTATCCACATCTACACAGATTTTAGAGATCTCAATAAAGCATGTCCTAAGGATGAATTTCCACTACCCAACATTGATATGATAGTGGACATGATGACTAGGCATGAGATTCTATCCCTGATGGATGGTTTCTTAGGGTATAACCAGATAATGATTGCAAAAGAAGACTAAAATAAAATGACATTCACATGTCCTTAGGGCACCTACCGCTAGAATATGATGTCATTTGAGCTGAAGAATGTAGGGGCTACATATCAGAGGGCCATGAAACTAATCTTCCATGACATGATACATGAAACTGTCAAAGATTATGTGGATGACATATTGGAAAAATTAAAGAAGAGGCAGAACCACATAGAAACCCTAAGTGACATATTTGACAGACTGGGGATGTATAAGGTTAGGCTCAACCCAAAGAAATGTGTCTTTGGGGTACAATCAGGGAAAAATTTGGGCTACATCATGTCGATGAGGGGGATAGAGGTGGATCCCGCAAAGGTTAAGGAAATCCTTGATATGGAAGCACCAAGAACACTAAAACAACTTGGAGGATTACAAGGCAGACTCTAGTCCAGCCAGAGGTTCATAGCACACATGGTGAATAAATAGATTGCATATTCACATCTACTCCACAAGAGAGTACCATACAAGTGGGATAAAAAATGTGATCAGGCATTTAGAAAAATCAAATAATATCTACTCACACCTCCTACGTTGATGCCACCCATTGTAGGAAAACTATTGATCTTATACATCTCAGAAACAATAGTAGCTCTGGGTGATCTTCTAGCTTTAACATGATGAAAATGGAACAAAAAGGGCAATCTATTACATCAGTAGGACAATGGATGGCCATGAGTTAAACTACACATTTAGTGAAAAATATTTCCTTGTAGTAGTGTCCACTTCACAAAAATTTTGACACTACATGCTAGCACATAAAATCAAGCTCATCACCAAAATAGATCCCTTAAAATACCTACTGTCAAAAGCTATGCTCACAGGGAGAATGGTTAAATGGTTAATGATACTGTCAGAGTATGACATTGAGTATGTTGAGTGCAAGGAAATCAAAGGAAAAATCATTGTGGACTAGCTGACAAAGGCTCCTATCTACACAGAGAACCCACTCATATCTAAATTTCTAGATGAATCCATATTTAATCTCAACATAGATGATCACTGCAAACTATACTTGGATGGTTCCCACACACAACATGGATCAAGAGCCAGTGTATTCTTTATCACCCCACAATGGGATTTCATACCAAGATCTTACAAGTTGGCATTCCCTTGTACCAACAACATCGCAGAGTACAAGGCTTTAACCATAGTTCTCAAAATTGCGACATAGTGGCGAATCATGGTATTAAAGGTCTATGGAGATTCACAACTTATCATTTACCAAGTCAACGGTGAATACCAAACTAATGATGATAAGCTCACACCATATAAGAAGGTGGTAGAAAGCCTCAAAGAATCATTTATTGATATCACTTTTGAGTAGATATTGAGGGAAAACAACAGGGCGGTTGATGTAATGGCAATGATTGGATCCTTGCTAGATATCCCTCGCAATGTCTCGAAACATGAATTCCTGGTAGAGCAACTTCTCATACCCACTTTCGAGGTACCAGAGTCAAAATACGTGTGCAAACTCGTTGGTCTTGGTGATCTTTGGTATCTTGACATTTACACCTACCTAAGATTAGGAGTCCTCCCAACCAATATCACCCCAAACCTCAAATGGACCTCTGTCAACAGATCCTTAGGTTTTGTCATCCTAGGAGAAACCCTCTTCCATAGAAGCATTGATGGAACCTTGTTATGTTGCTTAAAACCTAAGGAAGCCTTGACTGCTCTGATTGAGGTACACAATGACACTTTTGGTTCACACACGAGTGGTATGACCTTGGCCAAGAAGTTGCTGAGAACCATATAATACTAGCTGAAAATGGAAAGAGAAGCACATAACTTTTTTAGGAGGTGTCTACAGTGCTAGCAACATGGAGACCTAATTCATGCACTAGATCAAGAATTACATTCTATTGTTACACATTGGCCCTTTTCCCAATGGGGGATCGATCTCATAGGTAAAATCTCACCCACCTCATCCAATATCCACAAGTTCATCATCACCGCCATGAAATATTTCATGAAGTGGGTCAAAGTAATTCCCATAACCTACATCACCAAAAAGCAGATATCCAAGTTCATCATGAACTACCTTATTTTCTGATATGGCATCCCTCAATCCATTATCTGTGATAACAAAACAACTTTCAAGAATTAGGATGTCTGTGACTTGTGTGCAAAATTCAAAATCCAACACCAATTTTCCACCCCATATTACCCACAAGGCAATGGCCAAGCAAAAGCTACCAACAAAACCATTCTGAAGATCCTTCAATGACTCTGGTCGTGACTGGCATCTATAGTTAAATCCTGCCTTATGGGCCTACTACACCAGTATCCACATGCCAACAGGTGCCACCTCGTTCTCCCTGGTCTATGGATCAAAAGCCATCCTCCCTATCAAGATCAAGCTCTCGTCACTAAGGATATCATTGTAAAACCTCATCACAGATGAGGAATACAGGGTTACAAGACTAAATGAGCCGGAGTTACTAGATGAACAGTGCATGGACACCCTAAATCATCTACAGGTCTACTAGAATCGGTTGAAACAAAGCTACAACAAGAAGATCAAGCAACACACCTTCCAAATTGGTGAACTTGTGATGAAAGAGAACCAAAATAATGTGCCAAATCTAGAGAGCAAAGGAAAATTTGAGCCCAACTAGCTAGGACCTTTTGTCATCATAGCCAACTATAAATCAAGAGCATATCAATTAGAAATACCAGAAGGCAAGCCTCTGAACAACTCTCATCTCAAAAATTTTTATGCCTAAGAACTTGCAAGGTATAGAACCAAAAAATACAAAAATAATTAGAAAAAGTCCTGAAAAAATGGTTACCTTGATGAAAACCTGGAAAAAAGGCATCTTGTCAATAAAAAAAAATCAAAAAATACAAAAAATCCCAAAAAATCAGAAAAATGATTGAAATTAGTAAAGAAAATAAAAATAATCCTTTAGTGAAAACCACTTCGGTGGCGCTTTAGACAAGTACATTGGTGAAAAAATGGAAAACAGGAGCCAAGTGTAAATAAGGCACTGCCCATTTGCAAGGATCTATATGACTCACTCATCCATTCCATCACAATCCTCCATCCACCCATCCATTTGCATCCATACCATAGCCTGAGCTATTGACTATGTCATATTCCATCATAGTACTACTTGGCATATTCCTAAGGTTAGTTTTCCCTGCCTTTATCAAAGTAGTCTATCACTTAACACTGGGGGCATGTCCTCAAAATTGGTAGTGGATCAGATTTGTGTATATTTTTGTGCTCTTCCTAAAACATCAAAAAATCCAAAAACATTCAGAAAATTCATTAGAAAATCCAAAAACATTTGCAAAATTCATCAAAAATCCAAAATATGTCAAAAATCTCAAAAAATCTTCAAAACATTCATCATTAAGTCCTTTTCAGTCTTCCACCTTGTTTGAACTACATCGTCTCTAAGCTTGAATGTAGGGAAGGTTGATATTTGATCATCTCCTGAGACATTTTAGGTCAGTCGTTTAGGAGTTCGTCGCAATAAAATGGTAATTTGTTTGCCCATATATCTTGTCATTGTGTCAAGTCTATCATCGATCAAACTACGTGGTCTCTACGTGTATAATGTAGGCAAGGCTAATCTACAGATCAGCTCCCGAGACCCCTAGGATAGGTCTTTAAGTTATTCCTTTCATCAAAAATCTTGAAAATACAAAAAAAAATTGTAAAACATCTTGACAATACCAAAAACAACCTCAAAATATATGAAAAATTCAAAATGGTGCATCCATCTCATCTTGCTTTCACCCGCGATAGTCATCACTCATAATAAAATCAAATCATTGCCTTCACCCTTTGGTGAGTCAATCAAAAACAAGTCTAGCACGTTCAAAATTGAACACCCAAATCATCAAAGTCTCAAAAGCCTAAGTCAGTAAGCAAGCAAGTTGGTCAACTCAGAGTATCAATAGCTTATCATCGAATCAATCTCACAAAACCCTAATCACAACATGTCCTAGGATGAATCCTTCCCACAATGGACTTAAGAATTGGGTATCCCTAAGTAGTTTAGTCTTGGCTAGCGGTATGAAGAACATTAGCTTGTTTGGCTTGCTTTATTTGGTCTTTTATTGGCTTATCTCATTTTGAACTCATTCCAAGGACCTCTCAATGATGCCTAAAAATAAAAGGTTTAGAGAGAAAGGAATGGGGAAAAGATCACTATCTCTCTTATCTACTATGATTGTGGGACACGCCTGTAAAATAACTTAGTCACATATGCTTTCTTTGGTTTGTGGAGAGGATGTTTTGGATATCTTGTTGACAACATAGGAAAGTTTGCTTTCCTATGTTTTGGCCCAAGATGTTTTGAATGTCTAAACTACGTCCTGAATAAGGTATGCATGCTAAGTGTGAACAAGAATACTCCTATCTAATTGCCGAGTCAAATTTCATCACACAAGGTACCATACCATCCTGGTTCTTTATACCTTGATGCATCGTACCCATGTGTGTTATCAAACATAACGTAATTGAACCTTTGAAAATCCCAAGTCCTAAAAAAAAGAAAAATCATCATCATCCAAACTAACTCATCGCTTCTAAGTTATTCTATCTTCTTTTCATACTAACATGGTATCATGATAGTAATCAAAACATCACCAATGGATACAATCTGCACCCACCACATCAATAGCAATAAAAAGTATATTGCATCATATCATTATCTTAAGTTGTGAGGAATAATATAAATTTTTTATTCTAAACATCTTAAGGAATCATTGCATCATACATAATCATTAAGAATCCATTTACCATTTATATCCATTGCACCATCATTACCATACATTCATAGGATCATTATTAAAATGCATGAAAAAGATACAAAAAGAAGTGCATCCATTAGAAACATACTTCATATCACATAAGCATAAGAAATAAGGAACATCTCATAGCATCACATAAAAATTTAGAATGCATCCATACATGTCATAAAAGGCAAATCATCTTATATATATTATCAAATAATACACTGTTATGATACAAAATCGGATCAAGTGTACATAAAAAAACATAGTACAATAGGAGCAATAATGCAACTCATGAATCAAAAATGGAAAACTGACTATGATGGAGGGCTAGCCCTACTAGCTATGCCCCTCACCCTCTCCCACCTACCTATCACCATGATCCTCTAGTAGTTGTACCCCTGTCTGCTAAGAGAAGTCTAACACTTTGACCATTGGTGGCACTACCTACCTTTAATGCTGTCGATAGTACTCGGCCTCCCTAACAACCTCTCTATATGCCTGAAGATCAACTAATCGGACCTGGGATGAGGAAGTTGTGCTCTCTAGCTATCGTCGCCAACTAATCTCCTGATCCCTCTAATATATTGTTTGGTCCCTCTTAGCTATATCTATAGCAACCTACTATCGTGCCTCATCCTGCTCTACTATCAAAGCCTGTACTTGACCCTACAACAGCTAGATCAGTGCATCTTGATGGTCTGGCTGTGCTGCTGGCTATGTTGTTGGATGCTACTATGGGACTACCTGAGGCTGGCCATCCTATGCTACCGGATGCTACTATGCCTGGTCTCTCAGAGGTGTCTGCTGAGGAGGTGGTCCACCACCTCCTCCTCCCTATCCTCGACCTCTACCCACTGTCCTACCCCTGGCTCTCTGGTATGCAATCGCTACCCCAGGAACTGTCAACCTAAAAGGAGGTTAGAACCATGCCTTGTATGTTGGAGTCACCCCTACATCTGTTGGTCCTTGATCATATGGCCATGGTCAGGCCACTAATTGCCTCAACTATCGGGATGGGCTGGCCCCATGCTGTCTCTCTAGTCATACGGGCAAAAATTTCCACGTATTGATCGTCGGGCCTGTCTTGCATCTCTCTAAACTGTCTAGCTACCCTGTAAGGGAGATACCACTCTATCATGGTATGTTATTGACCTTGCATAAATCTATCCTAACGAGCAAAGAAAAGCTATTATGCATCATCATACCATGGGCCTACGCCCATCCATGATGTCCAGATGAACTCTCTCATCTCATCCAAAACCTACCGCCAGTAGGCCAGACCACCTGTACCGGTATGGGTAAAGTGAATCCGTGCCCCACCATAATGCCACAAAATGAGATCATCAATGCTAGTAATAACTGGTGTCACATCTATGCGAAGCATTGGAATCCACTCCCATCCCCAAATGTGTAGGAGGGTAACTTTGACCTGACTATCCAGGTAGGAAAACTCATGCAAATATTTGAAAAAAGAGTCCAGTAATATTAGTCCCCAAGAAAAACACTCTTGATGAATGCATATTTGTTGCCACACCAATCCCCAACCTAGACTAAAGTATCTATTGCGTCGATTAGGTGCTACAAGACCAGAAATAATGGCAGCCACAATCAATCTATAAGTTGGAGCTCTGCCTTGATATCGCTCTAGGTCAATCTATCCATCACAAAGAACAATCTCATCAATGCCCATAACATCAAAGCAAGCATCCCTACTCTCCTCTGGATCATAGATCAATTGAGCTCCATGAATGGGCAATCGAAGAATTTTCCAAACATCCTCAAGGGTAATGGTGGCCTTGCCAGTGAGAAGATGGAAGGAAGATGTCTCACTGTGCCACTGCTCGGCCAAGGTGGTCATCATAGCTAAATGTGCCCGAAAAGGGGGGACAGACACAACATACTAGAGCCCAAGAATACCAAGCTACTCTTGGAGATACAGATGCATACCCTGTAATCTACTGAGTATCAGCCATTGGTGCTCCCTCGAATGAAGTACCTCAATGTCCTCCTACACAAGGAAAGTATAGTGTCAGGTCCCCTCGAAAAGTATGTCACCCGTGCCTTTTTTTGCATTTGAAACAACAAGTGTAGCGTTGTTTACAAATGTGGCACAGTTTGCAAAGTTCTAAACTATGTCGCACAAAGGACAAGGACAAACCTATTTCACTAACTATGTTGCACGACACCCTTTGTACATGTGGTCGAGTTTAGTGGAAAAACCCTAATTTTGCTAACAACACCATGCGACATTCTTCACATATGCGATCTAGTTTGGGACCGCGCGGCCCCGACCAAGCATTTTTCATGGCGCTATATGGCGTCACACAACTTAAACCAAACCTATACCCCATTTAATGCATGAATAATGAGAAAATTAAAAGTTGGATAAGGGTACATACCATGGGTCCTATGCTGACTGGTCGTTGGTGCACTCATAATCTCTCTAACACATGCCTAGGAAGCTGTCATTGTGCCATTTCGACTAAGAATCAGAGCTAAAAATGTGAATTTTCTAAGGGCTAAGATTGCAAATGGATTGAAAGTGACCCCTAAAGGTCTATTTATGCCTTAAAATTAGGGTTTTTTGACCTAATTTGACCTTCCAACTAGGGTTTTGATTCCCCGATCCGATTTTTATCCAACCAAGGGCCGTTCTGCATCTTTTTTGACATTCAAATGCATTTTTTGGCATTCTGGGGCATTTTTGACCTATCAGGCACCTTGTCCTCTTTTTTCGCGAGATCATCCAAAAAAAAATCACAATTTTTGTTTAATCTCTTGAGGGGGCATTATACCAGCATAATCCTTCTATTGGGGCAATAGTGGGGAATCTAAAAAAATTGAGAAATTTTGAACTTTGATCACAACAATTTATTCTTTGAATCAATGAAACAAGTACGTTGCTTGAAAGAGGGGCAAAATGTAGACATGGAAAATGTACAAGTTCGGTTTGACACACTTGATCTTGATTACTAACGACATTTCCTCCTAAATCATACTCCCAAAATTTCATCATATTTTGTCTTTTAATTTAATAAATCATTATTTATTTAATTAAGTCTTTCTCCTCTATTGATTAAATTAATCAATTTAATTTAATTAACCTTATATCTCTGCTTAATTAAATAAATCATTTTATTTAATTAAAGTTTCTAAAGTCCTCTTATTAAATTGAATAAATTAAACCTTATTTGATTTAATCTAACATTATCCCACTTAGTTAAATAAATCAAAATCATTTATTTAAGTAAGCATTTCTTCTCAATTTTGATTTAAATCAATTCATCAATTTAAGTCAAAATTGTCAAATCATCTAATCCCTCATTAAATTAATCAAATCCTTGATTAAGTTAATCCCTATCACTAAAATCTTCTAGAGAATGCAAGTTGCACATGAAAATAGATTTAATTCATTTATTAAATCTCTATTTTCTTTCACATGGCATAAAAAGGGAATATTTCCTCAAGTTTGAATTCAAAAAGTCCAAGTGGACTTGTACATCCAACAAGGAATTCACTCCTCTTACATGTCCTTGTGCATTGAGCCAGTGGAATTTCCCCCTCTCACATGTCATTTCTTCAAATTCAAATTCCACCTAATTGCATTTATTGGAACTTTGGCCAAAATGTGCACAACCATCAATCATTCACATGGTGACAAGTGGCATTCAACCATTGGGTGAAAGTTAGTCCCGCATTGCCCAAATCTATAAATTGGAGGCTTCTCTCCTCATTATTCATCCACAATTTCATGCAAAGTTACTCTCTTGACATTGAGAGCTAATTTTGTGCACTTCATTTCATCATTCACATATTTCACCATTTTTTCATAGCTAGGTTATGCTCAAATCTCATCATGGAGACTTGACCAATCTACTACTTCAACATTGCAATTTAGGAGTTGGAAAAGGGCCAATTTCAATAGTCAATTGGCACCAATTCCCCCATGGGATCATAGGTTTATTGGCTTAATTAGGATTTACATGCATTTTTTACATTTTGTTCTTCATTTTCTTAGTTTAAGTTTTAATAGATGGATTTCATGGGGAATCCTTCATTCTTGTTTGAATTTGATATAACACACTAACTTGTTTGTTGTTCTTGTGCAATTGCAAGTTTAGGGGTTCATAGTTTGTTCTATACTGAACCTAACCCGGTTATGAGGAGATGTGTGAGGGAAGATGAGACATTTGATATTTTGCATGCATGTCACAATGAACCCCGTGGAGGAAATTTTGCAGCCAAGAGGAAAACAATGAATATTTTGAACAAATGATATTACTGGCCAACACTTCACAAGGATGTTGGGAGATATACAAGGAAGTGTGATAGATGCCAAACAATGGGCCGACCAACAAAATCTGATGAAATGCCACTTTGTCCTCAGGTAGTACTCAATCCATTTGATAAGTGGGAACTGGATTTTATAGAACCCATTGATCCTCCATCAAAAGGTAAATCCTATATTTTAGTATGCATTGATTATGTAACTAAATGGGTAGAAGTTAAGGCCATGAAGCATGCAATGGATACTAAGGCTGTAAAATTTATGTATGAGGAAATTTTCACATGGTATGGGGTTCGAAGAGAAATAGTGACTGATCAAGGGACTCAATTAACTTCAACCCTTGTTACAACACTGGTCAATGAGTACATCATTAGGCACAAAAAGTCTACTCCTTATCACCCCTAGGCTAATGGCCAAGTTGAGGTGACTAACAGAGAAATTGAATCCATTCTGACCAAAAAAATGGCTATCCATAAAAAGGATTGGGCAAGTAGGTTACTAGATGTTTTTTGGGCTTAGAGAACCACCTGGAAAACCACTATAGGATTCACTCCATTTGAGTTTCTTTGTGGAAATTCAGCCATGATGCCCATTGAATTTGCACATAAGACCCTCAAGACTATAGAGGAATTGGGAATGTATATTTCTAAAGCACAAAGAGATAGAATCATGCAACTGAATGCTTTGGATGAGATGAGGAAGGAAACCTTGCACCACACAAAGGTAGTGCAAAATCAACGAATAAGATGACATGATAAATTCATCAAGGATAAGAAGTTTCAGCCTGGATATTGGGCACTGCTCTATGACTCAAGATATCAGGATAATGCAAGAAAATTTCAGACAAGATAGCTCAGACCTTATGAGGTGGTTGAAGTATTTTCCAATGGAGTTGTTAAGCTTACAACCATTTACCTTGTCAGGTTTAAGCTGTTGGTGAATGGTCATCACCTGAGATTGTATCACAAGATAAATTCTAAGGAAGAGTTCCTACAAAAATTCACTGAGCGTGCAACACCTGAACTTCTTGCAGCCAAAGGAAGTGGATCTAGTGTCCCTCCTTCTAGATAATTAAGGTATGTCACTTTTCATAATAAAGATTCCCACTTTGTGGGGGTCCACTTCTTCACCCATCCACCCATTTGTTCCACCTTTCTCTCTCTTCCACCTCACCACCATCATTTGAATTCACTTAATTTCACTCCACCTCATTCCACTCTGCTTTCATTAATTTCTCAACTTATTTCTTGGAAATGATTGGTACTTTATCCATGATCTTTACAATAAATCTTCCATGAATTCATATACGTGCACATGAATTGTTATATCTTAATTATCTTCTAGTCAATTTATTTAATTTTTGTAAATTAATATGGATGTTCGCCATAGCATGTCATCATTTCTTGCCCTTATCAAATCATCCTTTCACTCCACATGTGAGGACACATGTACAAATTTAGGCTGGGGGGAACATTTCAATGCCATGTCTACATGTCTGTCCTTACTGATTCATGTCAGCGAGATTTAAGTGACTAAGCCAATTTGAATTCTGAAATGATGGCTCGATGTGCAAAATGAAAATCCTCCTCCACCATTTTCCTTAATCAAAACCTACATTTATTACTCCTTTATTTCCTTAATTATTCCTTTCATAATCCTAAACCAAAAGGTAAAATTCAAATGACACCAACATTAGAATTTAGTAGAGTTGTAGGAAGAAGAAGTTTTCTTTCTAGACAAGAATTGTAGGAAGAATTTTTTTGTAGAGAAGCTTTTTGATTGTAGACAATGGGTGGTGGGTTTATTCAAAATGAACCCATGGTTCACGACGTGTTACTACAAGATGCACCTTGCCTAGCTGAGTTAAGAAACTATGTATGGCTAGACTATCTAAAGTTGGATGGATTTGAAGATGGTGTTGCATTAGAATTCACCCATACATTGTCCGAAGGGAAACCCATAGTAAAAGGGTTGGAATTCACAACTACAGAGGAGAGAATTGCAAAAGTTACGGGGTTACCTATTGAAGGTGAAAATTACCTTGCTGCCAGGGATGCTAGGTTGGCTAGGGCCAAGTTCATAGAGCCTAATGGCCTCCATTGAGCATAGACAAACAAGGAGAAAAGAGGCCTTGTCTGCCTGAGTTATGGAAGGAGGTTGTAGTCTATGTTGTCAAATATATCACTTGCAAAGGTTGTTAGTCAAATTTGCATTCCATGCATTTTGAGCTTCTGAACCACATGAGGCATGGAAGGAGAATGAATGTTCCCAACATGTTGTATCACCTTCTTTTTTTCATAGAAACAAAAACTTAGAAAGGTAGGGACAATTCCATTTCCAACCATTTCCAAATTAAATTATTAGTTGAAAAATCTTTGCATGATGTGTCCAATATTTCTTGGGAATAATTTTTGAGAATTGATCAAATTAGACTAGAGCATTTGCAACCTAGGGTTTTTCCTCAACCACATAGGGTTGGGAGGAGAAGGAGCAATATTGGGACCACTACTGGTACCTCAAATTTTGACACAAGCCCTAGTGAAAACCCTCTTGTAGCCACACAAGATATTGAAATTAGTTCTTCTAAGGTAGAGCATTCTGATAAAGAGAGTCCCTTTCTTAATTCTAATAATGATGTCTCCCTTAGCACATCAATGAAAACTAGGGCACAAAAGAAGAGGGCAGAGATGAAGGAAGGAAAAGCTAAAAAGAAAATGGTAGAAAAAGAAGTACCAAGCTCCAAGAAATGGAAGGCTGACACTGTTATTATTGCAATAAAGGAAAGACAAAGAAAAACTCCTAGAAAATCAAAGTCAGCTGAGCCAACCATTAGGGTATCTCCCGAGGGAACCCCTAAACCTAGAAACTTGCCATAGGAGGATACAAAAGCTCCAATGGAGCAGGTAAATGATAAAGAAAAGAATGTGTTTGTAGAAGTAACAAATTTAACACTGGTTAATCTTGCGGATATTGTAGAGAAAGTTGAAAACCAGGCGTGTGAAGGAAACTAGGAACTCCTACAACAAGACTTATTGCAACATGAACAAGAGGCCCTACAAATTGAAATGAGAGAAGAGGGCCTAAAGCCCCTACAACCAGAATTGGCTGAGCAAGAAGAAGCCTTTCAGATGGTACTCTACCAAGAGCAAGCACAAGTGTGAGGTAAATTAATAGTAGGAGTACATAGGATGTCTAATTTTTTGATGAGCATAGTAGTCCTGAACCTATGGAAGGAAATACAAAGTGAAGAAGAATGTAAAGTAGAAAAAAACAAGTTGAAGAAGGAAAATGAATAGAAAGATGAGGAAATTGAAGATAAGAATGTAGAAATTGTTGTTTTGAAGAAGAAGGTGGAGGACATGAAAAAATTAGTGCCAAAAATATTGGAATGCAGAGCTCCTCTGATGGTATATGCACTGTATTTAAAAGAAAAGCATCTTTATTTCAAGTTTACAAAGATTGTTTCAGGTTTGAACCCCTCAATTGAAATCCCTATTGAATTTTTCAATGCTTTTCAGATTGCTTCCCCTGAGATGAAAAATTTATTGTGCAAATTTTATTTACATATTTTTTTTTATAACCAAAGACCATGAGTGGAATCCACTGCTATATGTTGGGGATGTCTAATTATGAGAATTCATGTCCTAGATACAAAATGAAGTAAGTTGGGGAAAGTAGTATAGGACATATAGGAAAGTTGAATCCAACATTCCCCTTCCTGTTACGGCTGAATCTGGACATCCAGGAGATATTTTTAATGATTGACACAAAATTCTATACTGGCCAAGCTATAGTTGCAAGATCCTACCTAAGAGAGGCAATTTACAAAGAGTATGAAGAGATGGAAAGAACCACAAGAGGCTATGTGATGGGATACCTCTCACAGAGATGTGATACCCTATCTGATGATTTGAAGCAAGAAAAACCTCATTCCACACCCAACTATGACGTAACACTCAAAATAATTGATCAGTATATTCAACTCAGAAGAACAAAAGTGCAATTCTGGCTTCCACTAATTTTCATCCTCGCATTCTATTGTGGCCAGTGCTAAACTACAGGTTTTATAGGTATGACATTGCTGATGAAAGACAAAGATGGAGCAAGATGGAGAGACAAAAATGATTCTATTGGGATCCTAACTTAGATATAGTAGAAACAGATGTGGGATAGCTTGTATTTTCCAACTTCAAGGCATCGACCAAACAAAAGCACAACTCTTCCCTTGCTGGAGGACCAACAAGACATTAGGTTGGGGGGGAAATGATGAGTCTAGTTTATGGTTTAATTATTGATGGGTTTGTTTTCCATTTCCTACAGTAGCTTAATACTTTGATGCTTGGGAATTGATATTTTCATAATATTTCCTTGAACCATAGACCAAGGACATAAATCTATTTTTATAATCTTTCAAATGATATCGATATTCTATATGAACTGTTTGTGTTAATTTTGTATGTGATTAATGAATGCCACTTTAAGATGATTATGGATATGTAGTTGTTGTGCATGCTAAAATTGTCATGAAGATACTTTGAGACCTAAAATTTAGGAAGATCCCACTAGCTAGACATGTGCTATATCAGTCAACAAGTTGTTCATTGAAGACTCTTGGCAGCTAGAGATTCCTCATGCATCATATTGTAACCACCTTGTAGTGGTCTTAAATGATGTTGAGCATGTGTTGGTGTTACTGATGTGCCAAATTTGAGTTAAGGTAATCGTTCCTGACAAAATATGTGCATGCGTAGCCACCCCTACTCTCTTCCATTCTTTCCCTAATGTGGTGTGCTCCGTGTTTGCTAGAGTTGATCGCCTTGCTAGGTAGCTAGATAAATAAGGACTCTAATGTTCCTTTTGAAATCTCTAGAGTCGAATAATGTTAATTAATTGATGTACTCACATTCATAGTTTTTCGGCAATACAACTATGTTGATTGTACTAATATTTTTCTACTACTTAAAATGAAGTTATAAGTTCATGCATCTGAGTCTATCTTAGTTTTAGTGAATACTTATCCAAGGGGGCCCACTTGGTGAGTATTCCATCTCATACCTTAGCTTAGTTTAGTTGTTATTTTTTGTTCAGTAATTAGTTAAGAAATACGGTACTGACTATTCCCACAGCCACTAGAATTCTATTATGTGACTGTTCTTGCAGCCAAAGTAGAATAAAGTAGTTTCTTATTTGTTCACTCAAATTTTCATTTCTGTCATGTATTTCAGTTTGGTATAGTTATTGGTTAATGTTCAAAATTTATGCCATTTCCTTCCAAGCAATTTACTTTTAGTATTACACGTTTCTTAAGTTGTAGGATGAATATGGCTACTTTGGATTCCTAGTGCACATACAATGCTGACCCATTTCAAGTTTACGTCCCTAGGTTGACAATTTAAATGGACCTTCATGATGATCGAGATAGTTATTTAGGTCAAATGTCTGATCTCTAAATCAAAACTGTAAAGGATTAGTTGTTAAATTCATTATAGGAGGCCAACACATGCAATTTTTTTTTGATGTCTACATTGGTGCCTGCAACCTTAACTTCTAACCCAACCAACCATTGATCACACTGAGATTTTAAATCCTGGAACAAACCTTCAAGGTCCACAATCTTATCAATAATAATGTTCGAAACATATTTTTTTAGCACATTCTTCAAGTTCTCCTTCAAAACCCTAATTTTAATATTCCATTTATTGAACTCCTAAAGAGTCCACTTAGCTAATTTAAAAGTACCCATGGCCCCAGCCCTAGCCATGTCCAACAACTGAAACATCGAGGCAAATTCATAATTTAAATAAGATAAATTCTTAGAGAGGGGTCTACCTTCAGGGGCTCTATTTTAGTGTTCATCCTCTCAGAGTCATCCTCACCTTGATCCTTATTCTCAAACTACATAGCATCATTAAGTAATTTTTGAGACAATGAGTCCTCAATATTCCCCGTGTTATTACCAGTAGCCTTCTCCTCATCTGACACCTTGGAATCTTCGTAAGAAGATTAGAGAACTATTTTTTTTATCTTAACAATAAATTTGGATGATCTCCTTGGTTGGTCCTTCACCTCCAAGCTAGACATATTCTCTTGTAAACCCTCCTTACCACCAACATCAATCTCACCCTAACCAACAACCAACTCCACCTTCTTTGGAGAAGAATCCTTCGACCCCACCTCCATGTCCTCGCTATAAGAGAAAATAATGCACTTAGGTGCATGAATAATTTTAGGGTAGCTCTTCTTCCTCTTTTTCAAGGATGTGGCCTTAGGAGACTAAAGAACCACCTCCTCCTCTTCATCCCATTCATCATCTTTAACATTGCTGGTTTCCAAACTAGAGGAATCTGACCCATCACTCGAAGTCTTCTCCTTATGCATAATAGTAGGGGTAGGGAGGAGAGATTTGACATGCTCCATGATCAAAAGAATGAGACCCTCATGGAGGACTGGGGTCTTCCTATTATTTAAATGTGCATACACCGAAATCTCCATAGATGAAAGCAAGAAAAAAGGAAAACAAACATACAAGCTGTGTCTGAAGTGATTTAAGAGGGTGAAATGGTGTCCTAGAATTGTAGTAAACCTACCTTCCAATGTCACATAACAAATTATTATCTCAACCACGTCCACCCAAATCTTCTTAAGTGACTTGCACTCGTGTCCCTAACTCTCCATTTTCACCAAATTCTTCCTCTCATCATCCTTAAAAAACTAAGCCATCACATCTTCATTACTCTTCTTGTCCTTAAAAAACTTGCGGCCTACCATCAACATCCTCTTCATAGCAGCAATCAACTCCTCATTCACCTCCACTTCTAGGCCCTTTATTTGTAGCTTCCTATTATGCCAACATGAAACAAATTCCATCGACGCATTTGAGTTGTGCCCATGAAGGTGTTCCAGGAATGACATAAAATTCCCATGGTGCAAAATCTTCCAATTTTTTTTCTTCTTCCTCAAACCTGTGCAAGTGGGCAATTCTATTTTTCTTTTGTTTCCACCCATTTTAGCATAGAATAGATGGGAAAAACCCTTGCGAAAATTGTTGGATTAAAAGACAACTATCCAGGATAGACCCACAAAATGTGTAAGTCAGAATAAGCTACTAAGGCTTAAATGCCTCCACCGTCTAAAATAATCCCACTCCATCATTTGACATTAAACTCATATCTCTCTTGGGAATGATCAATCCCCCCTCCCATACCCGGGACTCATTTAATCTAACTTTGTTGGCAAAAAAGTCTTACAAAGAGTTGCCCTCTTGGAAAATGTGAGATATGCGAGTCTCTTCACACACACTTAACATCATTATACTGTCTTTAATAAGTTGCTCCACATCTAGCTTGACATTTGGGTGCCGCATAGGTAATTAACAATGTTTAAAGAGTTTCCTTCGACCCATAATTTTGAATACTCTGTCCCTAGAAAACTTTATGGTTGCATACATAGCTTCCACCTCAGTACGGTGATTGGTTTGAATTCCCATTGGGAGTACCACCATGCCTAAGAATTGTTGTCCTCATTCCTCAACCCATCCAACAACCTGCAGACCCAGGGTTCCCCTTTGCTGCCCCATCAAAGTTAACTTTAATCCACCTTGGACAAGGTGGTTTCCACTTAGTATTTAATCTTTTATTGAAACTAGGGTTCGAGTTTATAATAGGAATGGAATGAATCTTTAGGTTTTAATTCACCAAAAGATCATAACCAGTTAGATAGATAGTAGGGTCGCAGCGGGGAGAGTCAGGAAAACAAATGGAAAAGTTTTCTAGAATCGCCTGACAAACCTTGAAGTATAGTCTACAAAATTCTATCTTGGAATTATAAAATGGATTGTTGCAGGGACCTCTTCTTTGATTTAGAAAATGTGGAATCTTCATTTTTACTCGTAAGTTGATTTCTTTTGGGTGGCATGATGAAGAATTTACTCCTACTTTATTTTGTAAGTTTCTACTTGTAGAAGAAAATTTAGTTCTTATACACTTCCTACAAAGTGTTTTTGTGAACTTAATTGGTGAAATAATAGTTACAGAGTTTTCTTGCTTGAACTCCCTTGCCTTCAGTATGCTGAGATTTGTGAATGATTGCCAAAATTTCATCGAGTCCCAAGTAATATTTACTGCTAGGCTTGATCACCTTGCTATTAATGTCAATTCATGTAAAATATTTTAGAATATACCCATATTTTGAGTTTGAATACATTCCCTTGATCTTGGGAAATTGAACAATGTAATCATTTAATTCTTTGATAACTTGTACCATAGTAACACTTTATCATTTCAAGACTATTGTGGGGTAGCATTAGAAGTACCGCCATACCACTCTATCATATCAAGACCGTTGTGGGGTAGTGGTAGAAGTACCACCATACCACTCTATTATATCAAGACCACTGTGGGGTAGTGGTAGAAGTAACACCATCCTACGCACACCCCTTTGGAACCTTTTGGGACAGTGGGTTAATTCTATCAGTTGAGTGATTGTTCACTACCATACTGCAGTGTCACTATGTACCCCTTGCAGGGCTACAACTTACTTTAGTTGTTAACATGTTCTCACCACTACCCCACGGTACTCATATTTGGTTGTTGTGGTATTGTGGTAAGCATTTTTACATTGACCTATATGTCTCGCCATCCCACATATACCTCTATTGACTATTGCGGTAGTGCGGTATTAGATTTTATTATGAATGCAATATTTTAGATATCATTTTATTGAAAAGTTTGAATTTTTTTCTAATTTTGTAGTCTCTAAGTTTTAGTTTTCAGTGTCAGCTAGACCTAAGAGATCATTTTTTTGTTTGTAATGGGGAGGATTAATTCACCTAATGTTAAGATATCTATATGTATTATTAAATCATAGATGTTCAGTATATGTTTACATCTAGAAAAAATATAGGACATAGAATAAATTATATTTTAACTAAATAGAACTAGTTTCAATTTTTCAACCAAAGTCAGAAAACTAAGAGGAATGATTGAACCTAAATTTAAATGCACTTTAAATTAGCAGTGAACATCTCAGGTTTTGTATACAATGCACTAGCAAAATAATAGTGAATAAGCATACCTATACTCATATCTTTATTACATTCAATAATAAATTACACCATACATATAAAAAAAGTTTAGGTGACAATATAACCTCTTAAGGTGACAAAACATCATCATAATCATTTGCATTGCCAGCAAGATCAGAATCCTGATCACTTGCGTTTGCATCTTCTTGATTTTCTTCCTCATCCTCATTTGTGACATGCAATGCATTCTCTCTCCCAATCTCTTCATTGGTAATCAAATTTTCTTTTTCAAACACTCCATCATCGTCTTCATCCATTTCTTTGAATGTTTCTTGTAAATTAACATATTTCCCATCAGGTTTTATATCAACAACTTCCATGAATTTTCATTTTGAACAAGACTCTTTTTGAATGACATACAACCATCCTAGGCTTCTTAAATCATCAATTAGAAAAAAATGGTTAATTTGAAGAGAAGAAACATATGGATCATCTGTCTTTGATAAAAATTGTCTTGTATTTGTGCATAGAAATCCATACTCATCAAATTGTATTAGAGATGATTAGATCCACTTACATTTTAATAATATAGGACTATTTTCACCATAGTCCACTAGAATAATTTTTTGGATGAATCCAACATAAAATTTCTTCTCAGTTTCGTGAAGAAATTCAACACTAACAACATAATCACAATTTATCTTTCATTTGTCTTTTTATTGCACTCTTAAATTACTACCATAGGCCCACATTCCACTAAAATGCGTAGCCCATAAATGTGGAGATTGTGAAAGCTCACTTTCCTCTGTTGTTATATCTTGACCCTCTTCTTTTGTATTATTGACTGCATTAGCAATCCATTCTTCAAATTTTAGAAAATAATCACCTCCAATAAAATCAACATGACATCTACAACTTTGAGGTCGATGTTGCATCCAAGCTTGATTGTCTTCTTCATATTTTCTAAATAGAATATTAACATACAAATAGTAATATTGATAATATAAATGTGTAAATTAAATTGAGTAAATAAATTATTGTGTAATTTTTTTTTACCTATGCCACTTATCAAATGAAGATATTTTTTGAAGAATATACGCATGCATCACACTTATTTCTTGATGCGATAGCTTGAAGAGACATCCACTACCTTCTAATACTTCACGTATGATTGTGTCTTCTTTGTCATCATCCCATACATGCCGATTGGAATTTTTAAAATCCTTCATATATTATGTGGAAAATCCCATGGCCTCTTGCATTGAATATCCCTCAGACATGTTGCCTTCTAGTTTTTCCCTAGTATGAACAATTTTTTTCAAAACCTTGCTATCTTATTCTATAGGATACATACATCTTGTTCTTATCGAGCCACAATGATTTAGTTCATATTGTAGATTTATCAGAAGATGCATAGAAATGTTAAAGATTGTTGGTGGAAATTTTCATTCCAATAGAAAAAGGACTTCAATAACCTCCTCCCTCAAACTATCAAAGTTTGAAGGATCTAATACATGTAAACTCTTTCTCTTTAGTATTAGGCCCAACCTTATAACTACTAATCTTGACCGCTTTTCCAAACTTAATATATTTACCACAATAGGTAAAATATTCTCCATTATGACATGACATTCATGGGTCTTGAGGCCTCTTAATCCATTAATGTTAGTTTTTCTTCTAATACTACTACTACTTACACATCCAATGGGAAAGAAATTCAGTGACATCTACTATAAGAATTGTGCACGTTGTTCCTTTGTCCAAACATAAGGAGAACAAGGTTTTCTATATTTTTCATCATAATATTTTTCAACCTAAATATTTTGACGGATCTTTAGTTGTCAAAATTCTTCACATGATGAAATAGTATCAAAAGAACCAAAAAGAGTTTCTATAATATCATAGGCTATATTTTTCTCAGTATGCATAAATTCAACAATGTGCCTAATGGCTATATCCTTAAAGTATAAAAACTTATAGAATATACACAAAAAATTTACACTTCTTTCATTACATGGATCATATCTACTACCAACAATCCCATAATTTTCAAAAAATGACATTATTTTTTATCCATTCTCAACAATGTAATCAATTGTTATTAGCAATGGTGCTTCACGATTCTCTTCTTGACCATTGAATCATGTTTTTTGTTGATGATATGGATGATCCATTTTAAATTAAGCATGATTTCCACAATAAGTACACTTATGCAAAATTCTTGAGTGACTCACAAAATATTCAAAGTTGCAAGTAGGACATCCATGTTATCCATAAACACTGAGACCAAACAGTGTGCCATATGTAGGAAGATCATGAATCATAAACAATAAGGAAGCTCTTAAAGTGAATTTGATTGAATTACCATCCCTTAAAGATTGAATTGCTTCAATTCCTTTCCACAATTCCATTAGCTCATCATATAATGGATCTAGATAAGCATCAATTATATCTAAAGTCACACTTTTCTTTCTTGGTATAATCAATGATACTATTAATAAAAATGGTCTAGTTGCTAACCATGGAGTCAAGTTATAATTTATTAAAAAAATTGGACAAGTTGACCATTTAGTACTTTGATCTGAGAATGGGTTCACCCTATCTAGACCCAAACACAACCTTATATTAAGAGGATCTTGAGAAAAACTAGGCCATATGTTATCAAATTCCATCCACGTCTTACAATCAGGCACACGCCATTGTTTTCCATTAGTGCTCTTATTTTGGGCACGCCATTGCATAAGTTCAATAATTTCTTCACACCTATACACACGAAGTAATCGTGGGATTACTGAAAAGTGGCGAAGAACCTTTCTAGGAACCACAACTGATTTCAACCCTTCTCTATACCTCACTTCATGACATTTTAGACATTCACTCTCACTTGCAAGATTCTTGCAAAATAATACAAAACCATTCACACATGTGTGGATGTTTTCATACCCTAAGCCTAGCTTAGTGATTTCCTTTCTACATTGACTTCGTTTTGTTGGAAATGTGGAGTCAGGGGGTAACAAAAAACTTAATAATGCCAATAATTGATATGCACTCTCATTTGTCCAACCAAATCACTTGTAAGTTAAGAATTTGAAGGACTATTTTCAAATAATTTAACCTGCAATCAGCATACAAAGGCTTTGAAGCATCCTCCATCAACTTGGCCCAATCATCGTTTAGACCCTCATTCAATATTCTATCAAATTCAAACCCTTTTTCTAACATCGTTGCCTCTTCATCTATGTTTGTTGCCTCTTCATCTCTCACACTCTTCTTTTCTATCATATCTTCGTAATAATTGAAATTCCAAGGGCTTATACCACTCTACCCATATCTTATCATATGTCGATAAATATGAATTATTTTTTTCACCTTTCCACCAAGACAATCATTACATGTACATGGATATTTCTCCATGTCACTCTCATCAAATGTGTAGACACCGAAAATTGGTCTAGGCCTACGAGTACACATTCGACATAATTTTCTATAGTCCATAGTTGTGATTAAATAATGTATCTTATTTAATTACCCTTTCTAACACATATTTCCTCTATTAATTAAATACCCCTTTTTCACTAATTCATAAATGACCTTTATTCAACCTTGATTAATTAAATAAATCATATTTGTTTAATTATGTCGCTAACTAATTAATTCTTCCTTCTTAATTAAATGATTTATTATTTAATTACCCCCTTTTTCATACTTCAACTATAATTAAATATTTATTATTTAATTATTCAATTCCACCTTTACAACAATCAAATTAAATAAATGATCTTTATTTATTTAATTAAATCTCTCATTTTCGAATGTTGAATTAAATTAACATTTAATTCATATTTAATTATTTATGTCACATTCTTCTATCAATCAGTTATCTGATCATTCACTCACCTTTTGACTCAAGATCTATTTTTAGTTCTCCAGTTATCTCTGAATTCAACACCTGTTTATCTTTGCGAGAAGACTCTCTGTCACAACTAGTGAGTTAACTAGTTCCAACTCATATGCATGATTTGTTTTATTAATTAACTCATGTTTGCATTCAAATGCATTAGTCTTCTAGTTCCAACTTTGTCTTTTGCATACAAAGTCTATTTCTTCTATTTTTGGAGATTAAGATATTGAACTCGTGTTCTAACTCACGTTCTAACTTAGTCTCTATCTTCAGTCTCTCCTGAACTCATGTTTTGACTCATGTTCTAACTCACATTCTATCTGAGACAAAACTCACATCGCATGGCATTTATCAATCTCATCCGTCGATCTCTCTTTCAATCTGAGCCGATCGTTCGAAAACACAAAATCTATAAAATGGCCTGTCATTATCATTATTCCTCCTCCTGAAATCATTACTCCCGAAATCATACACTTTTGAGAAGAAAATTATCTTCGATATTTTTCTTAGACACTCGACGAAGTTATGCTTGCATTCAAACACTGAAATTTGAGGGCAAGAATACTGAAAAGGAAAAATTGAGAAGAACAATCAAGATAATTTGAAGGGGTGAACGTATATTCGGTGAGAGATTTCCATTAAATTGTTTAGTTTGTTTAGTTTATTTCCTCATTCTTTGTTGTTTGATTTTAGATTAGGTTTAACTTTGTTATTCTAGTTGCAGATTATTCATCATCATTTGAAGATACATCTACTTTTAATCTACAGTTACAAAATGCATGGTATTTCAACCTTTGATGTTGATCCATCTGTAATGTTCTACACAAAGAAAAAAAATATAGTAGACTAAGAGAAAAAAACTATTTTTTAAAATTGAAAGGAATTTCCATAGCAATAGAATTATAGAGAGCAAATAAAATAGAGAGTTTAACTAAGAAATTGTAAAAACTATATTTTTGTAGTTTATATTCAAATTGATGATTACATTGAATTGCACATCTTTCAAACTCAAAGCATTACTTTTCATTTCATAACTAATAACTAGATGTTGATAGATGGAAAATTTCAATTACAATATAGTTTTTACAAATTCAACCTAAGCAATTATGTAATTACTTCACATTGCATAACTAATAACTAGGAGAAGCTTCTAATTGCATTTTATTGTCATGGAATTCAATGAGACAACATTTATTTAAGTCATTTTTTCAAAATGTTTAGTGCCTTGTCTATGCAACCATATTTTTCATACAATGTCTACCAAAGCATTTTATCCAACAGCTCACTATCTTGGCGAAAAGCCTAAAGTAGGTGATTTCAAAAAAGCTATGGATTCTTGGAAAAAATATATCAAAGAATAATAGTAAGCAACAAGCTACGGTATCATGGTTTTTATTTTTTGGCATGAAAATCAACATGGTTTTATTTGCATTTTTTTGTAGGTTTTAAACGCATTATTTTGAAAATTTTGCTATTTGAAATGGGGAAAAATATTTGTGGTTAGTTTTGTGCAATTTTAAATTGTAGGATTCTCACAGTTAGTGAAAAAGGTAGTGTTCATGAAGGAATGGAAAATATGTGTAGAGCCTTTCAATTATACCTATACTGTGCAATGGCATTGAATAATTTAGTAAACCATTTTTTCTTCACTGCAGGGGAACATTTTCTTGTGGAACAATTGATTGAGATACCTCTTGTTTCAAATGACCACCCTCTCATGAAATCCCATTCATATTATAATCTTGCACCATCCTATCATAGTAAAGGTGATTATGACACCACTGGGCACTACTACATGACATCAGTGAAGGAAAGCCAAAGACCACAAGATTTTGAAGATAGGTTTAGTTGAAGTTGAGAGATCTTAAGAGTTCTCTCTCAAATTTTGAAAAGGTTTTGGAGGTCCACCTTGAGAACTATGAGAGCTTAAAATCTATAGGCCATATATATGCTCAACAATGGCAGGTAGAGAAGGCTTTATAAATTTTAAGAAAGGAAACTCACATAGATCCACCTACTTCCCATGCATTTAGCAAGATGGGTGAGTTATTAATATTGTCAGACCCCAGTGAAACCTTAGATTCTATTAAGACACCAAAGTATCTTCTAAAGAAGAACAGAGAAGAAGTACCCATTCAATTGTTAAACAACATTGGGGCTCTTCATTTTGAGTGCGATAAACTAGAGTTGGCTCAACAAAATTTTATGGAGCCATTAGGAAATGGTGTTCTACCTCTACATAAATCTCTATGGTCAATTTTGTGCATTTTTTACTTGTAGGATTCTCAAAGTTAGTGAAAAAGGTAGTGCTCATGAAGGAATGGAAAGATACATAAAGCCTTTTAATTATACCTGTACTCTACAATGGCATTGAATCATTTAGCAAATCATTTTTTCTTCATTGTAGGGAAACATTTTCTTGTGGAACAATTGACTGAGACAACTCTTGTTTCAATTGACCAACCTCTCATGAAATCTCATTCATATTATAATATTGCATGATATTATCATAGTAAAGGTGATTATGACACCACTGGCCACTACTACATGACATCAGTCAAGGAAAGCCAAATGCCATAGGTTTTTGTGGATAGGTTCAATTGAAGTTGGGAGATCTTAAGAATTCTCTCTCGAATTTTGAAAAGGTTTTTGAGGTCCTCCCTGAGAACCATGAGAGCTTAAAATTCATAGGTCACGTATATGCTCAGAAAGGGATGATAGAGAAGGCATTGGAAATTTTAAGAAAGGAAACTCACATAGATCCACCTGATACCCATGCATTTATCAAGATGGGTGAGTTATTAATATCATCAGAAACTAACACAGCCTTATATTCTCTTAATATGCCAAAGTCTCTTCTAAATAAGAGAAGAGAAGAAGTACCCATTCAATTATTAAACAACACTGGGGTTCTTCATTTTGAGTGTGATGAACTAGAGTTGGCTTAAAATTTTTTTATGGAGGCATTAGGAAATGGAATTTGGGTTGAATTCATAAATAAAATTCCCAGTGCTAATTCTACAGTTTTTCTTGTACTCTTTAAGGATATAAAATTCTTTCATCGACTAGAAGAAGGTGGTGTTTCACTTGAGTTACCATGGGATAAATTCTCAACACTATTTAATCTTGCTAGGTTGTTTGAACAACTACATGATATTGAAAAATAAAATCTTTTATATAGGCCAATATTGTTCAAGTTTCCTAATTATGTGGATACATATCTACATCTTGCAACCATGTCTCAGGCTTGGAATGAGATCCAAATAAGCCTAGAATTGATTGGGGATGCACTTAAGGTGGATAAAAACTCATCAAATTTTTTATCTATGAAAAAATGGAGCTGAAAATAGATGATTGGCTTAAAGAAAATAAACAATTAAAGCTAGACAAAGTGAATCATATGTAAATAATTCTTATGTTGACATTTCACTTGGAAATTGGAATTATTTTGTAGCTTTACATAATGAGAGGAAGGATCCAAAGGTGGAGGCAAAACATCTTGAGAAGGCTAGATAACTGTATTGTAAAGTGTTTCCACAAAGACTAAGAAATTTTTATGCTACAAATGAGGCAGCCATTATGCTAGTTGAAAGGGGCCAATTTGATATTGCAAAGGAAATTTTTACATAGCTACAAGAAGTTGCAGTAGGAAACATCTTTGGTCATATCCCTGATGTGTGTAAATATAGCACATGTTTACTTTGCACAAGGACTGTTTGCACTTGCTATGAAAATGTATCAAAAATGTTTGAGGAAATTCTAATTTGGCACTGACACCCAAATTTTATTATATTTAGCTCGAGCACATTATGAAGCATAATAGTGGCAAGATTGTAAAAGAACATTATTAAGAGCAATAGAAAATTATTAAGAGCAGTTAATTGTAATGATCATTTTGAATTTGTGTTTAATATAAGAGTGTATTGAATTACCTTTGAATTCACTATAGAGGGTGTCCCCAAATCTGATTTCGCTACATAGGAGCCTCGTTGAATTAAAATTTCATTGCAAAAAACTCTGAATTCCTTTCCCTTTCTCACCATTTTAGAAGTCTCCAGGTCCTCTCCAAATCCTTATCGCCCATGCAAGTATCTGGTATAACTGATCAAAATGTCTCATGCTAGGCTAGTGAATGAAGTGAGGTCTGCAATGAATGAATGAAGCGAGGTAAAGCAAGATGAATGAATTTTCAGTGAACTTGAATAATCATGCCAATACATCGCACACATGAATACATTGCACCAATAGTTGGTGAATTGTTTTTAAAAAATTTGTCCACTTTGGATTTGACGACCAACTATTTAGTCATTTTTATTTCTATGACTAAATAAATTTCTAGTCAACAACTAGATTAGTCATTTATTTACTCATTTATAGCTAAGTTGCCAAAAATGAGTAGAATTTAGTCATTTTTAGTTGTTGTGACTAAAATTTTTAGTCACCTAGTCATATATTTGCCAAATTCTACTAGTGAATGTTACACATAGAACATGACCTCAAAGTAAAAAATATTCCACCATAATAGCTCCAACACCTTCGTAGTCTATTTGAATGATTGTAGATACCTTCGTCTCACTACATCCGGTAAGCCAACACTTTAAGGTTCACATTTATTTACTTAATTTCACATCATACACTTCACACACACACATCTATCTTAATCTCTAACAATTTAACTTATACTTATAGTGTCCTCAACCTTGAAACCCTCTCCAAGGTCAGTAATGCACCTCAAATGTGCAAATTAAAATTAGGTCAGTGCCAAAACACTTCCATCACAAATAGAAGTGAATGTAGACCACACCAAAACTTAATTGGGACCCAATAAAAAAGACCACTTAATCACACACCACCACAATCAATGTTTATCCTTCACATGTAGTGTTAACACCAGTTCGGCCGTTACCCATACAAACACCATTAATCAATTAAGTACATGATTCATCAAACTCAAAGATGACTTTCAAAACACACATGATTGAAAATGATCTAGAATATTCCTCAAATACCCTAAAATACATAAAATTCCTTCACAAAAACTTCCACCTAAAGAATGTACAAACCCACTACACTCAAACCACTTTGTCATATATTGTTACTTGAAAAATTATCTTTCAAAGCACCAAACCTCAAATCCTCCTAACTGAGGTAAACTACCAACACCATCAACTCACCTTCAAAATTTCAAGACCTAAAGCATAAATATTGAGAAACATGGAACAAAAAAAATTCTCCCAAAAACCTTTTGCAAAGCATAGTCACACACTGGTGAACACAAATTCTACTATATGACAATTCAACAACCCAAATTTTATATATAGGATCTTTGAACACAACTTATCAGCATAGAAGAAATGAAAATCATATTCTAGAGCACATTCTGAACCTCTGAACACACTTTCAACACATTGTTTTCTCTTTTCTTCAAAATTACTTGGAAACCAAGCATCAGAGATATCATCTTAGCTTATCTTAACCTCTCACAACATCATAAGTATAGCTCCATGTACTCACAACACTTCCTCAATATCTCAACTATACATGCACAACTAGACAACTCTATCGACAATTCTTCTACCAACCAGTTTACATCAACGACGACACATGTGGTTGAAATCAATGACAACATCAGCTTATCCAATATTGCAACAATCTCCCCCTTTGTTATTGATGGTAACACAAGATATGAAAAACCATCAAAGACAACTCTCTTATTTTCAAATGATTAAACAACCTACACAACATTTGTCTCTCCCCCTTTCAAATTTTTCTTTTTCACATGATTCTCTCTCTCCCCCTTTGACATCAATTGTAGAGAATAATTTTTTTTTCATTGGTCTCCCCATTTGACATTGAATCAAGATACTTGCTACTGCTTCCCCTTAGAAAAACTACTCATCACTATTCCTTATCTACTTTGAATACCCCCCTTAGGAGTACACATCATCCTATAAAAATCTACAATACCACTACCTACTCCACCTAAGAGGTAGCCACCAACATCAGTCCAAAATAAAGGATATATCATGAGATCCATTGGATTTATGCATATTCTTATGCATCTAGTTCAAAGAAGGAGGGACAATGACCCCCAACTTCTCCCAAAGATACTCAGAAGTATCCTTAGAAGATCCTTAGTGAATATGTCAGTAATCTGATCCTTTTTAGGAACATATTCAATCTTCACTTCATTCTCTACAACCTTCTCTCTAAGAAAGAGATATCTTAGTGAAATATGTTTTTTCCTTGAATACATCATTGGATTATTTGAAATGTTTATTGCACTTGTATTGTCACAAAATATAGAAATAGGCTCATCATACACCACTATGATATCCTTAAACTTTTTCCTCATCCATAACACTTGTGTGCAAAAATATGTTGCTACAATAAACTCAACCTTTGCAGTAGATAAATAAACTGAATCTTGTTTCTTACTTAGCTATGAAACCAATCTACATCCAAGAAGAATACACCACCACTTGTAATTTTTGTGTCATCCACACACCTAGCCCAATTTGCATTAGTGTAAGAACTTAAAATGAAATTAGTATCTTTTGGATACCATAAGCCATGATCTAGATTACCCTTTAGGTATTTGAATATACTTTTTACTGCTACAACATGTGACTCTCTAGAATATTCTTGAAATCTAGCCACATGACAAACTGCAAGCATGATATCCGGTCTAGTAGTAGTTAAATATAGTAGTCCACCAATCATCAATTTGTACTTGCTTTGATTAGCCTTAGGGGATTCATCATTCTTTCTCAATTTGCAACCAATAACCATAGGATTACATACCAGTTTGGAGTCTTCCATTTCAAACTTCTTCAGCATATCTTTGACATACTTTGACTCTGAAATGAATATGCCTTTATTTGTTTGATTGATTTGTATCCCAAGGAATAAATTCATCTCCCCAAACATAGACATCTCAAACTCCTAATACATCTCTTGTGAAAACATTTTACACATAGCTTCATTGACTCCAAAAATTATGTCATCAAAATACAATACTACAATCAAGATTTGATCTTTCTCAACCTTAAAAAGTAAAGGTTACTTTTTGTGGTGCCTTTATTGAATCCTTGTTGTATCAAATACTTATCCAACCTTGCATACCAATCTCTAGGAGCTTACTTTAATCCATATAAATCCTTATTCAATATACAAACCATATTAGGTTTATATGATAACTAAAATCCTTTCGATTATTCCATGTATACTTCCTCAAGTCCCAACTCTCTATTCAAGAAAGTAGACTTCACATCCATCTGATGAAAATTGAAATCCTTATGTGCTACAAAATCCAAAGACATCTTGATTGCTTCTATTTTAGCCACCAGAGAAAATGTATCCTCACAGTATATTCCTTCAACTTGTATTTAACCTTTACACACAAGCCTTTCCTTGTTTCTTACCACTTCTCCATTCTTATTTAGTTTTTTTCTGAACACCCACTTAGATAAGATTATGTTTTTTTGTTTTTTTCTGGTCTAGGGACAAGTTCGTAAGTTCGATTCTTCTCAATCTACATAAGTTCTTCTTCCATATATTTCATCTAACATTCATCCTTGCATACCTCAATCAATTTTTTAGGTTCAAATTTAGAAAGTAGACATAAATTTACCTCTTCTTTAGCATCTTTCCTTCTTGTCAACACAACTTTTATTTTGTCTCCAATGATCTATTCTTCAGAATGATTTATTTTCACATACTTAGGGGTTATAGGGGTATTTTTTGGAGCTTCTTCCTCTTCATCATGTGCTTCCTATTCCTTAGTTTTTATTCGTCTTCTCTATAGGTAGTGTTACCAATATTTAGCATCTTTCTGAAAATTAGCATTCATATGAGCAATTACTTGCTGGGGTACAAATTTTCTTATTACAAGTTATTCAACCAGGTTTTGTTCTCAGAATGGAAGTATGTTTAGGAATGATTTGAAAAATCATTCAACATAGGGGTTCTAGGGGTATTTTTTGGAGCTTCGTCCTCTTCATCATGTGCTTCCTATTCCTTATTTTTTATTCATCTTCTTATAGGCAGTGTTACCAATATTTAGCATCTTGCTGAAAATTAGCATTCATATGAGCAATTACTTGCTGGGGTACAATTTTTTTTATTACAAGTTATTGAACCAGGTTTTTTTCTCAGAATGAAAGTATGTTTAGGAATGATTTGTAAAATCATTCAACAGTTTAGGGAAAAACTAGTTGAATAGTTCATCAAAGCACAAATCAAACAAGACTTCATTGAAGAAAACAATGTTAAGGCTTAGCCTCGTTTGCAGAAGTTGTTTTTATTTTAAAGTACTACAATCTTGAAATAACATAAATGCAAGAAAATCAATCTTGATTAATAGAATATATGTTTCAAACAATTGAATTTGCATTGTTTCATTGTGCAAAATAGAATGAATTCATCAGATAATTCATTTATTGAGAAAATGTTTTGGAATCCCACACAAGCCGTGGGAGTAGCCTGTTTTTGTTTCCTAATCAAATGCTAAATAAAGAAGAATGTGTTACACAACTAAAAATAGCATAAGAGTAAGGAGAGAAGGTGATTCATCATTGCCTAGAATGACGAATCATTTTCGTAGCTGTGTTGACTTTGTGTCCATCTTCAGTATCAGTGTCAACTCCAGCTCCAAGGTTTACCTGCAAAATTGTGAGGAGTGGTGTTGAGCAATGAGGGATCGCATTCTACCTTATACCTACATTACCAACAAAAATGGAATATACATCCTTTCACTCATTCACTAGTTGAAAAGAAAAGAAGAGCATCAAAAAGAACTATCGAATCTGCTATTTTCACTAACTTGTTTGTGTTATGTGCAGGTACAGGAAATAAATCAAAAGGAAATCATTGATTCATTTCTGATTTTACTAACTAGTTTTCGTCATGTGCAGAAACAAGAAATGTAATCTTGTTGTTTATTCATAAGTATCGGAATGAGTGGGGTAAAATGCGGCTCCCACAAGGGTAGAGCCCAGCTCATTGTGAAAATGAATATCACGAGATCAAAATCGTGTAGCTGTAATAGCTTCATAAAAGGAGTCATTGTACTTTTACATTATATACAAGTTTTTCTTTTGTAAAATGCATAGGCTCTTTACTGCAGATTTCTTCATGAATAATTTCCTCTAAGATTGTTACTTATTCATAAGAGTATTAAATGATAAGTACATATTCATGTTTAGACAACACAACAAAGGTGTTAAGAACAGAGAAAAATAATTGATAGCAATGGAAGTCACAACATTCAGTCATCAAGAGTAGAATTTATGATTCCTATGAAAAATGTTGATAATCACAATAAATGCAGATCGAGTCTATAGGAAATGAAGAATCTTTGTATCTTTCAAGTGGTCTGAAGCACAAGCTTTCAGAAATACCAACTGCAAAATGATCAAATATAAAGTACCCGGAAGCGGAATGCAGATACAACAAAACATAATGACAACATTCAGTCATTTAAAGAATTTTGAAGAGATGGAAATCAGAATAGCTGCAACCATGGTTCACAAAGGGTTTTTTTTTATGTTTTTATAGAAATACACATATTTATGATGACAGCCACAGAAGAATGATGCCACAACTAGGATGCTCCCAGAGAGTTTCAAATACAAAGTGAAAAGGAAAATTTTAAATGAAATAATGCTTGACACATTTTTCTTCAAGAGAATAGCGTTGAAGATAGAGCTTTCTAGCTCAAAATCTCACCCAAGAGGGTTTATTCATGATGTCAAAATCAAGAAACCAGAACAGAAAAAGAATGAACTTTCAGATATTTTCTTCAAAGTCTAAGAAGAACCAAAAGATATCAAAAATTACATCATGGTGGATAGCATAGGATAAGATCATTATAAAGAGATCAAAGAATATATGGAGGTCACAGACAGAAATCTCATAATAGCTTTGAAAGGAAGAAAAATTCTAGATCTGTGAACTTACCATGTGTTTCTTTCATTTTGAAAACTTTAACTCTTCAGAAATCGACATAGATAATGGCACCCTCAAGGCTCAAAACTCAACCAGGAGAACCCATGGTGGCTAGATGATGAAGATAGCACAGAAAAAAATAAAAGAAAATATCAGAAATATGGGGGTCGCGGCTTGTAAAAGCTTCATTAGCTTTTAAAACAAATGTAAGAAATCTCTAGATTCACAAAGAATCAGACTTAACTTTTCTCAAGCTTCAAAAAATCTGCAGAGAATGGCGTCTCGAATAGGAAAAGATTTACAGGTTTCATTTTTGACCTAGGGTTCCTTCCTCATGGTGGCACTCTTCCTCTTCAACAAAGACTTCATAATGACGTCCAGGATACAAAGAGTTTTTGCAGCTCAAATGCTCGCCCAAGAGAGTTCATTAATGGTGGCCTGTAATGTCCCCTTCTCAGCTGTGACCGTTTCAGTTGACCGTTGGCCTATTCCGGAGACCCGTAGGCTACGCGGATGGTGAAATTAGGGTTTCCTAGTTTTGAGGAGGTTGTTGCTTGAGGTTCAGGATTTTGTTTGCGGATTCTTTCTGGGTTTTCAGAGAGCTTCGCAGTGATGTGTTCAATTTGGCATTCCAGGCAACTTCGCAAATTTACTATTTTTAGTAAATTCTATTTTTGGCAGTGGACAGTTCGGGTTCAGTTCAGTTGGTCCTCTTCTTCAGTTGGTTCAGTTGGCACTTCAATTCTTGGCCTTGGGCACATATTTCTTGGAGAGATAAGTATTTTCATTATAATATTATATTTTAATATTATGCCCCTTGCCTAGCAGTACAACTTTAAGTTGTTTTAGAAGGGGAACCTTGAGGGTCTAGGCGTCATGGAGAGATAAGTTATATCTTTAAATGTCAAATATTGAGATGAAGAAAGGGACGCCTATTGAGAGAATTGATTTTATTTTAAATAGAAAATACAAAGTGAAATATTTCATGGGTGAAAAAGGACGCCATTCTTTGGAGGAAAAAATTGAATTTGAAATTAGGGTTTGGGCGCCTTCTGGAAGCTTCTAGATGTTTCTCTCTTGTCTATTTAATCAGGCCTCAACTCTTCATTTGGTATCCTTTGTCACTACACCATTATGCTACTGAATTGTCTTCAGGCACTCGCTTCGAGGAAAGCATCCCTCCTAGCATGGGCTCATCTTCTTGCTTGAAAGATAGCAACTAGTTGAGAAGTTAGCTTGTAATAGGTTTGAATTGCATTTCCAATTGAGTCATTGCATTTTGGGAGTTCTAGTTTACATTTTCTGTCATATTTTGATGTTGCTGAATGTCATTGAGGAATGTAAGATTTGCTCACAGCTCATGAAATAAAAATGCTATCCTTCTGGGTATTGAATCTATCAATCTGTTTATGTGGGGCAACCATTCTTGCCAATTTCCAGATTTTATTTGGGTCTTTCTGATTTTATAGAGGAAAATCGCCCTTGTAGCTGGGCCGTACCATCTTGAAGTGCATTGAAGTTTGTGCAAAACAAATAAGGCTTGTTTTGGGTGGTTTAGGAATTGCATCTTCGGTGCCTATATCAGTATAGTAATCTGCATTTGATTTCTCGTCAATAGGATGTGTTTAGAGGGAGATATGTACAATTTTATGAGTTATTATATTGCTGTTTTGCATTAAATCTGTCAAATCAGTCATACCTGATTTAAGGAAGTTCATTAGTTGTGCGAGGGGTTGATATTCAAGAGTTTGTGATTGTAGAAGAGGGATCTTATCTTGTTATAGCTTTGGAAGTTCTTACTCTTATGATATCTGGCAAGCTCTCTAATTTGCTGTAAGCTGAACAGTAGTACTGTCAGCAATTCATTCTCTTCATTTTGAATTTACATGTAATTCCCACTGAATAAGTGGAAGAGGTTGGCTTGCTGCCTATTTGCTTTCAGTTGAGTAGTTTAGGGACCCTCTGACCATATGCTTGCCATCCATCAACGCCATTCTTGGTTAGGGTTACATTCTGTCATCATGCATTGATCCTCTGACCATATGCTCGCCATCACTCGGCACCATTCTTGGTTAGAGTTCCTTCAATTTGCATTGCATTGATCCTCTGACCATATGCTCGCCATCACTCGGCGCCATTCTTGGTTAGAGTTCCTTCAGTTCGCTTTTCATAGATCCTCTGACCAATGCTCACACCTTGCCCACATCGGGATCCTAGTGTACATTCTGGTTAGAGTTACTTTCCGCAATGTTTTGGTTTGTGCTAACCTTAACGAGTGCATGTTGCATTGTAATCAATTGTGAAAAAATCAAAAAAAAATTTTTGTCCGGCTCATTACATGGCCAAGGTGAGAATCGAATATATAAGAAGGCATAGAGAGGCACAAGTTTCCTTCACAGAGGTCGGCTAGGGTTTGTGCATGATGGCGACGCTCTCTTCCTAGAGAAACTTCAGTAAAAAATTAACATGATAAAGTTTTGTGTTTCTTTTTAGGTTTTTCAAACCTTAAAAGATCGATGAAATTTTTTCCTTGCTTTTATTTTAAAGGTTTATTCATCCTATTAAAGCTGTCACTCTAAAGCTTTTATTTTTACTTTTGAATAATCTTCAAATATAAGCTTAGAGTCTTACTTTAACTTTGCATTTTAAGTCAAATTGTAAATCTTTATTAAAAGTGATTTATTAATCATTTTTAATAAATGATATTATTTAAATGCAAAATTAGTGCCTTTTGATAAATTTGACCTTGTTAGGTGTCTTCCTTCTTGCATTTTTCAAATTTTAAAACTTTATTTTTAAAAGTGATAAATTATAAATCACTTTTTAAAATAAATGTTATTAATGCAAGTTGAAGTAATTTGATGTATTTTTCAAAGACCTAGTCAAGTGGAGCCTTGCTCAAATCATGGAGTTAGTGGAGAGATTTGTGCCAACATGTGGAGCAATGATAGGGATTTTGAGGCCTTGAATCAGGGAATCTCCTTCAGTTTTGAGTTCCTATTGACATAACTTGAGTCAAGGAGAAAAATGAGGCACAATTATGGAGTTATCATTCAGTTTTGAACCTTTTTTGGAGGGGTTTCTTTTTGCATATGGCTTACCAGGTTGGTAAAGATTGAAAAAACTTTTGTTGGAGTTGGTTGTCATTGCATGTCTTGTTTGGAGGAGAGATTTGAAAAGTCATGAGATTTTGGATCCAAAATTCAATTTCGGATTTTGGAAGACATTTCTATAAGTCACTCTCTTCTTTCTTGGTTGGAGTTAGTTCTTGGCCTTAGACTGGATTCATATTGTAAATTTTTTTGAGTTCTTTTGCAAAAAGAATGCAGCCTTGTAGCTCATTGTTCAAATTTATATATAGCCATTTGGAGAGTACCTTTGTCAATAAAGGAGTCATTTTATCTTCTTTTACTATTTTTTTCTGTGTATCAAGATAGTGCATAAGGTCTTGTGGTGAGTCTTTCTTGCCCTTTCATTTATGTGCTTCCATTTATACCTTATTGTGCAAGATTTATGGGAATTTTGCAGGTCAAAACTTGTGTTTAACCACTGAAGGTGAAAGTTGTTTAGTTGTGTTGGTTCCTTCCTTCTGAATAATTACCTTCAAAAAATTGAACTTGGTTTATGAATTACTGATGCAAAGTCATATGCAATGTGGAAGTTGTATAGGTTATGATATCAGTTATTGACTATACTGTGTATTCAAAATAGGTTGTGTTGCAAATCTGGAAGAATATTTAGCAGGTGTATCACCATTGTTCCATTTATTTATTTATTTTTTGTTTCTGTATTAGTCCTTCTATCCCTTTTCACCTATTATTAAAAAAATAGTTTTTACCAGAAAATCCAAAGGGAACTAGCCCATAATCTGGAGGTTCACTTCATTCCCAGGTCACCCACAACCTTGAAGTGTTCCCATGTGTCAATAGGTTGCTACAGTTAAAATAGTAGCAAGGGTGAAAACCTTATTTGACAAGAGTTTTTGGCACGCCTGGTGAGACCTTGAACTGATTCACCAGTTCAAAAGGAGCTTCATTTTGCTATTGCTTTGGTGTGAGCAACAATATTTCAGCCTTTGGAGGCAAGATCTACATACACTTGGTGACTCTGAGCTTCAAGTGTTGGTTTCAGCAATCAAAGTGCTGGTATGTTTTGAACACATCATATTAATTCTGATTTCATAGCTTTCTAAATGAATAAAAATGTCAAGGTTTCATTCCCCATATCATGAGAATGTTGCCCTTACTCTATATCAACCTTGTTTAAGCTATCATGATTCTGGTTTTAATCCATATAGCCCTGTTATAGAAAGTAATAAACATGCACATCATGCTTACCACCCACCCACCCAATCCCAAGAAGGTCACTTCACTCCAACTCAGCAAGCTCTACATCTTGTTGAGATGAAAGGTTTATTATAGGATTGTACTGTGTGGATGGATCAACAACAAGACAATTGGGCTTATCAAGCCTATCTCCATGAGCAAGAACAGTTGGATCTACAAGCTCAACTTCATAGGCAGGAATTGGAGGTAGAAGGAGAGAAGTTTGCAAGTCTTTTTGCAAAGGATCTAATTGCACAAAAGGAAAGATATGAGCAAAAGCTCATAAATTTAGAAGCACAACTAACTTCTCCTCTATCATTGGGAGAATTTGTACTTCAGCAAGAAGTTCATTCACCTAGTACTTTTCCAAACCCATTCTTTGATAAAGAATTTCCTCTATTTAACACCATGTGCTACATCCAAAATAGCCCCATTCATGAGCAAGATCATCTTGCAATTCCTCAGGAGTAGTCACTTGAAAAACTTATTTTCTTTCCAGTAGCCCAATAATTTACACAAGTTGATATAGTGGAGCCTATAATTTTTCAGGAGAGCTGTTATGTTGAACATAACAAGTTGTAGCAAGAAAATATTTCACAAAATGAATCTTTTAATAATTTGACTAATGATCTTCTTGGTTTTGTTGAGGATGATGTTGATTTTATCTTAGAAAATCAATCAGATCAGTTGGGTAAAGATACAAAAGAAGTTGATCAGGAGAACCATTCTATAGCTCTATTGGATGAGTTATCTTCTGGTGATGAGGAAGGTGTGATCCTGACATCCTCAACATAAACTTTTGAGCAATAGGGAGATGATTGAAAATGTCATGAGTTGTTGGGTGAGGTCAATAAATGTGACAGGTTGGAAGCTGCTCATCTAATTCGAAAAGGTAATGTAAATGTTGAATGTGAAGAAGCCTTTTTCTAGAATAATATTGAGTCCTTTGTTTTAAGTCTGGATGATAATCAAAATCAGGCTAAACATGTTTTTCTCGAGGAAATAGAGGCTAAATCTTGAGATTTAGCCAATCTATTTGAGGAGTTGCCTAAATTCGTAAATGAAAATGAAGATAGAAGATGCATATTAACATCCATGCCTGGTTTTGAGCAAAGGAGTGATGAAAACCATCTTCATTCAGTACAAGATTATGAATTAGATGAGGATATTTTCTCAAGTATCAGAGAATATTTTTTGCTCTAATATTGATGATAGTTTGATGCCATGTGAACCAACCATGTGCAGTCAGTCTGTTTAGGTGAAAGAGGTAGTCAATTCTTCATCATTTACTAATAAATCAACATCTTTTTCAAATCAGATTGAAGTTGTGATAGAAGATATAACAAAAGATCTTAATCAAGAAATCAGGAGTACAAATCCAAAGTTCATCATTGCAAGAGGATGTCCAATCAGATTTTTCAGATAGAATGGAGGCCAATAGGAATATTCCCATCCTGCTTGCACCCAAGCATGGAGATATAGCTGAGGAAAAGCATAATCAAACCATTTTTCTACCTCAGCACAACAATGCTATTATTGCATATGATAAGGTTAGTGAGCTTGTGTACATTTCTCAAGGGATTCTACAGCTCTTTATTGAACTTCTACCTACTTTTCATTTATTGCTAGTTGTTCTCAAGCATGCAAGTCTTTGTATTTTGAGGAGGAAGGGTAGCTATTTCAATCATCCTCTAAACGGTTTTGTTTAAGTAGTTGGTTTTTGCAGTTAGTATAGGGTAGGTTTCTTTTCAGTCTTTCCCTTCCCTAAGTGCTTCTTCACACAGTTAGCTAGGTTGCTTTGAGTTTGGTTGGGGGGAAATAAGGGAAAACTCTGTCGTTACTAGTTATAGCCCAATGAAATAGATACCTCTTATTCATAACGTGGAATAGAGCTTTAGTGTCATCGACAACAAATGTATACCCCATGGGACTATAACTAGTAAAATCTAAGTTACAATCAGTTATAGCAAAGGAAAAAGAGCTATGTACAAGGTTTTCTGAGTCAAGGAAAGGTATTAATGGACTCATGCCCAATGGATAAGCTAGATATTGGACATTCTTATTTTTTAGCAGGATAACACCTCTGGGAGGTCACCAGAAATGTTACCAATTTTTAACATCTTGATGAAAATTAGCATTCATATGAGCAATTACTTGTTGGGGTACAAAATAATTTATTACAAGTTATTCAACCAGGTTTTGTTCTTAGAATGAAAGTATGTTTAGGAATGATTTTCAAAATCATTCAATAGTATAGGGAAAAACTGGTTGAATAGTTCAACAAAGCCCAAATCAAACAAGACTTCATTGAAGAAAACAATGTTAAGGCTTAGCCTCATTTGTAGAAGTTGTTTTTATTTTAAAGTATTGCAGTCTTGAAATAATAGAAATGAAAAAAAATCAATCTTGATTAACATAATATATGTTTCAAACAATTGCATTTGCATTATTTCATTGTGCAAAATAGAATGAATTCATCACATAATTCATTTATTGAGAAAATGTTCTAGAATCCCACACAAGCCATGGGAGTAGCTTGTTTTTGTTTCCTAATCAAATGCTAAATAAAGAAGAATGCGTTACACAACTAAAAATAACATAAGAGTAAGGAGAGAAGGTGATTCATCATTCCCTGGAATGATGAATCATTGTCGCAACTGTGTTGAATTCATGTCCATCTTTAGTATCGGTGTCGACTCCAGCTCCAAGGTTTACCAGCAAAATTGTGAGGAGTGGTGTTAGAGCAATGAGGGATTGCATTCTATCTTATCCCTACATTACCAACAAAAATGGAATATACATCCTGTCAGTTATTCACTAGTTGAAAAGAAAAGCAGAGCATCAAAAAGAACCATTGAATCTATTGTTTTTACTAACGTGTCTGTGTTATGTGCAGGTAGATGAAATAAATCAAAAGGAAATCATTGATTCATTGTTTTTACTAATTGGTTTTCATCATGTGCAGAAACAAGAAATGTAATCTTGTTATTTATTCTCCAGTTTTAGTATGAGTGGGGTAAAATGTGGCTCCTACAAGGGTAGAGCATAGATCATTGTGTGTTTTGTGCAAAATGAATATCATGAGATCAAAATCGTGTAGCTGTAACAACTTCATAAAAGGAGTCATTGTACTTTCAAATTATATTCAAGTTTTTCTTTTGTAAAATGCATAGGCTCTTTACTATAGATTTCTTCATGAATAATTTCCCCTAAGATTGTTACTTATTCATAAGAGCATTAAATGATAAGTACATATTCATCTTTAGACAACACAACAAAGGTGTTAAGAATAGAGCAAAATAAATAATAGCAATGGAAGTCACAACAATCAGTCATCAAGAGCAAAATTTATGATTGCTATGCAAAATGCTGATAATCACAATAAATGCAGATCGAGTCTACAAGAAATGAAGAATCTTTGTATCTTTCAAGTGGTCTGAAGCACAAGCTTTCAGAAATACCAACTACAAAATGATCAAATATAAAGCACCTGGAAGTGGAATGCAGATACAACAACATAATGACAACATTCCATCATTTACAGAATTTTGAAGAGATGGAATACAGACTAGCCGCAACCATGGTTCATAGAGGGGCTTTTTTTTAATGTTTTTATATAAATACACATATTTATGACGAAAGCCACAAAAGAATGATGCCACGACTAGGATGCTCCCAGAGAGTTTCAGATACAAAGTGAAAAGCCAAATTTTAAATGAAATAGCGCTTGCCACATTTTTCTGCAAGAGAATTTTCAAGAGAATAGTGTTGAAGATAGATCTTTCTAGCTCAAAAGATCACCCAAGAGGGTTTATTCATTATGCCGAAATCAAGAAACCAGAACAGAAAAAGAATGAACTTTCAAATATTTTCTTCAAAGTCACAGAAGAACCAAAAGATATCAGAAATTACATCATGGCGGCTAGTACAAGATAAGATCATTATAAAGAGATCAAAGAATATATGGAGGTCATGGCCATAGAGCTCATAATAGATTTGAAAGGAAGAAAAATTCCAGATCTACGAACTTACCATGTGTTTCTTTCATTTTTACAACTTCAACCCTTCAAAAAATCGACATAGATAATGGTGCCCTCAAGGCTCAAAACTCAACTAGGAGAACCCATGGCGGCCAGATGATGAAGATAGCACAGAAAAAAAAAAGAAAACATCAGAAATATGGGGGTCGCGGCTTGTAAAAGCTTCATTAGATTTTAAAACAAATGTAAGAAATCTCCAAATTCGTAAAGAATCAGACTTAACTTTTCTCAAGCTTCAGAAAATCTGCAGAGAATGGCATCTCGAGTAGGAAAAGATTTACAAGTTTCATTTTTGACCTAGGGTTCCTTCCTCATGGCAGCACTCTTCCTCTTCAACAAAGACTTCATAATGACATCTAGGATACAAAGAGTTTTTGCAGCTCAAATGCTCACCCAAGAGAGTTAATTAATGATGGCCAAGGTGAGAATCAAATACAGAAGAAGGCATACAGAGGCGCAGGTTTCCTTCATAGAGGTCGGCTAGGGTTTGTGCATGATGGCAGTGCTCTCTTCCTAGAGAAACTTTAGTAAAAAATTAACATGATAAAGTTTTGTGTTTCTTTTTAGGTTTTTCAAACCTTAAAAGATCAATGAAAATTTTGCCTTGCTTTTATTTTAAAAGTTTATTCATCCTATTAAAGTTGTCACTCTAAAAAAATTTATTTTATTTTTGAATAATCTTTAAATATAAGCTTAGAGTCTTACTTTAACTTTGCATTTTACGTCAAATTGTAAATCTTTATTAAAAGTGATTTATTAATCATTTTTAATAAATGATATTGTTAAATGCAAAATTAGTGCCTTTTGATAAATTTGACCTTGCTAGGTGTCTTCCTTCTTGCATTTTTCAAATTGTAAAACTTTATTTTTAAAAGTGATAAATTATAAATCACTTTTTAAAATAAATGTTATTAATGCAAGTTGAAGTCATTTGATGTATTTTTCAAAGACCTAGTCAAGTGGAGCCTTGCTCAAATCATGGAGTTAGTGGAGAGATTTGTGCCAACATGTGGAGCAATGATAGGGATTTTGAGGCCTTGAATCAGGGAATCTCCTTCAGTTTTGAGTTCCTATTGACTTAACTTGAGTCAAGGAGACAAATGAGGCACAATTATGGAGTTATCATTCAGTTTTGAACCTGTTTTGGAGGGGTTTCTTTTTGCATACGGCTCACCCGGTTGGTGAAGATTGAAAAAAATCTTGTTGGAGTTGGTTGGCATTGCATGCCTTGTTTGGAGGAGAGATTTGACAACTCATGAGATTTTGGAGCCAAAATTCAATTTCGGATTTTGGAAGACATTTCTATAAGTCACTCTCTTCTTCCTTGGATGGAGTTAGTTCTTGGCCTTAGACTAGATGCATATTGTAACTTTTTGTGAGTTCTTTTGCAAAAATAATGCAGCCTTGTAGCTCATTGTTCAAATTTATATATAGCCATTTGGAGAGTACCTTTGTCAATAAAGGAGTCATTTTATCTTCTTTTACTATTGTTTTTCTGTGTGTATCAAGATAGTGCATAAGGTCTTGTGGTGAATATTTCTTGCCCTTTGATTTATGTGATTCCATTTACACCTTATTGTGCAAGAGTTATGGGAATTTTAGAGGTGAAAACTTGTGTTTAACCACTAAAGGTGAAAGTTGTTTAGTTGTGTTGGTTCCTTCCTTCTGAATAATTACCTTCAAAAAACTGAGCCTGCTTAATGAATTACTGATGAAAAGTCATATGCAATGTGGAAGTTGTATAGGTTATGATATCAGTTATTGACTATAATGTGTATTCAAAATAGGTTGTGTTGCAAATTGGGAAGAATATTTAGCAGGTGTATCACCATTGTTCCATTTATTTATTTATTTTTAGTTTCTGCATTAGTCCTTCTATCCCTTTTCACCTATTATTAAAAGATTAGTTTTTACCAAAAAATCCAAAGGGAACTAGCCCAAAATCTAGAGGTTCACTTCATTCCCAGGTCACCCGCAACCTCAAAGTGTTCCCATATGTCAATAGGTTGCTACAATTAAATTCTTAGAAACTGTGCAAACCTTATTTGACAACAGGTAGGTTCATTTGATTGATATCCATTTATCACCATTGAATTATTTAGATCCTCATCCACTTTGACACTTGCACTCTGAATAATCTTTCTCGATATTTTACTATAACATTTTAAAGCTTTGATTTTAGTAGAATATCGAAGGAAGATACCTTCATTAGACCTTGCATCAAAATTTCCTAAGATTTATTCATCTATTCTGATATAGAATTTTCTTCCAAACACTCTAAAGTAATTGATAATAGGGATCCTTCCATACCACAATTCATAGGGAGTGTTTATGTTGTTTTCTTTTTCTTGAACTCTGTTAAGTATGTAAACAATAGTATGAATTGATTTTCTCAAGTAGATTTCTAATAAGTTAGCTTCTTTCATCATAGTCCTTGTAGCTTCTTTAAAAGTCCTATTTTTCTTTTCAACCACTCCATTTTAATGAGGATTTCTAGGGGCAGACAAGTGCCTCTTTATGCCATGATTCTCACAAAACATGTTAAATTCATTGGAGGTGAACTCTCCACCTCTATCATACCTCAAAAATTTGATCTTTAAATGCATTGCATTTTTAACCATAACTTTAAATGCTTTGAATCTATGTAGGGCTTTAGATTTTTCTCTAAGAAAAGTAACCCATGTCATTCTAGAATAATGATCAATCAAAAGCATGAAATACATGTCATGTTGAAGACTTCTCACTCTTGTAGGATCACAAAGGTCTGTATGCACCAATTCCAACAATTTGATAATGTTTTCTTTACAATTGAAACTTCTTCTTGTTTGCCTTCCAATCTGACACTCCTTCCAAAATTTGATGTGACACATCCTTTTGTTCCATAACCAAATTACATTAATTTGAGTCATAAAACAATGACCATCAACACCCTTGAGTTGATAAACATTTCCATCCATCCTCTTTCTAGCAAAAATCATAGTTGTAGACCCTTTTCTGATCTCACATCCATCTTGAAACATAAGATTATATCCTTTGCTACACATCTCTGGTCATATGATTTGAGGAATCACTATCAATGATCCAATAATTATTATCTTGTCTAACATGAAAAGTAGATACCAAATTATCTTCAGTCTTAATCTTTGTCTCCTTTGTCTTTGGAGCACTTTCCTTCACACATCTTTTAGAGTTAATAGAAATAGATTCATTTTTTAAAGCCAAGAACAAGAATTCACTATCAACATAGTCTCCATAATTGGGTTCATCATCATAAATACCAAAATCTTCTCTAACATAATAGCTTTTCTTGATCATCTTACCTTTGTTTTCCTTATTCTTATTGTTCACACTTTTGTTTGGACATCTTGAAGCATAGTGACCTATTTTTCCATAACTAAAACATTTGAAAGGTAATTTACCTTTGTACTTATCAGTGCCCTTTTTCATCCTTCTCAAAAATTTAGCTTCTACACCATCAAGGTAATCTTGATCTGAATCTTCAATCTTCTCTAATTTTCTAGCCTTAAAAGTAGTCTCCACTTTCAGACTAGTATTTAGACCAAAATCTCTCATTTCAAATGCAGTTAGTGTACCATAAAAATTGATCTCTAGTGTAAGTATTAAAATTTTCAATTTTCTCAATAGAAAAAACTTTATGACTATAATATTTAGGAAGAGTTATGGAAATTTCTTTACCACTTTAGGTTCTTTGACCTTTCCTCCAAGACCACTGATTGCAATGAACATTTCATCAACTCTCTGCATGTTCTTCTTTAGACATTCACAAGTTCTCAAATTGTGCCTTGAGATTCTCCATCTTAGTTTGTTTAACCTTATTAATCTACTTCATAAATACTTTCTAGATTATCCCAAATTTTTGTAGTAGTTTTCAAATCCATAACTTTCACTAATTCAAAACTTGCAAGACTACTCAAGAGAACAAACCTTTCTTTACCATTTGTTTCATATGCCTTGATCTCACCACTTGTGCTCATTCCATTTGTAGGTATAGTTTAGTTAGTATTCATTGATTTCTAGACATAATATCCAAGGTAAACCGGATATCCTTCCATCTTCACTTACTAGATCGCATAGTCTATGCCATCAAACATAGGGATCTCCTTCTTTTTTGCCATCCCAAATCTACATCAAGTTGTTAATATTTTCTCCAAGGACCTTTCTTTGATACCAATTGTTGAATGAACAAGAAAATTAAGAGGGGGGTGAATCAATTGTATCTTATCAAAACACCAAAACCCTCATTAACATCTAGATCCACAAAAATTCATTAAACCCTTACTCTATTATGAAGTTTTAACGTGAAAAGAAAATAAAAAAAATTGAAAAAATCAACACCAAATTTACATGAAAACCAAAGAAGGGAAAAACCACAGTGAGGATTAACTCACAATATAAGTAATTGAAAAATTGGTTACAAGGGCTCACTGCTAGAATTGGACACATTGTCTAGAAAGGCTCATAGCCAAGGCTCACTGCCAGAGTATGAAAAGAAGATAGAGAAGAAATATTACACATAGAACATGATCTCAATGCAATAAATATTCCACCATAATAGATCCAGCACCTTCACAATTTGTTTGAATTATTGTAGACACCTTCTACTCGTTGCATAGGGTAATCCAACACTTGAAAATTCACATTACTCTACTCAATTTCACATCATAAAATTTACACACACATTTATTTCATCTATATTAACCTCCTTCAACAATTCAACTCATAATTATATTGTCCTCAACCTTGAAACTCTCTCCAAGGTCGACAATGCACCTCAAATGTGCAAATTAAAATTAGGTCAACACCAAAACAATTTTGTGGTAGATAGAAGTGAATCAGAACCACATAAAAACTTAATTGCAACCCAAATATACAACACCACTTAATCACACACTACCACAATCAATATTTATCCTTCACATGTAGTGTAAACACCAACTCAACCATTACCCATCCAAACACCATTAATCAATTAAGTATGTGCTTCATCAAAATAAAAAAAAACTTGCAAACCACACAAAATTCTTGAGCATGATCTAGAATATTCCTCAAACACCCTGAAATCCATAAAATTCCTTCACAACAACTTCCACCTGAATAATGTACAAACCCAGTACACTCAAACCACTCTATCACATACTGTTACTTGAAAACTTATCTTTCAAAGCACCAAAACTCAAATCCTCTTGACTAAGGTAAATTACCAAAACCATAAATACACCTTGAAAATCACAAGAATTGAAGAATAATTGTGAAGAAATGTAGAATAAAAACATTTCTCCCAAACACCTCTATAAAGCATAGTCACATACTAGTGAACACAACTTCTATTGTATGTCAATCCAATAGCCCAAATTTTGGATATAGGATCTTTGAGCACCACTTATCAACATATCTAAATTGCATAGTCATAACATCAACACAAAATAAATCCATAGCACATTACAGAGCACATTCTGAACACACTTTTGACAGACTATTTTCTCTTTTCTTCAAAACTACTTGGAAACCAGGCATCAGAGACATCATATTAGCTTATCTTAACCTCTCATAGAATCATAAATATATCTCCATATACTCACAAAAATTCCTCAATATCTCAAATATACATACACAGCCAGATAACTCTATCAACACTTCTTCTACCAACTAGTTTACATCAATGAAAATACATGTGGTTGACATCAATGCCAACACCAACTTATCCAATATTGTAACAAATCTGCCACAAATTATCACAAATAGGATACCAAGAATAAGGCTAAATATTCCTAGTAGGAATAGGTATATATTGTAATGGATGCATCCCAAATATCATATATATATGAAGATAGATGTTAGACATATGTGATAAGAAAGTAGGAAGAAGAAGTGAGATAAGGTATAAGTAAATAACATAAAAGGAATAGTAATAAGACCAGATTATCTTAAATTGAAGTAGATGAATATAATATATGGAAACAGTATATGAGAATATTTAAATTGATTTCTTACTATAGTTTATGTTATGAATATCATTTAATACCACACTACACTTAATCTCTAATTATTAAACCATTACTATAACTAGGGTTTAAATACAACTCTAAAATCATTCTTAGCACTCAAAACTTCAGCTTGTGACCTCATTTTTCCTACTTACATTAGTTCTATTGTAGGGACCCTATTTAGGAGATAGAGAATAAATAAAATTACTAGTTAAAATTGTAGATTAAACCAATAGATTAAAAAATATAATATAAGAAGAGTAAGATTTTTTTTAAGAACTATGATAGGATCCCAAGTACTAACCTCATGAGAGGGGGTTAGGAATATAAGGGATGGAAAATGGAAAGGAGGGGATCTCCAAAAGATATCCCTAAAAAAATGTGAGCAATCAAAGTAAGTGTACTATAATACCATGGGAGGCATAATGAACTAATGTAACACCAAATCATTAACACCCATGGTCAAATGATATAATAATAAATTAAGAGAAATTAACGAGGAGATTAAATTAAAAAAATAGTTTAACATGGATGAAAAGAGTATGAAAGAGAGAAGTTAGAAATAGAATTAGGAATGTCAAGAAAGGTATCACAAGAGAATGGAGAAAGTAGAAAATATTAAGAGAGAGTACACTAAGAAGGGTTTTGTTGAGCATGACAATATCAATGCTTCCCAAAGAGAGGAAAAAGAGTGTGTCATTAAGGGTTTTTCTCATAAGGGAGGGTAATTATGCCAAAATCCAAAATAAATAAACTTGAATCTTGAAAAAGAAAAAGTCATTTTGATATAATTAATGTGAAGTATGCAAATATATGTGGTATCAAGAAAAGAGTTGGAAGAAATTTGCAGAAGTATTTAGGCTCCAACACTTCCACCCTTATTTATATCACCACATTTAGAAACAAATTGATCTAAAATTCAGATTTCCTTAGATTAAACATTACAACAATAAAAATTGATGTGGATTAACTAGATCAATTAGTTGATAAAAGTGTGAGAAAATTAAGGACAAAAGAGATAGGTAGATAAAATAAATCCATGTTCAACTTAAGAAAAGATTTACCATCAATAAATAATAAAATATTATTTACAAATAAAAATTATCACCAAAGACAAAATTCCACTTTGAAGAGTAACCAACCATAGACCAAAAACCATCGTTTTATGCCATATAAGCTAATAAGAGTTTCATTACAAGATATAAGTGAAGAACTGACTCAAGTACTAGATCTATAACAAAAAATTATAGAAAATTTTAAAGAAATATTAGGAAAAGAGTATTTTGACATTATATTATCAAGGGATAAAGGAAGAGAGGATATGCTCACACTATAAATAAGTTCCAAGAAGAAAGAGAAAGCACTAAAATAAGAAGATCCTAAAAGAATAATGGACTCCCCATTTAAGCTCCTAATTTTCTGAAAAGACAACATAGAAGTTGTAGAACACATATTTGTACTAGAATATATTTGGAAGAGAAAAGGAATAACCAAATACCAAGCCAAACTATTTTATTTTTTAAGAACTTTAAGAAATTATTCCCTTAACTAGTATAGGAAATTATTTGCACAACATGATAAGGAATGTAACATAGTAAAAAGGGAATTTTTAGAAAATTTTGAGTCTCTAAAAGTACCCACAAAGAGTGTAAGTAAAATGAGAGACCTAGTATACAAAGAAGGAGAACCAATAAAAAACTATTATATAAGGTTTAAAGAAGTATCATGGAAACTAGAGGAGTCATTAACCAAAAAACTAGAAAATAAAATAGTTTGTATCAAGGCTAAGTACATATATTAGGACATCCTTGGATGGAAGAATATATTAATACATACTTAGAAGCGGTACCTTTAGCCTATCATGTAGAATCAAATAGTTGAAGAAGAAAAGAAAATGATGGTGAAAATAAAGAGATAAAAAAATGAGATTAGAAGTAGAGAAGTTAAAAATGAAACAAGAAGTATTAGCTAAACAAGATACCAACCCACATATATAAAGTATTTTGTGCACATACTACTCATGAGAGTGAAACATAAGGATGAAATTTCCCTATAATAAAAGGAAAAAAGAGGGGTGCCACATTAAGGGTAGAATTGTTTAGGTAACCCCTTGGAAAAACAAAGTAGTATATTGTGGCATCTATAAAGAATGGGATGACCATGAGATCGATGATTTCCCATCACTTATTTTCAGAATTAGAGAGAGAGAGAGAAGAATAATAAGGGGATCATGAGCCATGGTGCAACCAACAATCCACTGTATACACCTAAAATTGGTTTGGAGCATCCGATTAATTAAATACACATTATTTGATTAATTATTCTATTTCCTCTACTGTTTAAATAAATAGAAATATTTATTTAATATAGTTCACTTTCAAATTCATCTTAATTAAATAAACAAAATTAAATACTTTGTTCGATTTAATTATCAAATCCCTATTTCAATCTATCACATCATTCTCAAATTAATTAAATATAGACAAAACACTTTATTTATTAATTACCATATTCCTCTCATTAATTTAATAAACAACTATCCTATAGTTTGTTTTATTAAATTATTTATCTCCCTTCTCTAATTTAAATAAATCAAAATATTTTAAGTAAGCATAAAGGAATATTCCAATCTACATTTCCTCAAAAAGGAATTAGATTTCCTATGCCTAATCTATGTCTAAATTTGTCACAATTAATGCTTTTAAACTTCACGGGAAGTTTTGGAGACAAATTGGAGACAAATTTGGAATTTGATCTCTCAATCCTCTTCCATCAATCCTTCCTCTTCTCTTGCCTGGTGTTTTCATGGGTAGAGACAATCTCCCTCTTTCTCTCAATCTCCTTAATCTCTCACCATTCAATCCTCTAGATTGAATCCAAGCCTCTCAAAGCTTTCACTGTGCATTTCTATAGCCAGGAAATCTATAAATAAAGCCTCATTGAACCAAGAAAAGGATCCAAATAATAAAGCTTTTACACCCTTACTATGTAGGAATCCAGGCATCAAGTATCAAGCATTCACACATCAAGCAATTCAACAATCAAGCTTCACATCAATGGCTACCTCTTGGAGCTGCAATTATCTGTTTCACCTCAATATCATGCTAGTTTAATTGATTTATCATTTAGCATTACATTATCATTATCTGTTCTTCAGATTGTCATTTTAATAGTCTTATATGCTTACACAATCTGAGAGCAATTTAAATTTAATAAATCTTTGGAGATAGAGAGCAATAGGACGCTTTCAATTGATTACTTTGTTGAATTGATTCAATTTGTTTAATCATTGATATAATGTCGTATTAAGAAGTGTATTTATGTTATTTACCTCATTCCACACTTACAATTTGGCACCCACCATGGGGCATTAACCCCATTTTATCAAAATTACAATTTTTTTTTTGGAAAGTGTTACGTAGGTTTACAACGTGATTTGTTTTAGTGCTTTCGTTAAAAGTTTCGGTGCTTCCGGTCCTTGTTCTAGTGTTTTCAGAGTTTCGGTGCTTTCGGTTACTATTCCAGCACATTCGATGTTTTAGCGCTTTTATGACAAAATTCAGCGCTTCAGTACACTGTTTTGGCACTTCGGTGATTTAGCGCTTCTAAGACAAACCTCAGTGCTTTGATACACTATTTCGGCGCTTTCGAGTTTTAGCACCTCAGGTAACTGTTCTAGCGCTTTGGTTCCATATTCCGGCGCTTTTGTAAAAATAGTTTGGATCTGACGCTTCCGCGGCCATATCTTACTTTTTTTCACAGTTGGGATAAAATTAATCAATCTAGGATAGTCACTTCAAAGTTCTTAAAAATTGATCAATCCTAGGATAGTCACTTTCTTGTTTTTCTTAAAGCAAATCTATCAATCCTAGGATAGTCATCTCATTTTTACAGTAGAAGTTAAAAAGAACATCATGATTTCAGTCAAGCAACACCTTCACTTAGATTAAGAATCTTTCTTTTTGGGCTTAAAACAGAACAAATCTATATGTTGTGCTTGTAGTGATTAGGCTTATGCTTTCCCCTTAACTGGGTGACCAAAGTGCCAGATTCACTTTTCTTTTATGTCATTTACGCTTTATTAAATCCTTTAGCAGGCCTGTCATAGTGGGAAAAAGTACTCACCCTATGGGAACGACCTAAGTGGGAACAACCAAAGCCAGGTTATCCAACCCACTATAATAAAAATGCAATTTGTTGATGGAAGTCCAAATTGACGGTAGTAGGCAAGATAACCATCCCCAAAATATTTGTTCTAAAGATTGGGAGGTCTCCTGAGGGAGTTTATCTATTTGCCACACCGAACAGAACCCTATCTACGAACCATAGAGTAGTTGCTCGCCGAGTCAGTATCCATACATTGTCATACTCATGGTGTAAGGGAAGGGAAGAATCTGCCCCCAAGACACTCACCATATAATTACCAAGGATTGTTTGCTCAAGGGATTCGGTATCTATGTCCTTCACTATGAGTACGCACTTGGCAACGACAAAAATACGGGCGCCCTCTAGGGGGTGACATGGCTGTGTGAGTCAACGTAATTGCAAGATGTAGGCTGTGAGTATAATGATGACCTACTTGTCCTTAAGTGTGAGTCTGTTTGATATGTGTAAAAATGTTAAAACAACCCGTCAAAATCAATAAAGATCATTCGTGATTTTTGAACATACACAATCTTTTCAGTTTTAAAATCAAATATTCAAAATTGCTTGTTGTGTTTTCACAAATTCATTTAAATCAGATTTAAAGATCATCTTGAAAACGTCAAGTCAAAACAAATCAGAAAACCCATGCTGCGAAAGTGGAAGTCCACCACATTTCTCAAGAAGAAAATCAAAGTCACGAAACCCCAAAGAACTCTCGCTTATAGAAACAAATTGAGAAAACAACGTTTTTTGTATCAAAATCAGAAACTTCTTTTACAACATAGAACATTCATTCACTGTTATCACGATTTTGCTAGGGGTCACTCTTTAGACTACACAGTAGAACCACTCTATTCACGAGCCTTCTTTCAAAGAAGAGCTCTCACACAATTTCACAACTATAGTCAACGGATTCATCCTTCTTATCTTCCACAATCTCTAATACAATATGCCACAAGACCAGATCAAATTTTGCAGTAGAAGGTCTTAAAAAGGCTTATTTTTAGCGTTCTAAAAAACTTGTTTCAGCGCTTCGGGTCACTGTTCTAGTGCTTTTGTGAAACAACACTTTCGGGCTTTGTTTTAGCGCTTCCAGTCGTTATTTTATCGCTTCTAGCAAAATAGCGCTTCTGTCCCTTTTTGTAGTGCTTCTGGTTTCTGTTTCGGCGCTTCTGGGAAGTAGCGCTTCTGTTATTTTCTCCAATGCTTTTGGGAACTGTTTCGGCACTTCAGTCAAAGTAGTGCTTCAGTCACCTATTTTAGCACTTCTGGATTCTGTTCTAGCGCTTCTGGGAAATAACGCTTCTAAAACAAAGAGTTCAAAATTTTAACCAGTCTATCAATCTGTCATTTTATCAACATTTTTCATCAGAATCAAATTTTCTTTTCATCAGAATCATTGTCAAAAGACCAAAATCAGAAAGGTTTATTCAAATTTCCAAACTTATCAACTAAAACAAGATCTTGCAAATCACAAGTGTCAAAATCAATTTACACAATCAATTACTACACTAAAGTTTCATTATCAGGATAATACATCCTTCATCACAAAACAAAGTATAGTAATTAACTTTTTAAGTATTGTCTCATCAATAAGATCGGTCATCTTATTCGACTTTTTTTAAAAAGGTTCAAATTGACACTATCCCACACATAAGATCAACATTTCAGAAGAAAGGACAAAAATTTGTATGCCAATCTTCACTAGGTCCCACAAACAGAGACTCTTAGAACAAGAGTTTGAATCATCTAAAAATATGGCAGAAGAAAATCCTTGGAACACTTTAAATCGCAATGACAAAAATGAAATAACTCAAGAGGAAATCCAAGCGGCTCAACAAAATCCCAAGTTTCACATGTTTATGGAAAAAGATTTGGAACAAGACATGGAAAAATATCTTTTAATGTTGGCCGAATCAGGGGCAAAACTTCCAAAAGATTTTGATATAAACCATTTGAAAGATACAACTGAAACAAATGAAATAGAAATACCGCTAACAACGCAAACAATTGATCCAGTTGTTGCTTTAACTTCACAAATGCAATTATTACAGCAAAAAATACATGACATGATGAAAGGGACAACCAAAAGATATGCGATATAGGATATTTGTCCTTATCCATTTGACGCAACAGTTGGTTTGATACCTTTTCCAAGACATTGCAAATTCCCAAAGTACGATAAGTGCAATGGACGAATAGATCCTATAGATCATATACGAGAATTTAAAATGATGAGTCTTGAGTTTGCTCAAGAAGAGACTTATTTGATGAGGTTATTCCCAAGAAGTTTGGGAGGTGCATGTATGGAATGGTTCTCAAAACTACAACCTGTTATCAAAACGTTTGAGGAACTTGTTAACAAGTTTATCTCTCAATATTCATTCAACATCCAAAATGATGTTAATATCAAGGATCTCTACAAATTAAAGCAAAACAAAGGAGAGGCATTCTTGTCTTTTCTCCAAAGATGGTGATGACTGTTCGCTAGATATCCTTGATCTATTCTAGAGGAAGAAAAGATGGAATTGTTCATTGAGAACTTAACAGAAGAAATGAGCTATAGGCTAGAATTACAATGTCCACCCACTTTTGAAAAAGTCATAGAAAATTGTCTTAAGATTGAGGAAGCATTAGTAAAATGGGGAGTTATCAAACATTACAATGACAAATCAAATAACTACTCCAATCAAAACTCAAGCAATGATAAACCAAAAATTTTCCAAAAGAATCGCAACACAAATGAAACAACATGCGATTCACAAAATGTCAAACCAGTTTTCAACTTGATGGCATCTTCTTCAAACAATCAAAACAGTGACCAAAAAGTCCAGTCAAATACAATGCAGAACAATGAACGTGCAAAAACACTACCATATCAAAAACCATCAAATAGATGAAGGTTCACACCTTTAGGTCAATCAATGGAATTAGCGATGAAGGAACTAGTTACCAGAGGCCTTCTCACTACATGGGAAGCTAGGTTCTAGGATCCAAAAGTCAAACCATCATGGTGGAATGACGCTGATTATTGCAACTATCATAATAAAAAGGGTCATAAAACAAATGATTGTATGGAATTGAAACATGCAGTACAAGATTTGGTGGATAGCAACAAAGTGTATGTGGAAGGACCTCAAAATAACAATGATCATTCAGCCTTCAAAGATCCACTGCCAAATTATGACAAAGGTGCATCATCATCAAACAACAAAGGGAATAACACCAATCATGTCTATAACACAACAATCCTGTGTCTATCTGAAGTCAAATATGATCATACAGCTAGTGATAACATTGAGGAAAATCAAACCAACAACGTTACCTCTTTGGATTTACTCCCAAGCGTGCAAAAATTTGATAATCAAATCAATGTTTTAAAAATCAAAGACAATCAAGAACATCAACCAGCAAACACCATGACTCGAGGGAAATCAAAAGTTATGTTAAGGGGAATTGGATCCACACATGCAGTTCCACCTCCATCAAATTATGATATTATCAATCAAATGCAAAACACCCCCCAAGAGAATCAAGAACATCAACCAGCAAATGTCATAACTAGGGGGCAAGCCAAGGTAGTATTAAAAGGAGTAGGATCTCAACATGCATTTACGCCTCAATCTCATTATAGTATAGTTGATCAATTACAAAATATCCTCACCCAAATCTCAATACTGGAACTCCTAAAGTTGTCACCATCACATAAAGAAGTTCTTGAACAAGCGTTAGTGGCCACAACTGTACCAAATAATTTGGATGTTTATCAATTCCAAGCAATGGTGGGACATCTGACTACCCCGCATTGTCTATCATTCTCTCAATAGGATGATGTCTCATTAAACCATCCGTATAACACAACATTGCATATCGAAGTTTGTATCCATAATCATCCTGTTAAGAGAGTTCTAATAGATGGGGGAGTTGGTCTGAACATTTGCACCCTCAAATTAGTCAGTGCACTAGGATATTCCGAAGACGCTATTGATGCTCGATGGAAAATGAACATCAAAGCCTATGATGAGGAGGAAAGATCGTCCAAAGGTTTGATTGTATTACCATTTCAAGTGGGGCCTGTGATGAAGCATATAGCATGTCAAGTATTAGACAGAGAATTGACATACAACATACTCTTAGGATGACCTTGGATTCATGAAATGCAGGCCTTACCTTCTACATACCATCAATGCCTGAAGTTCCCAGTAAATGGACAAGAGGTGACTATAGCTACTGATTATAATCACCCACAACATTGTGACACATTAAGAATATCTCAAGACACCTTTGTCCCTCACAATAGGGAAGCTTCAAGTTCATCATCATCCAAGAACGAACAAAGTCCAAACATTACTACCAAGTGGGTACAAAAGAAAGGTAAAGAAAAAGAAACAAGTCATGATGAAACAAACAAACCAGATACACAAACTTCTCCATCACAAAAATTTCAAAAGCAAGTTCAGTTGATAGATAAAGGAATGGGCAGTACTCAATGGAGCAATCACTTAACTTATCATAATTAATGCCATCTCCTAGGAAATATGGTCAACCATCACTAATCAAACCTCCAACATTTGTACCTACCACAGTTCTTCACAAAACATTTGTAAAATCTAGAACCATAGTAGAAGAAATAGACAACAAAGCAATCCTGGATTGGCTATACAAGGATGAAGAAACATCAACATCAGAGACCGACATCAAAAATGTTAGCATCAACACAAACAAGTATGGAAAAGGAAAGGCTATTCTTGAAAAGATGGGTTATGAAGGAAAAGGACCATTGGGGTTAAGAAAGGAGGGAATCTCAGAACCTATCACACCTCTCACTCTCCATACAAAAGAAAAACTAGGACTAGGATACTCTGAAGAAGAGAAGCAGGAGCTACAAAGGACAACTATGGAAAATATCCTTCACTTTAGAGATGGTTCTGAAATAGACTTAAATGAATATGAGTGGGCATTACCTTGTGATCTACTTGACATTGATATTTTAGTCGATGTGATTCAAAAATATGCACCTACACGTGAGGAGGGCCAAGGCTTGGGATCTATACCATTCATCGAGGAATCACTAAATATCAATGACTCTAGTGAGGACGAACAAAATTTGAGTGAACTAGATGATTTCGAAGAGGGTACCATCATGGATCTCGATATCCCAAATAACAATTATGACGATCTTGCTGTCCTCACCCTTACTTCCACTGACCTAAATCAATCTGATGATACCATGCCATTAATCCATCCATAACTTATTTATTGGGAACTTGCCGAACCATTGACTATACCAAAATTTGAAAATGATGATGCTATTATACATTTCCTTTGTCATACCGAACCTGATACAAATGTTATCCATAATACTCATAACAATATGACTTAGCAGGAGGGTGTCAAATCTTCCAGTTGCAAAATTAACAACAGGGAATATAGATCTAATGGTGAAAACCAATCTATGGTAGCATTAGATCTGGAAAAAGTAAAAATAAAGAACGCATCCAACGGTGAAAACCTTTCAGAGGCACTGAAGGATGGAAGATTTGACACTCTCCTAGAACATTATCATGAGCGATCATTAGTTCTGGTCGAACCTACACAAGTGGTGGACATTGGCACATAAGAGAAGGCGAAAGTACTATATCTAGCAGAATCAATGATAGAACAAGAAAGACCGACATTCATCCAATTCTTCAAAGCAAGAAGCATCAAATTTGCTTGGTCATATTTCGATATGCCAGGTTTAGATCCAAATCTGCTTATGCATCATTTGTCTTTTCCAAAAGGAATCAAGCCTGTTAAACAAAAATTAAGAAAAATGCACCCCCATATTGCATTAATGGTCAAAACAGAGCTAAAGAAATTACTGGATGCTGGATTCATACGATCTATAGATTATGTTGAATGGATATCAAATCTTGTGCCTGTTTCCAAGCCGAACAATAGCATCAGAATCTACATAGATTTCAGGGACCTCAATAAAGCATGCCCGAAGGATGATTTTCCACTTCCAAATATAGACATCATTGTAGACTTGACGGCAGGGAATGCCATGTTATCAATCATGGACGGTTTCTTTGGGTACAATAAAATAAGAATAGCTCCAGAATATCAAGAAAAGACGACTTTTACATGTCCGTGGGGAACCTTCTGCTGGAATGTCATGCCATTTGGTTTAAAGAATGTAGGAGCAACTTATCAAAGAGCAATGACAACAATATTCCATGATATGATGCACACCTTCATGGAAGACTATGTCGATGAAATCTTAGCAAAATCTACTACTAAGGAAGGACATCTGCATATCCTAGATAATATCTTCACACGAATGGAGAAATTCAATGTCAGGTTAAACCCTAAGAAATGTGTCTTTGGGGTTACATCAGCAAAGTTACTAGGATACATTATTTCAGCAAAGGGCATTGAAGTGGATCCGGCAAAAGTCAAAGCTATAATGGAGATGCCACCTCCTAGAAACATCAGCCAGCTCAGATCACTACAAGGACGACTTCAATCAATCCACATATTCATATCCCAGCTGGCAGATAGAAGTCACCCTTTCAATCATCTATTGCATAAACACATAGTTTTCATGTGGGATGAGAAATGTGAAGCGACATTTAATCAGATCAAACAATATCTAATGTCACCACCTGTTATCATACCACCAACACAGGGAAGGCCTCTCATTTTGTACATTGCCATGAAAAATATATCTTTGGGGGCACTCTTAGCACAAAAGGATCATGAAGGAAAAGAGCACGCCATCTACTACATCAGTAGAACTTTAAATGGCTATGAAATAAACTATACATTCATAGAAAAGTCTTGCTTAGTAGTAGTATTTGCTACTCAAAAGTTGAGACACTACATGATGGCTCATACAATCAGGTTAATTGCAAAGATTGATCCTTTGAAGTATCTATTAAGTAAAGCTGCCTTAACAGGTAGATTGGAAAAATGGGTTATGCTCTTAAGTGAATTTGACATTCAATATGTCGAGAGAAAGGCAATTAAGGGACAAGCAATTGCTAAACAACTAGTTGAAGCTCCTCTATCAGATGATCACCCAATGACAATGGAATTTCTAGATGCCGACATCATGACAATGCCCCAACAATGGATACTATACTTTGATGGATCATATACACAATGAGGATCAAGAGCAGGAATCTTGTTCATATCTCCCCAAGGACACACAATTTTGAAGTCATATAGACTCATGTTTCAATGTACAAACAATGTAGCGGAATATGAAGCATTGATTATTGGGGTCAAGATTGCAATTCAATGGAAAATCACAGATTTACAGGTCTATGGGGACTCTCAACTAGTTATTTATCAATTCAATGATGAATATCAAACCAAAGATGACAAATTGATGCCTTACAAGCAGCAAACAGATAATCTGAAACAATCCTTTACTAATATCAAGTTTGATCAGATTCCAAGGGTGGAGAACAAAGCTGCTGATACTATGGCTATGATTGCTTCATTACTACAATTTCCTAAGAAGCGTATTTGTTATGAGTTTATGGTAGAACAAGTATCATGTCCTTCCCATTATCAATCAAAATCTGATACCATATGTCATCTAGAAACCACTGAATCCTCCATATACGAAACAACCTATGCTTATTTGATGATATCCTACCTCTTGACCTTTCCCGGAATCAAAAACACAACTTTATTCGTCAATCCGCCCGGCACACTTTAATCACAAATTTCCTTTATCATCGAGGTCTTGATGGTACACTAGTCTGATGTCTAGAATGCAATGAATCTGAAATGGCTTTACAAGAAGTTCACGAGGGTATTTGTGGTACTCACTTGAGTGGAATAACCCTAGCCAAGAAACTCCTCTGTTTGGGTTATTATTGGCCTTGCATGGAAAAAGAATCATATCAATTTGTCAAGAAATGCCAAAAAATTTTAGGTTCACAACAATTTGATTCACGCACCGGCACAAGAACTACATCCTTTTACATCAACATGGCCTTTCTGTCAATGGGGCTTAGATCTGGTAGGCAAAATACATCCATCTTCATCTAATGGACACAAGTTCATTATCACAGCTACAAAATACTTCACGAAGTGGATAGAGGTAGTCCCTCTTACTACCATCATTGGGAAATAGATCTCCTCATTCATCTTGAACTACATCATCTGTCGATATAGTATCCCTCAATCTATAATCACCGATAATGGATGACCATTCAAAAATCAAGATGTTCAAGAGTTATGTGAAAAGTTCCACATACAACATCATTTTTCAACACCATACTATCCTCAAGGGAATGGCCAAGCAGAGGCCTCCAACAAAACTATACTCAAAATTCTCAAAAAGATGGTTAATGATGTTGGACGTGATTGACATGTTCAACTCAATCCTGCACTATGGGCCTACAGAACAAGCATTAGAACACCAACGGGAGCTACACCATTTTCTTTGGTATATGGATTAGAAGTCATATTACCCATTGAAGTTGAAATTCCATCCCTTCATGTATCACTCAGAGATATCATTTCAGATGAAGAATATAGGGTATCTAGATTGCAGGAACTGGAATTGCTGGATGAGCGTCATCAACAAGCTGTAAATCATCTAACAACTTATCAACAAAGGATTTCAAGGAGTTACAATCACAGGGTAAAACCAAGGGTCTTTCAGGTTGGTGACTTGGTACTAAAGGAAAATCGTAGGAATCAGCAGGACAGAGAAAAGAAAGGCAAATTTGAGCCTAACTGGCTTGGTCCATTTGTCGTCATATCAGTGTATGGATTAGGAGCATATCAACTATCAACATTAGAAGGGGATCTATTCGATGAACCTATCAATAGTATTCATCTCAGAAAATTCTATGCTTAAAGTCTCCTAGTGCACAATGCAAAATCTAAAAAATTGTTTCCTTGGTGAAAACCTGGCAAACAAGCATCTTGGAAAAACACAAAAATACAAAAAAATAAAATAAAACAAAAAGGGAAAATACAAAACACAAAGGGTGTAATCAAAGCGTGTGGTGAAAACCTAGAAATAGGCACCATAAGTGATTCTAAGACCAACTTTCCCATCTATTTGGATATATGTCAGGATCATTCATCTGAAGGTCGGTATCAATTCATATCATATCATTCGTCTGACCATCATTACATCCACTATCAAGTCATGTCACATGGTCAACATATAACTCCATAGCTTGGGGGCAACATCTGGATATCTAGGGGCAATCCAAATGTATCAATTGCATCCGGTGATAGAAAATCAAAAACAAAGATCAAAACGCAATTTCAATCATTGTCAAAAGAATCAACCATCCTTATCAAAAAATCCAAAAAAACATGTCAAATAGGAAACTCTAGAAAGACAAAATCCAAAAAACATAGGTCTATGTTAGTCGAACTACGTGGTCTCTACATGTGTAACGTAGGCGAGGCTAATCTTAAATCAGCCCCCGAGACCCCTAAGATAGGTTGGTAGGTTAGGTCTTTGGTCAAAAATCTCAAAAATCCAAAAACATGTCAAAATCAGGATGGATGATCTCAAATCTGATAAATGAATGAATTACTCTAAGTGAACAATGGATAAATTATACTTTTTGATTATCATTTCTTTAGAGTGACTCAATGATGTATTGAACTAGAGGAACAAGGAAAAATAATGATATTTTTATTGTTTGCTGTATGTGCGATAATCATATAAATGTATGAATTGTCGGGGGATGTGCTATGCAAATGTATCATCAATGACATTTAGAATTCACACACTCAAATGAAAATCTTTGCCTGTTTACACAATGAATGCTCAGGTCATCTCGGTTCAATTATACCTCGATGCTTGTGTTTGATTGCAATATCAAAAATCATGAAAGTAATACTCAGGTCATCATTGGATTAACACAACCATTGACGCTTGTATTCACTTTCAACATCAAATAAAGCTCTATGATGATACCAAGCACAAAAAGACTGTAAAATGACATCTATTTTGCATATCATTACATGATTAAATTAGATTGCATTCATCATCATTCATTATCTGCAGAGTATTTGTTGCATAAAGGATTCCAATCAATGATTATCTAATCTACAAAAGAGACTGAGTATACTTGACATAAAATCATCAAAAACATATAAACATCATCATTACATCATCAATTCATCATTCAAATATTTCATCATGCATCATAAATTCTACCATCAGTGCATCACGTTCATTCTTACCATAACACATTCATTTAATATCATTTAGAATCCACACATCACATCATATATCCACAAATCATTTAGAATCCATACATCACATCATCATTATTATATCATGTATCCATACATTTAAAAATATCAAAATCACACATTACATCCATCCACGATCATTTATCATAAAATCATCACATAATTAAAAAAATATTTATTCAACTATCCATATATGTTATCAAAATCACATCATTTATCCACATATCATATTCCATCCATACATACATCATTACATTAACATAAATCATCATTTATTATCATCACATTTAGAATAAACTCATCACATAAAGCATATAAACAACATCCATCACATAGAAATCATGACGCCATCATCATAATCATATCAAATGCATCTCATATATATATCATCAAGAGTCAAGTATACAATGAAGTCATAAAAATACATCATCATACAAGAAGGTACATCATAAAATACATCAATGAGGATAGCATGGCCTCTATGACCTACTACTGCTAGAATGCGCAGGCCCAATAGGACCTATACTGCCACCACCCCTAGACAGACACGAATCTTTGGGATCTCTTCGTGGAGGCTGTGTCACCCCCTCATTGATTGTCCGTGTATGAGTCTGCCTAGATCTCGATGGGGCATAATCAACTCGGCCCTCAACAGGCACTGCATCATGATATCGACCTCTATAAAACTCGGCCTCTCGAGCAGCCTGCAGAACCTCTCTCATATAATCACCTATAGAGGTGCCATCAACCACTCTCTGTAGGGTCTCGAATCTCTCCTATTCCCTCTTGACAATCTGTCGTGCACTGTCTCTCTCGGCTATCAGTGTATCAACCTGCATCTGCATAACAGCTAACTGCCCCTGTACCTGTGCCAAGGCCTGTACATGAGCCTGTGCCTATGTTTGCATTTGTGTCTGAATCTGCACAACCATGCCCTGAGCCTGTACCAACTGCCCCTATAGTGTCTAAACCTATGCCTAAAAAGTCTGGACCTGTGCCTAAAGCCTAGCCATCTGTCTTTGCTGCCCAACTGCTGGCACTATCACTGCCTACCTCTTATGAGGCCTACTGGACGAAGGTGCACTGTGAATATCTAGACCTGGCCCTCTGTATCCTCCACTCCCACCATCACTATCCCCACTGCTGCTGCTATTCTCACTGTCTGAGCTACTGCTCTCTGAGCTCTCATCTATTGGGATATCACCCTCACCCCTGGCGACATCCTCTGCCACATCCTCCTCTACTGGTAAAGGTGCTGGCTCATCGGGGATAGTAATACGAGGCTGAAGGACCAAGGCCAAGAATGCTGCGTAATCCTCTGTCATGGGTGCAACTGCAATATCTCTCCTCATGTCCCAAGCAGATGGTTGTAGTGCTCTGTAACCCTCTACTACAACATCATAAGATAATGTGGGGCCCCAATCTAGAATATCCATCAATCGTCGTGCATAGTGGGCTACCCCCTGTGGCATGCACTAAACAATGCCATACTGTCTGTAAACCCGACGTAGCAAAAATCTCTCAATCACAAACGGAGTTCGGCCAATAAGGTACATAGAGTCACAAAGAAACCCCAACACTACACCATCCTCCTCCCACTCCTCATAGTCAAGGTAGGGGCACCATATCACTGTCTCCGTATCATCAAAAACCCACCTCTAGTGCTCTAACTTGCCCATCCGGGCCTACATGAATCGACCACTATATCTAAAAACATATGGCCTACCAACTAGTCTATCTGCAAGGGGAAAGGGCTGACAAATAGCAAAGTGCTCCCACACCCAAATCTGTAGTAATGTCGCCCTTGCGGATATACTACACGCACCTAGGTACACAATGGAATGAAGATCATGATAGAGATGTGCTAACATGCACATCCCCCATGCATATCTGGTACCATGTACCAACATGCTCTCTAGTGTCCTCCCCCAGCCAATGAGGAATCCCTTTGACTTGCAATTAGGACAAAGGAATCCTCCAATAAATCCAGCTAGCACTGCTGGTAGTGTCGCATAGGAGTCTGTGATCCTCCACCATCGAATGCTCGGATCCTCTATATCCTGATCCTGAAATACTCGACGAAGAGCATCTCTGCTGCTGGTCCCATGAGAGTCATATGTCATGATCTCCCCCATGAATGGAATGTGCAGTATACACCACACATCCTCTGGTGTGACTGTTATCTCACCAGTGGGTAGGTGAAAGGTGTTGTGGTTGCTATGTCACCTCTCAACTAGTGCGGTCAACAAACCCTGATTAATCCTAATCTGGGGCATGTCAAGTAAACTCGTCAGGCCACACTGGCCTATCACCTAGAGCTCATCAGGTGTCAAATGTAGTATCAAATCAGTCATCTGTGAAAACCTCTCTCGCATCTAGAGAGTCCCCAAATCCTCCTATCATCATAATGAAAAATCCACAATCAGTGAACTATGTCAAAAATTAAACGTCATTCTACTATCAAGTCTGTTTCAAAAACTTTGGTATGAATTTTTGATCAAAATTCATAGGTGAACATCCAATCTCACCTATCATGAGGGTCATCAAAACATTATCTAGATCTCGCCTATCATAAGATTTATCAGATATTGGCTCAAACCTCACCTATCATGAGGTTCATCAAAACATTATCTAGCTCTCACCTATCATGAGATTTATAAGGTATTGAATCATTTCCTCGCCTATCATGAGGATCATCAAAAAAATAGGATTTCTTCTCGCCTATCATGAGAGTTAATCTTATTTACTTTAATCACAATCCAACATCTAGAATGTGGATTGTCAATCATACCAATCAGAAGAATGGACATGATCGGAATTGACGAAATCAAATTTCACTAAGTCAAAATCTTCAATTCTGACATGGAAGCGCTAAAACAGGCTTCCAAAGCGCTAAATCCCAAAAATGCTATTTTATCATCCAAAAGTGCTAAATCAAGGACCCAAAGTGCTAAAACCATGAAAGCGCTATTTCAACACTTCAAAACGCTAAAATAGGATTCCGAAGCATTAAATAACTCAATGCGCTACTTTTTTGCATCAAAGCGCTAAACTAGGCCATCAAAGCGCCACTTTACCAGAAGCGCTAGAACAGACCTTCAAAGCGCTAAACTGTCGACTCAAAGCGCTGAAAATCTCAAAGCCCCACTTTATCAGAAGCGCTAGAACAGACCTTCAAAGCGCTAAACCATCGACTCAAAGCATTGAAAATCTCAAAGCGCTAGAATCTGACTTCAAAGCACTACTTCTTGACTCCTAAGCGTTGATTCACTGACAGTGCTACTTTACCGACTGGAAGCGCTAGAGTTTTAAACGCAAGCGCTAAAACTCAAAGCGCTAGACAATTTACCAGAAGTGCTACATCAGGATGTAAGCGCTACAGTGCAGCTTCAAAGTGCTAAAACTATCCTAGACACACCTAAGACCTAAAAAGCATAAAAAATAAAAATGCACGAATCACGAGGAGGTCAAGGGGTACATACCAGAGGTCCATACGTAGGTGGCCGTCTGTGGCATCAAACGTGCTCAAATTGGTGAGTGTGGTAAGGAATAGGCATCTCAATCCAGCTGGCAGAAATGTCTCTATCACAAAGAAATTTGAACTCAAAAATCAAATAATGAATTGAAAATGACCTTTTAGCACTATTTATAATTTTTGAAAGGTATTTTTGGGGGATTTTTATAACATTTTGATTAATTTTATCCATGAAATTAATTAAAACTCATCCGATGGCTCTATTTCTTCATCATTTTATTGGGAGATAAATTATTTTATCATCGAAACATCATAAAATCATTAGAAAATCATAAATTTTTGAAAAATTCTAAAAATCATCAGATTATTAATTTATCTCTCGAGGGGGCATATCATTATATCATCATCGGAAAATCATGTCTAGGGCACACGAAATTATTATCATCTGAAAATCATCGATCTTGGCAGTAGTAGCAAAAATATTCTTCGAAGCAACACATAAACACATCACTTCGAAGAGGGGCAAAATGTATACACCTAAAATTGGTTCGGAGCATCCGATTAATTAAATACATATTATTTTTTTAATTATTCTATTTCCTCTACTGTTTAAATAAATAAAAATATTTATTTAATATAGTTCACTTTCAAATTCATCTTAATTAAATAAACAAAATTAAATACTTTGTTCGATTTAATTATCAAATCCCTATTTCAATCTATCACATCATTCTCGAATTAATTAAATAAAGACAAAACACTTTATTTATTAATTACCATATTCCTCTTATTAATTTAATAAACGACTATCCTATAGTTTGCTTTATTAAATTATTTATCTCCCTTTTCTAATTTAAATAAATCAAAATATTTGAATTAAGCATAAAAGAATATTCCAATCTACATTTCCTCAAAAATGAATTAGATTTCCTATGTCTAGTCTATGTCTAAATTTGTCACAATTAATGCTTTGAAACTTCACGGGAAGTTTTGGAGACAAATTGGAGACAAATTTGGAATTTGATCTCTCAATCCTCTTCCATCAATCCTTCCTCTTCTCTTGCCTAGTGTTTTCATGGGTAGAGACAATCTCCCTCTTTCTCTCAATCTCCTCAATCTCTCACCATTCAATCCTCCAGATTGAATCCAAGCCTCTCAAAGCTGTCCCTGCGCATTTCTACAGCCAGGAAATCTATAAATAAAGCCTCATTGAACCAAGAAAAGGATCCAGATAATCAAGCTTTTACACCCTTACTCTGCAAGAATCCAGGCATCAAGTATCAAGCATTCACACATCAAGCAATTCAACAATCAAGCTTCACATCAATGGCTGCCTCTTGGAGCTGCAATTATCTGTTTCACCTCAATATCATGCTAGTTTAACTGATTTATCATTTAGCATTATATTATCATCATCTCGTTCTTCAGATGGTCATTTTAACAGTCTTATATGCTTACACAATCTGAGAGCAATTTAGATTTAATAAATCTTTGAAGATAAAGAGCAATAGGACGCTTTCAGTTGATTACTTTGTGAAATTGATTCAATTTGTTTAATCATTGATATAATGTCGTATTAAGAAGTGTATTTATGTTATTTACCTCATTCCACACTTACACCCACCAATAAAGATCAGTAGAAAAAAATATGGCCTATGTGCAGGGGCTTGAAAAATGACCTTTGTACAACCAAGATCATGGGTATAAGGAACCTACTTGGAGAAACCAAAGGAATGTGAATGCACTTATAAACACTCCTCCATAGAATAAGAATGATGGTGGGTGGTACTTCACCAAATCTAGAGGAAGAGGAAAAAGTAGCCATAGGAGGGAGGATGCAAATTGCTACAAGTGCAACAAGCAGGGAAATTATGCAACTAAATTTTGGTTTGACAAGAATATGTAGTTGTAGACACCTAAAATTGTCCTAGCCTGCGAACTAGCATATATCACTGCATTTCACATCAATTGCATCCAAAACCCTAAATTACTCTATTAATTAAATAATACTACATTATTTAATTAATTCAATTTTTCACCATTTTCAACAAATTAAATAAATTTCATTTATTTAACAAAAACCTAAAACCCCTTATTTTTGCTATTAATTGAATAAAATGAATTTATTTAATTAATTCACTTTCTATCATTTTGACCAATTAAATAAATCACATTTATTTTATAAAGTCCTAATCCCACTTTATTTCATCCCGATTAGTTGAATAATGACAATTATTTAATGACGTAAAATCACTTTATTCCCCTAAGTTGATTAAATTATTAAATCATAATAATTTAATTAACTCACTTTCCCTCCAAAATTTGAAGAATTTTTTCAAATTATTCAAATTATCATAAAAAATCAAATCAAACTAATTCTACTTTATTTGCAAAATTCAAACTTGATTTGCATGTTCAACTCCAAAATGAATGAATGAATTAAATCAATTAATTAACCTTTTTCAACTTCTTTCCTGATTGACTAAATTACGATCCCTTGATTTCTCAATCCAATCATGAATAATCAATATAAATCCTAATTGATCAACCTATTCCTGAATCCCCCTAATCATTCAATATATTTCTTAAATCAAACAAATTATGCAATCTACTTTGCACAATCTATTCATGTCTAGATCCTCTCAACACCTTTCAATCATCGATCTTGATTCAATATTTTTTAATCTTAATCATCCATTTCAAATAAAATTTTCTATTTAACAAACCTCTTTCCTCACAAAAAGGATGAAAGAGTTAACATCATTTGCACAACGAAGTACTATTGACATTCACAACCACCATTGTTAGATCTCCAACACATTTGTTTTATCAACCAACATGCAACACATCATTCATCAAGCTTTTGCACACGAACTATGGAGGATTCACAATAATACAAGCAATCCAACATCAGGTGAACACACTCTGATACGAAATGGGTAACAATTTCATTGTTGAATTCATATGTTTATGTTTGAATTTTTCATGTTCTTGAATTCAATATTTTAAATTGTTCATTTCGTAAGTGTAGGATTAGATCTTAGATTAGTGTTTTAGATCTTAGATTAGATTCTGATTTAAATTACATTTCTCTTTTTTAGCATCTATGATTTTTCCCCTCACACATTTTGGCATGCCCGGTGGGACCTTGGTCCCCTACAATAACAATATTGTGAGCCATTTTTGAAGTTGTAGGTTCTGGAATCGCTTTTGGAGAAATTTTCATGCACTGTCCCAAAAATTTTCACACTTTCTTGTCAAGAAAACCACACACTTGCCTCTGAAATCCACACATTTGACACTAAGAACTGTACACTTTCTCTATTTTTGTGCATCTAACTAATGATAGAGGGATTCTTTTTCAATGTATTTGGTTGATGATAAAGAGCACACTTGTTGAGATTTTTGTGATTTTGCTCTGATAGACCTATTTCTGAGCTTTGCAAAATTTTAACAGACTTTTTTGCTAATAGATTCCTATTTTTGAATGTGTGATAGGTGTTAAAATGTTTGTATGTAGAGCTTGAGAAACACTAACACATTTTCTATAGGGAAGACAAATGGTCAAAGGATTCCAGATTTACAAACTTTTTTTTAAGTTAGAAATTTATTTATTTGGTGCATTAATAAGAGCAAACACACTTTGTTTTTAAGGTCCTCTTAAATGAACCATTTCAAGATTATTAAAGTAGTAATCATTATTTGGTGCTTAAAAAGAACATACAAACAAACACATTTTTCTTTTGGCTCTCTAAAAATAAACAATTTGAAAGCTTTCTTAAATTAGGAATCTTGATTTTGGTGCTTAAAAATAAAAACACAGATGAACACTTCATTTTTGGTGCTCTTAAAAATGAACCATTTCAAAGCTTTTCTGAATTAGGAATTGTTATTTGGTGCATAAAAAAGGAAAAATGCAAGTGACCAAAATGATTTCCTTTTTTTGACACATGCTCACATTTTCTTTTATTGACCAAACAAGACTAGGATTGATTTCTTAGAAACACTCAAATTTGGGCTTAAAAATGGATAAATTATTCTTTCTATCTTGCACCTTTGCTATCTTAAAATAATTGATATCTAGAATACTTCATACTAGTGCAATTAAAAAGATAAAATTGTTATGCTTTATTCACATATTTTTGGGGATAACGCTACTTGATGTGCTTAAAAAGAATCAAATTGCTATGAATTGTATGTTGTGCATTCAATGTTTGGAAAGCTAGATGGTTGTCTTCTTCCCTTGCACCTTTTAGCGATCTTGGGTGAGTGGAAAAATCTTGATCTTTGCATCTTTATTTTAAAAGCATACCTTTTAGAGGACCTTCCTATTGAGGTACATCCCATGCCAGAGAACTCATAGGCAACCCAAGCGATACTTTCATTTTGGACTTCTATATAAATAAATTGTGGGTGTTAGGAAAGTTCATCATCCCACTGGGTTTTGCTGGCCTATGCCGATGTATTCTCCCTCGGTATCCTCGTGATGCATAAAAACTCGCAAGGGTTGGGAGGTATCTTAATTGAGAAAAACATTGCATGTATAGGGTCCTAAAAATAATATCCCCAGAACATTACTAAGAGCCAAATTATTTTACAAACTACCCCTTTATCCAAAAACATTCTTTGAAAGTGGTGCATCAAAATTTACTTCCGAGAAGTTACTTGCCAAGTACAACTACAGGCCCGTACCATAATTTGCATGTAAAATTATCTCTTTGAAGAACGAGGTAGGCCTACCTAAAATAATGGTTTCTATCCACTAGGGTTGTAATTGCTTGTTTATGTTAAACTTGCCATATACATTCAAAACAATCTTGACATCAAACTTTGTGCTTGATCTAAAAATAAAAAATCCAAACAAACACTGAACATGATGGTTAAATCACAAACCCTTTGACTTAGTGTATGCTTGCAAAAGAAGCCCTATATTTGCACTCCTTGAAAGGATTTTCCTTAAAGGTTTTCGAATATTCAGGCTTCAATTTTAGGCTACATTGGATCAAAGTAAACATTTGGAAACTACATGATTTCACAACTTAAAGTCATAGAATGAAGGTCACACATGTCCATTCTTTTTGAGTTCATCCAATGTTGTTGTATCACTTGCCATACTCCAAACATAGAGAAATTGAGAGAAAAACCAACTTAAAACTTGCAAAAATCTAGAGAAAGATTGTTCAAATTGGAAACAAAACACAAAGACCGCCTTTGCACAAAATTCTAGTGTAGTTGTCACATTTTTTGGTGTAGTTGCTAAAAATACATTGCATTTCCTCTCTGTCCCAAAAATTTCATTGGTAAAAATCAATTTCATTTGACAAAAACTGTGTACTTGATGTGAAACCCCTGCACTTGCTTTTATTTGCTTGCACTTGATTTTGAGAAACCAGTGCACTTGCCAAAAGAAACTCACTTTTTCTTGAGTAGTCATTACATCTAATAGAAACACACAAAAGCCACACTTTATTTTCTAGCTCGCACTTTCTTCTCCAAAACCCACACACTTGACATATTGTTGGCTACACTTGATAAATCTATAAACTCTTTTGCTCACAATTTTTATGCCTTTTCTTAGAAACCATCGTTAATACTCTATCTTACAAAAAATTGAGAAAAAAAAACCAAGGCTACTTACATGATCCTTGTTAGAACAAAACATTTGGAATACCAGATAAGTCATATAGTCCCTCATCCATTATTTCCATCCTACTTGTTAGAAATCAAAATCAAACAAACCATTGGGATCATTCCTTCACTCAAACGTCTAAGATATTAATAGTTAATTTAACCAAATGACTAGTTCAAGTAAAATTTTGTGCAACATATCCTCTAAACAAGGAAGTGAAATATCAACCCTATTCCTTCAACATTTTGAATTTTGAAAGTAGTACCATTCCAAAAAAACACTCAAACCTTAGGGTTTTGAGCTTCATAGAAACCATCTCAAAAAACTATTCACCTTATTACCATTTGGCATCTGAATTCTCTAGTTCAACAACCAAACCTTACACCAACCGTCATATAACCACAGTTTGAACTAATCGAAGGAGAACAAATAGATTTCATTAGCAGTTTGAGGACCTTTATATTTAAGAAAAAAGAAACACCCAAACAGTGGAAACATGTAACTATAACATCCCCAAAACATGTCAACATCAATCTATTATCCAAATCAATTTTATCAAGGGTAACAACAAGATCAAGGGTTTTAAAATCACCATCAAAATATACAACATCAACTTTCCCTAAATGATTGAAAATAGAATTGGAAAAAATTATCAACAATTCTTTGGATACCATCAAAAGAGTGAGTCACAATATCAACATCTTGACAATCCTCAAAAAATAGATTCATATAATCAACAACATGTTCAACATCAAAACACCTCATACCAACAACCCCCATCTAATTATCCTTCATACAATGCACAATATCAACAAGGGTTACAACAAAAAAATCAAGATCCTAATGTTATGCAAAATCAATATGGATCTTCCTTCATTCAAATCCCCCCAAAAAAAAAAACACATATCCTCAAACATCTCAACATCCACATCAAAAAAATTTCCAACAACATCAAAACATTGATTCATATCAACAACAGAGTCTATTTCCACAACATCAAGTGAATCAATAACATAAATTGACAAAAAAATATATATTTCCACAATATCAAGATGTACCTCAATCACAATATCAAGGTGTACATAAAAATGAAATGTCAAGATGTACCTTAATCTCAGTATCAAGGAGTTCCACAACACCAAGATGCACCTCAAACTCAATATCAAAGGATTTCTCAAGTTCAATATCAAGGTGCACCCCACCCTCAAGGTACCTAGAACACACCAAATGGACTTAATCATCCTTATACACAACATGGTTATCAAGGGTCCATGCCTTCACAAAAACTCACCCATGATCAAACAAATGCCATCAGAAAACAAGGTTATAACATCCTTCCAAACCAAACAAACACACCTCCTGATGATATAACTTTGCAGTTACAAAATAACAATCAATTCGGTTACCAAAACAATCAAACAAACAACCAAAAACAAAATCAAGAGAAGAACAATCAAGAGAGGCCAGAAAGAAAATGTTACCAACCAAGAATGAAATTCACCCCTTTGGGAGAGACTTTAAAGATAATCGTGCAAAAACTAGTACAACATGATCTTATCAAAATCAATGACAAACCGGCTTATGGTGAACCAAACTTTAAACTCCCTTGGTATAATGATTATGAATGATGTGAGTTCCAAAAAATCAAGGACCACACAACGAACAAATATATAGAGCTCAAAAATCTCATCCAAGACCTTATTGATAAAAAAGAAATAGCTATTGAATACAACATTCAAGGTTTAACCATATCAATGATAACATTGGCAATATCTCAAAAGTTGAAAATAAAGATCAAGAGCCATCTACCAATGACAAAATCAATAATATCTCTACCTCAAATGTTGTAGATAATGATCAAAATCCATCTATCAATGATAACATTGAAAATATCTCAAAATTTGAAAACAAAGATCAAGAGCCATCTATCAATGAAAAAATCAACAATATCTCTACCTCAAATATTGTAGATAATGATCAAAACCCATCTATTGATGATAACATTGACAATATCTCAAAAGTTGAAAACAATGATCAAGATCTATCTACCATTGATCACATTGACAATTTTTCTACATCATCCAATGATCAAAAGGACATGAATCAAGAATTTATTCCCAAGCATGATCAAAATCAATCACCAAAGTCTAGCAATGATCCAGTCCAATATATATTGATATCGTCTAACCTCATGGTATTACATATTGATGATCAAGAGACTCTTAATCCAAAAATTATACCCAATGTAGAAAATCCAAGCCAAGAGCTATCACCCATATGTCTATATTTTGAGGAAATCCAAGGATCCTTTGCAAGAAATCACTTCTTTGAAATTGATCCATGTCAAGAATGTGAACCAAAGTATATTTAGGGTAATACCACACAAAGTCAAGATCAAGAATCCATATCATCAAAATAATACAATGACTTGGAAGATATATTCGAAGACATTCAAGGTTTTCCAAAAGAAGAAAAAATACATATACCAAGCACACATACATCTACCCATGAGATTCCCCCTCCTAATGAACATATAGATGATCTTCATCCAAAAAAAAGTCTCATACTCTTGATATCATTACCAAGGAACAAGAGTTTCCTACTTTTAAAATCTCTACACATGATCAAGGCATGGTAGAATTTATAGACATTAGAAATTGATCATGAGGAAGACCCTTACAATAGTCAAAGAAGCACCCCTAAGCAGTAGAGAACTAGGTATACAACAATCAAAGAAGCGCCGATATGTTTTGAAGAACACATTGGGTCTCAAAAATGTAGGTTTGAACCATGAGAGGTTTCCAAGCTCTCACAATGCTTTTGGCCAGCATACAAGGACAATTGATATAATTGACCCTTCTACTCTTTAGGCTCTGCTAAAGTTAGGAGGCTATACCTATAAAAGTGATGCAGATTTTATCTGATTCCTACCTATGTGATCTATCCCTAATGGCAAACTGTGAGGGATAAATGAAAGCTCAATAATTACTTCTACTCCTAATGATGTTTGAAATATAAATATATAGATAAGATTTTGTGAAATCCTAAAATGGAATTGGTATGACCAGTGCCTACTTTTGTTGGGTAAATGGATTCAAGATGTAAATGATGCGTGACCTACTAACTGGATAAAATTCTAATTGTTTGGCACTTATACTTGTTTATACCTTGTATAAACGTGCAAGGATGTGACTGACAAACTCTTCTTATTGATCCAATCAAATCCTACTAGGTTACTATGATCTATCTAAAAGGATTTTAATCCTTCCTTAAAGGAACCAATTAAAAGGGGTCACATAGTGACAACACATGTATACTGAAAAAATAAAACATATGCTTGATATATTCAGTTTTGAATAACTTAATAGGATTGTTTGGAGACAGTATGGCAACCTTTAATTATAGACTCTTCTTATTGATCCAACTGACGTTTCCAAATTACTGTAATCTGTTAAAAGGATTTTAATTCCTACTTGAAGAAACCAATCAAGAAAATTACACAAGAAAAAAAAATGTGTCTAATGAATTTTAGTATTCACTTAGAATAAATTCAAATAATAAGGAACACCAACTTGGAGAAAACCAAATAATTTTTTAATTTGAAAAACAACTGACACCAATATTTGATCACCAAATCTATATATTATTCTCCATTATATGATCTAAAAATATTTTACAATGTAAATCACGATATCTTATTTTGGAAACTGTTCACCCTATCCAACTACCTAAATCTACTCCCGCCTTTGCAATTGATTTTACAATAGATTTATACCGTAAATCCCAAGGGTCGTGACCCTTCACATGACTGGTAAAATTGTTTACGTTCTATCACAGAGATAAAATATTTAATTGAGTTTCCTTTTGGAAAATTAAATATTTTAACTATAATCTTGCTTTTGATTTTTCCCTTTATATTTTACTGCTCTGCACATTTGACTTTATATGTTGCGAAGTTCCTTTTATACTTACCTCTCTACCATAGTAAACCTGTTGACCAGCCGCGATATAGCGGTCTTTGACTTTGACTATCTTCTCTTCCTCCATCGTGCTACCACACCCTTCATTCTTCTCACCCGTGGTATAGCAGTGACTAACATCGACTATTACCTCTATCTTCACCACTTCCCTACCACTCAACCATAAGCTCCCTTTTGACCCCTTCTGGTATGGCAGTTAGCATCTATTTTCACCTCCACTACTTCCACCAACATACCGTAGTCCCCGTTCTAACCGCTTCCTCCACCGTTACCGTGCTACGATGGTTCTTTCTCTGGCCGGTCACGGTGTGACGGTAGCTACCATCGCTACCTGCTAATGGTTTACCATTGTCACCATGGTCTTCGCTTGAACCCCTACGGTGCTGTGGTGTGGTCTTTTGACTGTTGCCCGACCGGTGACTTACTGCCCACCGCAATACCGCGGTCTTCATTTAGACTACATGTGGTAGCATGGTAAGTGCTTTATGCTTGCCCATTAACTACTACCACCACACCGCAGGCCCTTTGTGGGAGGTGGTGGTAAAGCAGTATGATGTAAGAGGTGAATATTAAAGGGGCGGTGAAATGTATAAAGTATATTAGGGCTTTGGACAAGAAATGAAATAAATATTTTTCACGAAAAGATAGTCAAATAAATATAAATGAACAAAATCCCTTAGGGTATTAATGGAAATTTTAGGTTCAAAAGGGAAAAAACCCTAGGGTTCCAAATGAGAATTTTGGGTTCTAACAAAACCATCAAAATCTGATATTTCACAAGATCAAGATGAAGATATCAATCAATAAGTTATCCCACATATGGAGGATCCTATCAATTATAAACTTGGATCACTTACCTTTGTCAAAGTAAGCTATCCTACCATCGAAGAATCTACCACCTTTGATGATCCACAACAAAGCATAAAAGGATTAGCACCATATTTCTGAGGTAAATTATATCCTATTGCAAATAATTTTTTTCAAGGAATACAAAATAAAGGTAGGGGATTAGGCCTACATGAACATGGTATCCTAGAACCAGTGTAGATTATTAGAAATCATAAGCATCAAGGTCTTGGTTATTCAACAATTAAGGGATCTAAACATATTAGTGATACCTCTATAATACTAGGGGTAACTTTATCTAATGCAAGCATCAACATAGAGAGAACGAAGAGTCCTTATGATGAAATTTCTACCAATTCTACAACTAGCTATAGCATGAATTTTCATCCATGTATTTTTCCACCCTCTAATTGAGACCAAAAATAAGAGAAAAATATATATAAAAAAAAGGAAAAAGTCATTGAAGCAAAATAATCAGCAAAACAAAATGGACAAGCAAACTTCAAATGCATAAAAAAGCAAAAGAAAGAAAATCATCCCTATCAAACTCCATCAGTTAAAGAAATTATGGGGAAAAATCAAAAAGGAAATTTCATCCATCAAAGATTTCCAATAATACAAAATAAAGCTTCAAGAGAAACCTACAAGGCATATTAATAAGTTGGTCCCAATCGAATCTCCTTATCCACCCATCATTTCTCATCATCCCAAGTTTGGATAGTCAAGTTTTCCAAACTTTCAACCAATCCATCTAAATATCATATCCCTCAATGCATTTAACCATCCATGATATCAAACCTTCACATTAACCATGCATTGGAAAAAACTCTTTATCATAAAGATTCTAAAGGCACTCTATCATGATGTGTACATGAAGGTATGGTTAACTTCGGTATCAAGAAAGAAAACAAGAATTGTTAGGGGTTACATTCAAGTGCCCACATCTTAGCAAAACGAATCCTCCAAGCAAGATATATTTGGTATGTCATGATAAAAAAACCATATCAACACCACTAGGTGGTTCAACATGAGAAGAAAAGTGTCACCATAATGAAAACTTGGTAAACAAGCATTTTGTGTGATATCAAAAATCAATAAAAAACAAAAAAATCAAGAAAATGGTCAAGAGAAAAATCATCCTCTAGTGAAAACCACTATGGTGGCACTTTGGACAATTACCATGATGAAAACCTGGAAAATAGGTGTCATGTGTAAAATTCAGGATCTATGTACACCATTTTAGGTGGAAGCATCTCAACTTATCCATAATAAATCCAATCCATTTTTATACAAATCCAACTTATCTTGATCTTAACAAACGTTTGGTTTACACTTTACACTTGCTTATGGAAAAAATCTTGACATGGGTCACTATCATTGATCCTATCCTATCTAGCATTATCTGAGCCATGAGGCATTTTCCAAAGGGAATACTTTATCCAAACATGTTATCTTATCACAAGATAACCCATTACCTACATTACTAGACACTAGGGGGAAAGTACTTACATCTTTCTTCAAAACAAATCTTGATCTATGTCTTCTAGCTCACGTTGTGATCTAGGTATCATCCCAACAACAAGGTGTACCACCAAAGCATTACCAGGGTAACCTTCAAAACAATTCATCCCAAAAACAAGGTGTACCACCAACACACTACCAGTATAACCTTAAAAACTATCTATAACTATGAATAAGGTATAAAGCAATAACAAAATTCTTAATGAAACATTGCATCAAAGATCAAGCTAATAACCAATTGAAATCATCTCATTGTCTCCTATCTTTAAAGATTTATTAAGTTAAGTGCTCTAAAATTCAAATAACACTATTAACTGTTAAAATGAAAATCTAAAGAACGAAATGATGTTGATGCAATTATATGAAGCTAAATGATAATACTAGATGATAAAATAAAACTAAGAGGATATGAATCGATATAAAAATTGAGAAATGCGGCTATAGGAGGCAGCCATGATTGTGAAAGATTGAATGCTGGATGATGGATGCTTGATGCTTGATGCTTGATGCTTGATGCTTGATAATTGATGAATTCCTACAGAGTAAGAGTGCATAAGTTAGATAATCCGGATCCTTTCTTGGTTGAATGAAGCTTTATTTATAGATTTCTTGGCTGAAGAAATACATAGGGATGGCACAGAGAGGCTTGGATTCAATATGGAGGGTTGAATGGTGAGAGATGGAGGAGATTGAGATAATTTTGGAGATTTAATCTACCCATGAAAACACCATGCAAGAGAAGAGGAAAGATTGATGGAGGAGGATTGAGAGAAGAATTTGGAATTTGTCTCCAATTTTTCTCCAAAATTTCCCATGAAGTTTCAAAGCATTAATTTTGACATAAATTAGACATAGGATATCTAATTTTATTTTGAGGAAATATAGAGGAATATTCCTTATGCCTTTATTTAAATATTTTTTATTTATTTAAATTAGCAAAAGAGGGATAAATAATTTAATAAAACAAACTATAGAAGTTGTTTATTAAATTAAACAAAAGATTAATGGAAATTAATTAATAAAGTGTTTAATATTTATTTAATTAATTTAAGATTGATGTGATAGAATAAAATACGGAAATGATAATTAAATCAAAAAAAGTATTTAATTTTGTTTATTTAATTAAGATGGGATAATAGACGAATTAGAAGAATTTAAATTTGAATGTGAACGTGAACTATATAAATAATATTTATATTTATTTAGTAGTAGAGGAAATTAGAATAATTAATCAAATAATTTGTATTTAATTAATCGGATTCTCTAGACCAATTTTAGGTATATACACTATCAAAATCAAAAACATCTTACAAACAACAAAATTCAAAAACATCCAAAAAAATCAGAAACAAAAGAACATCATTGGATTATTCCTTCACTCAAAATAGTCTAAGATATCAACATTTGCTTGAACCCCATAGATAGTTCAAGTAGATTTCACACAATATATCCTCTAGACACAAAAGTGGAATATGAATCCAAGTTATCAATGTTGTTTATTGGTGTGCCTACAACACACGCCTCATTTGGAACGGGGGCCCTCTCTTTTTGCTTTGACGGGTCACTTTTGTTGTCGCCTCATTTTGTGTGCCCCCAATTCTCTTTTTTGAGTCCTAAGTGGCCAAGGAATCTTAGAAGAATCACTTCGAGTTGATCATATTATGCTAGCCTCAAATTTTCAAGGCCTTAGGCCTTTGCGGAACTTTCTTGGCTATTTTCCTTCAACCTTTAAAGTTGTTGCCCTTGGAGCAATGTAGGTTTGCCTATGTAGGCCACCCTTTGTGGGATTCCCTAGCTTCTTGACCATTTAGAACGAACTTCACATGATGTCCTTCTACACCGCAGTACCCACACCCTTGGTGGTTTTTTTCATTGCCAACTTCCCTGTTGATGGTTAAAATAACACAAACAACATTAAAACAAAATATTTCTACTCTATTTCTCCTGAAAAAGAAAGACTACATGTAGTGGCCTCTCTCCCGAGGTCTTGGTAGTTGGTTCTCAACCGTCTGATGTCACTCAATTGGTTCATGCAACTATAATATACAAGGGGCCTATGCTGGTAACAAAGGATTCAAGCTATGACTCTCTTTGTCAAAATAGTTCCTGTAAATCAATGGGTTTAAAATAAAAGAAAAAGATAGATCCAAGGGGTAAATCAGTAAGTATGAATTAAATTTATCTAATATCCAGACATATACTTTTAACAATGAATGTTTTCTTAACCGATCACAAAAACCATAGCATGACACAACCCACAGTATAACTGTACCATCGTATACATCTTAGGTGCTTAATTCAATTCCTCTATTCGCCTATCACAAGTATTTCCAAGATTTCAAAACAACACACATTCATTCATCATTCAAACTATAGATCGACAGACTTCAATAACTTTAATTCAATGACAATTTAACAAGATAATCTTTAAACCTGGCTTCTTCTAATGACTTTCACCACATAAGAAACTATCATGCTTCAGCACAATCACTGGCATTCAGGTGGATTATAACTCATTAACCTTATCAAACAACACAATCCAATGCAAACTCCATATTTCATAAACCTGCAATTCTATTAACTGTAAAGAAGATCTGGTACAATGTATCTCTGCAAAAAGCTCTATAAAATCCTATCTCTTAGCACTATGTAAACCAATCCAATTCTCAATTAGCCAACCCTTACAATGTAATACCCATCTGGTATTTATAGAATACAAAAAGAAGTTCGAACTTTACTTCTATCTTAGGCTTTCCACCTTTTTAGGAACAATCAACTTTCTTGGAAACTCAGATCAACTTTGATCTTGAGTTCTTACATTATACATTGAATTTGATCTAACAATAGAACATAGAAATAGAAGAAAAGAAGATCATGCGTCCTTAAGATGGTCAGTGCCGCATGCATGCAACATGCAAGGAAGAAGATCATCATGCGTCATGCATGGAAGAAGAATATCATGCATGCAAGATTTTATGCACGTGAAGCTGGATTCGCTATGAACTCATCATAACTGCTGAAGACTTGTTGTAGCATATCCATATCTGGCCCATCAATCCAGTCATCTTCAAATTTGATGCAATCCAACTCCACTGCAGCAAATTCTTTCATGCTTTTTACCTTGACCAACTCTCTCCCTGCAGCTTTTATTTCTTCCTTGACTTCTACAAGCCGATCTATCACTAAGTCTTCTCCATCATCTTTCTCCTGCATGAGTCCTTGGAATCTTTCATTCCATTTCTCTCTAACCTGACTCAATGGCATGCCATCTTTAGTCATTACATTCACATCTACTATTATAGCCATAACCGCTTCCAACTCTTCCAACTGCTTAGTTAAATTATTAACTGCTTTCTGAATTTCATCCTTATGCTTGCTCAAAAAGCCAGTCCTAAACTTAAGGATACGAGAAGTCTTTTCTACAAAATCTTTATTATCATCTTCGAGTATAGATTCTTCTAGAAGAGTAGTTAGAGGCAATGCATTTATCTTCTCTAACTTTTCACTATACTCTTCGTATTCTTCTTCTAACTTCTCGGATGCCTCAATATATTGATGCATCTCTTTTATTACTCCTTCTGCCTCCTTATAGGTTTCAAATCCTTTTTCCAAAACCTCACCTACCTCCCGGTTCACTTTGTCTATCCATTTTTCAACCATCTCCGCCTTACCTCTAACCTACACCAAATCATCAACCTCCTTTTTGCTTAGCACAACAGGAGTCTCAACCGCTGCAACCTGTTGTGACCTTGGAGAGGAGACACTCTTCAAGAATGAATGTAACTGATCCAATTGAGCCTTAAGCTCATCTTTCTTTTGTTTGTCCTTAATCGTTGAAGCCACCACATCAATCAGATTCATTTGTTGATTTCTAGTGGGTCTTCCCAAGTTAACCATACTCAATTGATAGTCTATGAGCTGCATATCCCCTACCTCCTTTTCAATCATAGGCATGGAACATTCAACAACTATCTCCCCTTTATCTGTGAGTCTGGTAGAATGCAAAACTTTAGCCCTCTTCTTAGGCCTTTCCTGTTCAATCTCCTTCATCATGTCCTCCCAATTAAGAGGTTGAGGAGGTGTTCTAGCTCTCTTCTGCAAATCTAATTTCAACCATGTAGGAGCACTAGGAGTCATCATCATGGAAGAGGATGCAGCAATGGTAGAGGATGGCTGAATATCTACCTCAGGTTGAGAATCAACCTTTGCCTTTTCTTGTTGCTCTGCAGCACATGCATCTGCACCAACTTCTCAGCCTCTTCTCTATCTCTTTGTTCCTGTATTTTCCTGTCTTCTTCTTCCTTTCTCAATCTCTCCTCTTCCATCTGATCCTTCTCTAACTTTTCCTTTTCTAAGGCCTCTCTTTCCAACTGTTCTGCCTCTAAAGCTTTAAGTTTTGTAGCTTCAGCCTCTTCTTCTTTTTGCTTCCTTTTCTATTCTTTCCATTTCCAAGGCTATGAGTTTCTCTGCCTTTTCCCTTTCTTCCTCAGCTTGCTGTTTCTTTACTAGCTCTTTAGCCTCTTTTTCTTTTCTTAGAGCTTCAGCTTCTTGTTCTTTCTGTCGAGCTTCCTCTGCAAGCTTCAATCTAGCAACCAGGGCTTCCTTTTCCCTTTGATTTCTTGCTTTCTCCTCCTTGAGATCATGGATCTTCTATATCAGTTCCAGCTTGTCATTTTCTACCTTGACCTTGATCTCATGCTCTCGTTGCCTCATTTGCTCCTCCATTGTATCAGTTGCTATCCTTGTTTCCACTTCTTTTACCTTTGATTGCTGTTGTTGAAGTAGAGCATCAGCTTGTAACTTTTCCTCCATTTCCTTTTGTTTCTCCGCAGCAACCCTTGCATCAGATTCTCTGGTAGCATCTTCAAATTGTTTCCATTTTTCTTCCTGTGTAAGAATCTGTTCAATAGTATAATCTAGAGGTACATTTTCTTGCAAGTTCTTCTCTGACAGAGTTTCATCCGAGTCTGTCTCAATTTCTACCAATTCTTCCTCCACTTCTTTTCCTTTAGTAGCTTCAGCCATGGCATAAAGTACTCCTTGAACTTCTTTACTTTTCTTTCTTGTGAGTGGGGCTTGTGCAGATGACTCACCCAATGCGGGCATAGGAACAACAGATTCAATTGGAACATCTCCCTCGGGTGTCTCTTCTTCTTCATCAACTACCTCCAACTCTGTTTCTTCAACATCAAGAGGAAAGAATTCTAATGGTTCCTTGGAAGGTGCCTTTCTTTTAATCCTCTTATACCCTTTACCTTTCTTGAGGATTGGTCCTTGAGGAGCTTGAGTTCTCATCATCAACCATTGCACACTTCTATCCAAGACTGTTCTTCCCAGTTTCTTAATATCAATAGTTTCTTCCTCATTCTAGTCTATTGGATCTAAGTTTTTGGTGCCAATCTTCAAAGCTTCATATGAGGGATCTAATACAATTCCATCATCCACCAAAGTATCAGGAATATTATCTTTAATACCCAGCTCTACCATAAGTGAGACTGGTAATCTCTCATAATTCTTCTTCCTTAAGTCATATTCATCCTGCCTATCACACCAAAAATCTTCAAACAAATTAAAATGTCTAGTAAACACTGAAGGTAATAAAGCATACATCTTCTTCTTTGGATCAAAATACTTACGAGCTGTATACAATCCCAATTTTAATTGTATCAACTCATTACAAACCACCTTAGCTGCCTTCAAGTGTTGACAACCATATTCCCCCAATGTCATAGGAAACTTATGGCATCCTATCTTGTGCTTCATCCCAAATCTAGCATTAACTCCAATGGCTTGATATACAAATTCCATAAGCACTATTCTATTGCTGCAACATCTTGGAAGTAAATGGGGATGACCTTCAAACCCAAACAATCTGAAGTATGTAAATTTGGGGTATTGGATGTACCAACTTCCCCATTCAGAAATGAATGCCATAGCTTCTTGGCTTAACCTGTATCCTGCATCACCACTCAACTGGTTGATAACCACATATAAAAAGGCATCATTGACTCTCCTGAAGTGAGTCTCAGCAACCTGAAGGGATTATTGATCGTAGTGTTCCCACACCTTTGTTTGTCCATCCAAGACTCCCATTATACCTACTCTGTTTAATCCTGGGAAAATCCCCATTCTTGCCACAGCATAGACCACATATGAAGTCATGAAGAAAGATTTGGTTTGTCTGACCCTTGTGAGTTAATCATGTATAGCATCAGAAACAATCATTGACCAATCAAATTGATAATCACCCTGAAAGATCACTTGAATAAAATGAAACATCCATTCCTTGAAATGGAAGGCATCCCTCTTCCCAAACACTCTGGACAACATCAATATCAAATCAGATATCTCCTTCTTGAAGTCTGCCCTCTTTGGCTGGTCTGCCAGTTTGCTTAAAGACTTCTTCTCGGTGCTTAACCATCTTTTGTTTAAATGAGACTTATTGGAGTCTTTATGCTTACTGTATTTTTCCAATGCCTCAGCCTCAATTAACTGCACTAAATTCTTGGGATCGAGAACATTAAATATACTTTGGAAAATCTGCGGAGTAAGATCTATAATCACATTATTCTGTGAATCCATGCATAATCTTGTAGCTGGATTATAAGTACTGGCCACTATACATTTCTACTCCAGACACTGAACTGACAAAGGAAACACAGTGATATGTGCAAGACCGGAGTCAACAATCCTTTGAGTTCTCCTTGTCAAGTTTGCCCTTTCTGCAAAGGTCTCTTCATGTAATTCTTCAAAACTATACTGGCCCAGATTAGTATCTATGATATCTGACCAGTCTGATTCCACCTTGCTCGCCTTCACCACTGGATTCCTATGATCATACCTTAATGTATAAGGTAGCCGTTCTGGTTTCACCTTCTTGATTTTTGGTGTTGTCTTTGACATTCCAACCAGTTGATTCCTTCGAGCAACCTCTCCTGACATTCCTAACATCTCTCAAATCTCCTACAAGCAAACCTCTAATTAGACCTTCAAACAAATCATTATAAAACATGTTTTAAAAACATACCCGTTACATATACATTGGAGTCGGAACCAGACAGAAGCTCAAAACAAGCGCTTTTATAAAACTGGCAGACTCGGAGCAAAAACCGATATAGGAACTTCACCTAGTAACAAACGGGCTCGGAGTCGAAGTCGGGGAAGTTATCGAAACTGGGATCGGAATGAAAAAGGTATTTGGTTTTTCTTCGAATACTTTTCTTTTCATATTATATTTCCATTCCGCCTCCGCCTCCGATTTGGTTATCATTACTTTGACAAAAGACTCCCCACTATATGCAGAGCCGGACATGGGATGAAAACAGAACTGATAACCTTTACAAACAAAATTCTTAAGTTCAAGATCAGTTCTGATCCCGCCTCCGTTAATTATCACATACTTCAAGAAAACCTTTTAAAACTCAGAATCGAAAACGAGATAGCAATGGAATTGATAACTTTGGTAAAAACAAAAATCTTATGCCCATACCCATTCCAATCCCGCCTCTGCCTATGCTAATCATGACATCATCAAATTTATTCATTTTCATCATAACTTCATGATTAAACCTAGGTCGCCATAAAATGGTAAAGGAGCTTAAAAACTCTACCCTCATATGACCATGGGGAACAATTGTATTTTGGAGCCATTTATTTAAATCTTATTTAAAGTAATTATAGAGACTGACGAAACCCTAATCTAACAAACTTAATAAAACCAGAGCACGGGTTTAAAAACCCTGCCATTCTACCAAATGACGAAACCCTAATTTAAACAATAAATCTAATCTACCTTAACTCACTGTAAATCTCTAATCTACTTCACTGTAAATTCTTAATCTAACTCACGCCATAATAAAAACCTTTAATCTAATCTAATCTACTGCAAATCGAAAATGGCACAACGTGATCATGATTAAGACGTGAAAGCGACAATGCCCAAAAATAGAAAGAAACGACACGATAAAACAAGACAACAAAGATTAAAGCAAAACAAAACAAGCCAAAACAAGAACCTGGTCATTCAATCACATCGATAATCATAAAATTGCTTTAAAACACAATGATTGAACACGCGAACAGATACAAAGCAAAGCACAACAAGGAAATAAACAACGAACAACAAAGATAAAAGACCTACCTCAAACACAAACAAAGCCACGCTAATTTTTTGAATCGATTCGCACACAATATCCCTTCTCTATCTCGATCAATTTGCTCAAACAAACTCTGCTATTGCTCTTCGTGCTCTCAGACTTGTGATAATAACAATAATGATCAGCTTTAACCCTTAATAAAGAAAAATATGTGAATTTCTACCTACATCAGCAACCACCATTAATGCATTAAAATGCAGTAAAGGCGGAGTCGGAACTGTAAGAGAACAAACACTGGTCTGCAATGCAACTTCAGTCAAAGAGTCAACAACGAAAAATTGGCGGGGTCGGAACTAAAATGGAAATAGGATCTTAAAATCATAAAATTTCCAAACCTTATCCCCATTCCGACTCTATGTCCGACAACTAAAAACAAAACAAAAACAAAAAACAAAAAGTTAAGTAAAAGACCAACCTAATAAAATAAAACACAAAAATTGAGACAAACAAATATTAAAAATGGAGTGGAGGTGGGATCAGAATTGAATTTGATTTTGCAAATTTTGATAACAACCATCCCAATTCCCACTCTGGCTCCGCTTCCACCAAAGAGCAAAAACAAAGGCAAAGAAAAGACTGTCAGGATAGAACCAAAAAAACAAGCCTCGAAAGAACTTTCAGAACCCGATTCATCTCCAGTTCCGACTCCAATAGAGAAATGAAAGAAAAACAAAGTATTGGAAAAACTAGACTCCAAACTTTGTTCCAAAAACAACTAAGTACAAAAAACACAAAGGGGGACCCATTTTGACCAAGGCAAAAGATAGGGTGGTTATGCAATGCATAACATTCCCGAGTGAGTAACTCTCGACTGTCGTATGCTCAACAAACTTTGTCATTCCTACCACTATTTTCAAAATACATGCTCACCAACTACAAATTCCATCATACCTGCATTTACGAGGGGAATTATATATTTTATTTCCTATAAATAGCCCATTTTGAGCTGTTTTTTTCACGTACAAATATTTAGAGGGCTTGTTAGAGCTTGCTACCTTCGCTGCCTCCACGCTCTCGTCCTGCCATCATCATTCGAGTTTCTTGATTTCTTGAAATCATCATCATTCATGAGGATTGTTGAGGTAGGGTCTCTTCCACTACTTAGTTGCAAGGTTTTTCTAAAATTTCACAAAATTGTCAAGTTATTTTTAAAAGAAGAAACCTTGAGTTGATAGAGAGACTCCTGGCACACAAAACCCACATCTTGGAAATTTGAAAACCCTCAAAATGCACCCATCTGGATCTGGTAGGAATCAACATCCTCACTGCTATTCTTGAGCTAGGGCGTTCTTTCCCTACAGACCCACAACCTAACCGCCATTGTCAACTTAATTTTTTTTAAACTTTAGCGAAACAACGGATACCTCCATCAGGCCCACACCTATGGGATGCCCCCTCAACTTGGCCATTATCGACGTTGCCAAAATTCATGAGTGCAGTCAAATTTTAAAAAGTAAATGTTAGAAAAACAATGGATACATCCATTAGGCCCACACTTGTGGGATGCCCCCTCAACCTTTCCGTTATTGACGTTGCCAAAATTCATGAGTCCCGAAAGGTGGATCCTTCAACCGTCTTGGGTCTGCATGCGCGGGCCTTCACCTGTAGAATTCCCTTTGATATTCACCATTTCAAATGGCTATTTGATCTCATCTGCCCACTACGTGGGGTCCCACCCTGCCATTGACATTCAAGATTAACTTTGCCAAATGCTTGTATCAACCCATTATAGATTTCTCCTTGTAGATCTCCATCTGTGAGCTTCTGTTCGAGGTTCGCCATTTCAAATGGCCTTCGCAACCCACTCGTCTACCCATCGGGCCCTGTGTTCATAGCTACGATCTAAGCTTGAAACCAAGGCAACCACTTCTTGTGGACTGTCATTCGTGGACTTCCATCCTACCCCCACCGTGCTAAACACCCAAAGGCTATCGTCCGTCCACTATGATGAACCCAACCTTGACTATTCCTTTTGATTGTTTGTGGTAAATCGATTAACGCATATGCCTTTTGCGGACTCGATGATGCGGGCCTCCTGAGGCTCACTTTTGTTCTAGCCTTGCCATTTCAAATGGCCAAAACCCAACACCTTCCCACACCTTCCAATCTACACTATTGAACTTTAGTGATAGAGTAACACTGTCTCTCGAGGCTGCAAATCCTGCATGGTGGGATGCCACTTGCGGGGAACTACTCTACCAGTTCCATTTCAATGAAGGAGCCTCAAAAAAACAAGTTGTCCTTGGATCTCGCATGATGAAATGATAGATTTAACATTCCCAAGGCTTGAAAGTGATTTTGACCCATGTGCTAAATAGGTTGGTCTTTTGAGTGGCCTCCACATCATGATAAAATCTTGGCGCGGGTTAGATCATGCAGGTCGTCATGCCTTGTCTGATGTTCATCCACAACTACCTTCAGAACAACTACCAACCTAAGGAAGTCCGCACCTTTGGGCTTGCATTGCCTTAACTTCCCCAAACAAGATTCTAGCGATGACCCGAAAGACATGTTAGAATCTTTGAAAGATGGATTACCTGATTTAACATCATCTTCTAGGATTTTGGTTAACGTTTCTCATGGTTTTATGCTTAAATTCATTTAATGCTCCTTTGATTACAGGGTATATGGAACCAGTTGTAGGACCTTCGGGGTGGGTCGTAGAGAAAGACAAAGGAAATAAAATTGCCAAAGCACCTAGGGGTAAAGAAGATAAAGACCAAATGAGGTACAAGTTCCAACAAGAACCCCTCAATTCTAGGGTCACCACGGATTGGAAAGAGATATTAGACACTAATCTACTACATATTGATATTTATGAGTTGAAACAAAGGGTCCAAATCAAACCCACCATAGAAAATGCCAGAAAGATTAGAGGAAGTGGGTTGGCTAAGGATGTTGGGTTCCCACTTGCCCTCATATCTCATGAGATTGTAATTCCCTATAGAGAGGCATACCATAAGGACACAAAGAAGATAGTGGATAGAGATGGAAATATATTGGTTGATTTATCTACCAAGTCAATATGGAAAACTTTCCATATCCCTACCTTCAATGAAATGGAGGAGACAACCAAGGAGTTTGCTCAAAAAACATGGGATCCTGAACCCCTCAAGTGTAAGAAGCTTATTAGTCAGTATTGGCTTAAGGAGAAGAGGGGTAGCGTGAACAAAGTAGCCCAAGAACTCTTCAGAAGTGAATTTTATGAGGATTATCATGACTTGGTAGCCTTATTAAGCAAATTTATGGGCCTCCCAACTACATCCTTATTCTAGGAATGGATGTTGTACTTCGTGGAGGAGATAATCTAAGGAGAGGCCATGTTCTATTGGGCTGGAATGATCAACCAATGCTTGCATGAGCAATTTGTGGCTGTAAAGAGGACTTCATAATTTTACATGACATCATACCTGGTCTATTTGATTTCAAACTGTACCAAAGATAGGGGATTATTTGTAGCACCAAATCCAACTCTACGTAGGGAATTGAAGGTCTATGACAGGAGCTAAATGAATACAACTTGGAGTTCTACACCGCCATACCATGAATGAACCCTTATGGAAAATTAAAGAAGGTGGTTGAGATCGAGTATGCCCATCTACATAATGTGGAGGAATTTCGGGCCAACTATAGAGGCATTACATGCGCATGACAAAATAAATTATCAAAATAGTGAACTTGTTTTTGGTGCCAAATTAAATCGTTGAAGATGATAATATTGTGGTAGATCCAAGGTATGAAGCTATTGCCAATCTATCACTACCACTAATTGACTGGAATGAGGAATAGGTCAATGACCTTGACACTCTGATCAATCCTATTGAGGAAAGAACAAAATAATGGATTTATAAGCAAGTTTCTCAATTAAAGCTACAAGGAATGACCCTAACATACAAAGAGCTTAAAAATCCACTTGAGAATGAGGCTGATAGTGCCTCTACCATTTCTGCCCCAACTAGGGAGACTCTAACATCTCCTCCCACTACACAGTCCAAGAAGAGGAAAGAAATATTTGAAGGTCAGCCTAAGTCCAAGGTGTATTCAAGGAAAGCCTCAAAAGGTGAACCTTCTAAGAAACCCAAGAAATCAGGAAAATTCATGGGAATGTCCACCATCTAGGAGTACCCACTCCATGAAGGAAAGGAAAAAGATATTGAGTAGCCAAGGTCCCCACCTAATACCTCCACTCTCATAACCACCACCATTTTTCGTTCCCACTATTGTTGCTTCTCCACCTACTTCTTAGATGATGAAGATGTTGAAAATCCAAAAACAAACTATATTGTGGAAACTTTTGACCTAAAGCTTGAGGAAGAGTTGGCCCAACAACTCAGGGAAATTGGAGAAGAAGTTGAAAAATAACCCTTCGATGAAGAGAAGGATATGGATTAGAAAATGGAGGACACTAAACCTCCAATAGGGGAGCAAGATCAGAGCCCCGAGCATGAAGAGATGCCTCTTTCAGAGGAAGAAGAAAAGCTTGAAGAAGAGGTTGAAACAAGAAAATGCTTGGAAGCGAACATTATGAAGAGCATGGGCATAAACAAGAAGAAGAAGAAGAGAGAACCTCTGAGGGGAAGGATGGCACCAAGGAGCATACAACCATTGAGTCCCCATGTATGGAAACAATATTCATTCGGGATTCTGATGAAGAATAGGAAGAGAATACAAAGAAGGAGACTCCCGGTGGAAAAGTAATGCAAATTCAACGCACTCATGAGGAAGAAGGTGATCATGAATCACCAAAAGGGGAATCTCAGATACCTGAATGGCTTGAGAAGAAATTGGGGAAGAAAATCCTGACCCCGATGGATCCAAAGGCAAGACTGGAGGCCATCTTAGCTTGAGCCCAAATAAGTACAAAGAAGGAGAAGAAACCGAGGGTCATATCTCATCTAAAAATGGATGCATCAGGATCTAGGATGGTACAAATAGCTACTTCGGTGATGGGAGAAGAGGGAGTTCACTATAATATTTCTATCATAGATTGGGGACAACCACAAGAGAACAAAATATCGACCATTTTCAGGGTTCCATCACCACGATCATAAACCAAATGAATAAGGATAGGAATTCTAAAGAGGAGCTAAAGGATTAGGTGGAAGATCTAAATACTTAGATTCAATAGTGGTCATCAACTGAGGAAATCCCCACCACATCATTGGCTACCCCATTGTTGTTGTCTAAAGATGACATCAGTAAGCTAGAAAAGAGAAAGAATTCGATAAAGGCTACTGAAGATTGGTTCCAACGTGTCATATATAATGGACATATGGGCATCACTCGAGCCATTAGAAGAACAAATAAGTTCCTAGAAATTCATAAATAGATAGAGGGCATGAGAAAGTTTTGTGCTAATCTCTCAGAACTATATTGGATCACGTACCCCATAAATCATGGGAAGTGGAGCTTGCATTGGCAAAGGATGATCATTGGCTCATTGAAGTATGGAAGATGGGCCTAGATTATAGACAAGAGATCTTAGAGTAGGTTCCACGAAGTGGAACTTGATATTGATTGGGTTAAAGAGATTAAAATGGTGTGCGTAGAGTACCTCAAATTAATAAAATATTTCGACATGCCTTTTGTTGAGATAGATCCAGAAAATATAAGGTTGTATTTCCTCAAGAAGATGAATGAGGGGGATACTAATGTCCTCACTCTGTATTTCATGTATTTTTCCACTCGTTCCTTTGCCCAATTAGAATAAGAGGTAAAGAATACAACCAAATGTGACAAGGACTAAGATGTGATCACCGATAGATCTAAGAAATTGAGCTTCCAAGTGCTCCAATCAGACATAATGGAGTGGAATAAGCTCCATACATTGATTGGGAAGTTTTTAGGATATGACACTACAAAGAAGCATGAGGGAAATCCTGTAATTAATGATGAATTCCTCACCGTGTAGCTACAACAAAGGAAATCAACTAGAAGAAAAAAGAGCTACAATGCTTCCCACAAGAGGACAAAATAGACTAAAGGACAAGATGTAATTTTATATTGTAAAATATTTCAGGGTAGGTGAAACCCTAATTTGTAGTGAATCTTGGCCACACAATGGGATTGAATCTTGGCCATTCATTTTTATTTTTGAGCACTATAAATAGGGGGTCTCCTCTCATTTTCAAGAGAGAGTTCAGTTGTTGTAAAGGAATGCTACTAGAATGTTAATATAAATTCATTGATTTGGTTGATTCTTGAGTTCCAACTTCATGTTACATGATTCTTCTTCTCATATGTAGTGAATTTGAGTAGATTAACTTTGTTGTTTTATGTGTACTGGTTTTCTTAGTAGATTAGTTAATGTTGTTCATTGGTTTTGAATAATTTTTCTGTGTTGATGCCTTGTTCATGCTTTTTGTTGTTTATTGATGATAAACTATAGTGTAAAGATATTCCAAAAATTATATGAATGTTGCACTTAAATTCTATCTCTTGTTCATGCTTTATGATCAATGAAAGGTTGAAAATCTGCAAACCTTAGAAGATTGCACTTGTTTCATGAGATTGTGAACTAATCTAGTTAAGTGAAAATAATTTTTGGGAAGGTTGTCCACTATAGGGTCCTCCATTATCATTGTTCATTGGTAGCTGTAGGTCTAGGAACTTATTCCTCTCCCTTCCCTTTTGACATTTATTTTAATAGTTTCTTTAGATAAAGTTCATTGTACATTGTACATTGTAAATCCAAATCAGAAGATCAAAGTGGAGTTTAAGATTGTTGTCCTGAATTTACAGCAATAGAGCTACTTTTCATAAATTTTATAAACTCCATCCAAGGATCCAATTCCCCTCTAGTTTAACCCATGTAAGGCTGCTGTGATATTACCAACAATATCACATTAAACCAACTAAGATATTCCATGCATGTCATGACCTAACGCCCGAGAGACCTTGGGGTGATTTTTTGCAACTTGCTTGTAGGAAATTACCTTTCAAGAGAGGTAGTGCACCTGTGCGTTGCCTGTGCTGAGAAGGTGAAAAACACCCATCAACATAAATGGTGCTAGGAGGACCCCTTAAAAGTTAAGTTGGATCGAATTGGATCATTTTCCTTTGAGAGATTCCATAGAGTTCTAAGATCTACACCCAAAAAAGGGGAATTTTAGGAACTTCAGCCCCCCACATGGGCAAGGAGGACTCAAAGATTAGACTCAGACCTATCCTCCTCATCCACTCCATATCATTCACCTCCATCCTCCTTCCATCTCCCACATGCTAGCCCTTCCTCTTTTACCTCCACCTCTTCCCTCTAGCCATCCCCAATTGCCTTTCAACTACTCATTTCCCACAACTCAGGTGTTTCCCTGGTCCCTACCTTCCAATTCCAAGGTGAGGTTCCAACTACCATTGCTCTTGTGAAACCCCAAATTCTAGTCCAACAACAAGTGCCACCCCCACCTCCCCTCATGGATTGGTTGGGAAACAATCCTTCCTTGCTGTCCTTCAATGATTACCATGATATGCCTAAGAACCTAGAGAGATTTCACATGAAGTTCAATCCTCAAGATCCATAGAGGATAGCTAAAGAATACATAAAGATCTTCCAAGAAACATTGAAAGATATGCAGATCGATCAAGAAGACGTAGCATGCAATATTTTCCATTATTCCTTGGGAGAAGAGGCCTTCTATTGGTATATCAACTTGTTGACATGATCCACCACATCTTGGGACCTGTTAATGAATTCCTTCTTGTAGAAGTACAAGATCCCAGTCAACCCTTCAGAGTTGTACCAAAAATTTATATTTGTCTTTAGGGAAGTTAATGATCCAATTAGATCTTTCAATGATCGATTTCACCGAGCATACACAAGGTTACAAGCTCCGTATGTGTTCAATGATGCCGCTACCTTGCCAATTTATTATGTAGCATTAGATAACCTCACAACTGCATTGGTGAAGAGGATGTGACCAAAACCTACTAGACTAGTGGATGCTTATGCTAAAGCAGTCATAGCCAACACTGACTTGGGATAGAACATCTCCGATCTACTACTCTCTTTGGGGTAGGTTTCTCATCCTATGCAGATTCAAGGAATTACTCAAGCTCTACAACATCAGATGCCCCTCATGAACCAAGTGTCGTAACTACCCATAGTGTCTCATCTAGGGCAGCCCATGAACCAAGCACCTTAAGTCACTCATTACTTGCAGCCTCAATAACAAACAACCTATGCACAACTGTCATAAGTTCCAACATATTTACAAGGGCCCGAATTCCCATCTTCTCATCAAAACCATCTAGAAGCATAACTCGTCTTTCTCCAAAACCAGACATCGCAACCAAGTAGTGCCGAGAAAGATTAGTTAGATGAATTGGTGAAGATAATCAAGAAAATTTCCATAGTAATGACTCACCTTAGGAACCAAAACAATTAGTTACAGGTCTCCCAACATAGCATTCATGCCAAACTCAATCAAGAAAATAGGGATAATCGTGAGACAGGTACTTCATCTGTGTAAAATTATGAGCAAGGACATAAATCTAACCAAAAAATTTAAAGGAGACCCTCACAAAGACATAATAGGATGTGGAATATGAGACCAAACAATGGAGGTGTTCTCACTCCTCTTGATCAGCCAACTAATATAGAGAAAACAAATAGTAGGGTATATTTAACCGAGGCTACCTTATCCAGATGGTGTAGGATTCACAAGACTACTAGGCATTCCAAATTAGATTTCCCCAAGTTCCAAATAGTGACAAAGATCTTTCAAGTGGAGGTCCAAAACATTGTTGAAAGTGCGGGTTGTAGAGATATAGTTTCATCTAAGCCATATGATTCTTCCATGCTTGTGGTCAACCAAGCCCCATTTCCACAAAGTGAAAGAAGAAAACCTGAGAATGAGGTTACCTCCCCAAAGAATGAAGAAGAAAAAGAGGTAATTAATGAAGAAGCCTTGTCTAATATTTTTACTTCAGTATATAATGGTCCACCAAATGAAGAGGAGTCTCATGAAGATGAAGTTCAAATGTTCCATTAGAGAGCATCTCCATGTAACTTGAGTAGTAGGAAAATCAGAGGACCCTTCACTACCTCTACTCTACCCAACAACTTTAGCACCCCACCTAATCCTAACACCAACAAAAATCTAGGCTATCCCCATGTACCTACACAATACTTGAAAAAAAAAAACAACCAAGCCAAACACAAAACCAACCATCTAGCTCCTAAGTAGGTAGATTCTTCAAGACTGAAATTGGGAAAATGGGGGAATATGTTGCTAAAGAGTTCAAGAAAGACATAATCAACATGTTTGATTTTGAGCTACTTAAGGTTATTGCGGTTAGGCATGAATTCTTTAGGGTGATTAATGGGATCCCTTCCTCCAAAGCGACACAAGAAACACCAACCAAGAAATTCTATTTCGAAGAGCCTCCACATGAGCCTGTAATTCAATAAATCATAGGTAAAAGGAAAGATATCCCTTCCAATCAATAAACCAGAAAACAACCCTCTAAGGAGAAAACTCAAGTGTAGACCAAGGAAAAGACAAATGAGTAGGATAAGAATGAGGTAGCCTAGGTTGATGCACCCATGGGTTTATTCTAGGGAAAGATAGAAACACCACCCTTCCTCACTACAATTAGAATATTTGGGAAGAATTTGCATAATTGTCTGATTGACTTAGGAGAATTAGCCAATGTCATGCCCTTAGCTATATGCAAGGATCTTGGGATTGTCCCAACACCTTCAAGAATAAAAGTAACTCAACTGGACAAAACTGAAGTGAACATTGTTGGAGAAATCAATCAAATCCCTATGCAAATCATTGTAGATCCAAGGGTGCAATAGGTTATTGACATCCAGGTTGTGGATATTCCTGACACATACAAAATAATCTTGGGATGAGACTTCACCCAAGCATTGAATTGGTATGTTGTGACTAATTTATCTCACATGTGGTTGTTGTGGAAGGGGTTGCCAAACCAAATCCACATAGATCGAGATCCACACATGAAATTCATGATCAAAAAATATAACAATACCAATGAGGTTTTGTTTGCTGAAACAAAATTGGGTAATTATTTCCCCATGAATTATCAAGAAGAATTAGAGTTTCCAGAAGAGGAGGAAATCGAAGAGGTCTTCTTTGTACTATGTAGCCCCCTGCTACTGTGGCTTGTGAACCTTAGAGTACATAAATTCTAGTAGAATCAGACAATGATGGTAACTAAGGGCTACTGGACGGATTCCAAGACTTCATGAAAAATGCATACATGACTAGCTTAGTCTAGGAACAAGAATGGATTTTCAAGAGATTTTGCTGCCTAATTGGTGCAGAGTTCATAATGTTGCCCACTCAGAATTTGAGTTTTGTTTGTGTTAGACGATAGTGGAGGACATCAAAGAACAAACTACACCTCAATAGGAGCCACCGATCAGACCTCCTACCACCAACCATGATGAGCTTGTTCTCATTCCAAGAATTAAAAATGCAAGTATGCAACCAAGGAAGAATGCACACATGATTGGCCCCGAAGTTAAAGAGCTTTCCAAGTTTTAGACATTACGCTTCAATGGATCTAAGTCCAAGCAGGGAGCCAAAGCTAGATTTGAACTCATTAATTCTACGGGTAAGACTTACTTTGGTTCTCATAGGATTCGATTCTATTTTACCAATAATGTAGTAGAATATGAAGCATTATTTCATGGTCTCTTAATGTATCTAAGAAATAATGTCAAAATGTTTCAAGTATTTGATGATTCAGAGTTGGTAGTAAAAAATGTCAGAAAATTATATGCATGCCATGACCAGAGGCTAGAAAATTATAGGCATAGGGTTTGGGATCTTCTGGAAAGCCTTAATGCCTTTAACATCTAATTGATCCCTTGATCACATAACCATACTGTTGTTGCTTTGGATCAAGCAACCAACATGCTATGACCCATCTCTTTGTCAAGACTCAAAAGGTTTACTGTTGAGTTGACTTCCACCCCATCCATGCCCAACAATGTCACCCATTTTCAGGTGTTCAATGATGACAAAAATATCCTGGAATTTATCACTGGCTCCAATGTATTTACAACTTAGATAATTGATGAGGCCAAGTCTGAGGAAGCTGAGTTGGATATAGAAGGGGTTATCAACCTCAAAACTAATACTATCCCAAAGGCATGGTTCAGCTTGAACACATATTTGACCTAGATCAGATCCGAGACCAAGATCGACAAGAAAAGAAGGATTCAATCAACAACGAGTGTGACCCTCATAACCTTAGAAAAACCACAAAAGTTAAGAATGTATTCATTGGCAAGGTGTGCATTCCAAAAGAGAAAAGAGAAATCATTAATGCTTTGTAGAAGTACTAAGATGTGGTAGCATGGAGTTATGAATATTTAAAGATGTATGACACCTCCATCATTATGTACACTATTCCCCTTAATTTTGGCGTTAGACCTTTTTGACAATGACATCATCCCATCAATGCATTGCTAGAGCCAATCATTTATAAAGAGGTGTAGAAGATGTTGTCATCCATAATCATCTTTCCCATCAAGCACTCTATGTGGGTGGCTAATTTAGTCCAAGTAAGGAAGAAGAATAGAGAAATCAAATTATGCTTGGACTTCTGCAATCTAAATAGAGCTTTAGAAAAGGACAACTATCCTATTCCTTCATTGGATGAGGTATTGCAGATTTTTAACGGATCAAAAATGATATCCTACGTATTGGACTCAAGGGAACACTGAGAGGGGGGCTAAATCAGTGTTCTATAAATTTGAACTTTAATAATCTGATATTAAAACCATTTCAACATTATACCAAAGGAAAGACCCAAACACATAAAGTAATCATCCATAACACCATAACACAAGGATTTTTGTGTGGAAACCCTATTAGGGGAAAAACCACGGTGGAGGTTAATCCACAATTTGAGTACTCAAATATAAGTTATACAAAAGGGAATGCACTTGCATTTAGGCACACTACCTAGAGCTCATTTCTCAAAGGGAAGGCTCACTGACTTACAAAATATTCATATTAAAACCATTTGAAGGTTGAAATGAAGTATTAGCATCTAATTATGCTAGGTTATAGTTTTGGGTAGGCTCATAGATCATATTTTGGTGATTTTGTACTTTGCTTTGCTCTTTTCTGCTCTTCGCATCATAAATTCATATATAGATGAATTCACACTATTACCCTTATAAATTTTGCACCACACACTAATATACTTCATATCTCAAACATTCACTCCTTCAAAATGATAAAACCGGTCACATATATATATCCACTATCAAATATTTGATCATTCATATGTTAGCTTCATAAAAAATTAAGTTATTTTCAACTGTCGCCTAGATCCTCAATTAAATATTTATGCACACCAACCATAGTCGGCCATAGTATAGTAGGGACCCAAATAAAAAAGTCTGAACATGAAAAAAATTAATTAATTACTCCTTATATATCCGCAATGACTATATCCGACAAGTCGAATTTCTAGCATAGATAACCAAAAGATTAATGCACCAGATCTCTTAAATCATACACCATTGAATGCACATCAAGATACTCCTTGAATAAGGTAGTACGAACATTAAAAAAACTTTCTCTTAGATCCACAACTAAAAATAATAGTCCGGTAAGGTATTCGGATCGACATCTTTGCCTTTAATTGGATGCCTTGTTCTTCACTTTATTCTGCCAGTATGAACCAATACTATACTCTAAACTGGATGAATGACTTAGGTTGCCATCAATGAAAACACTAGAAGCCATATTCCAACACTTCCTCGATGGGTACTCCGAGTAGAACAAAGTAGTGGTGTAGTACAAAGATAGAAACAAGACAACATTCACCACTAAGTGGGGGACCATCACATGTAAGATGATGTCTTTCAGACTCATCAACACTAGCGCTACTTTCTAGCATGTGATAGATATAGCCTTCAAGGATCTGATCTAAAAATCTATCACCATTTACATGGATGACCTTATAGTATTCTCAAAGAAGCGAGTTTATCATGTATCCAATTTGTGCAAAGTTTTTCACAGGTGCAGAGAATTTGGGATATCTCTTAATCCAAAGAATTGCATCTTCGGAGTTACAAAAGGAAATTTGCTTGGGCATGTTATTTCAGAATTTGGAATCTCCATATACCCCAAGTGTATTCAATCCCTTTTGAAAATTTAGTTTCTAGGCAGTAAGAAAGAATTGAAATATTTCTTCAGAAAGATAAATTTCGTTAGAAAATTTATTATAGGCTTTGTTGAAATAGTCAAGCCACTCAATGTGATACTGAAGAAAGATTCCAAGATTGAGTGGACTCTGGAGGCAAAGCATACCTTTGAGGAAATCAAGAAATCCATTGCTGACACACTATGCTAGTTAGCTCAGATTGTTTGAAGCCCTTCTACATCTAATCCTTTGCTTTATACCATTCATGGAACAAAATTTTGACCCAAAAGTATGATGAAGGAAACAAGCACCCATTTTCCTTCATGAGTGCTCCCTTAAAGGATGTTGAGCTAAGGTATCACAACATGGAAAAGCAAGTATATTCTCTTGTTAGAGGAGTCAAGAAATTCAGACACTATATCCTATGAAACAAGGTGTTCACCATAGTCCTTGACATAGAAGTAAAAACATTGTTAATGCAAAATGAGTTAGATGAAAGAAGGGAAAATTGGGTCACCTTGCTGCAAGAATATGACATGGAGATCCAACCAATGAAGTTAGTTAGAGGAAAAAAACTCACCCAAACAATAGCTGTAGCAGTAGTTGAAGCAGGACCCAAGCTTACAGTTCAACAATATCAACTCAAAGATGTCTCCCCAGGGGAGTGGTATGATGATATCGTCTATTATTTGTTGAACAAAAAATGTCCACCTCACTTGCAGGGAGTCCAAAAGTGTGCCACAAGACTGAAAATTAGTAGCTATATGCTACAAGGATCTATTATTTACAAAAGAAACCATGAAGGGGTCTACCTCCGGTGCCTTGAAAAAGAAGAAGTAGTGTGTGTGCTGAAATAATTCCACAACAAATTTGGTATTGGTCATGGGTCTGACCCTTCTACTACTCATCAAATCCCATGAGTAGGATATTACTAGCCCATCATCTTTAAGGACGCCCATCATCATGTCCAAACCTACCAAATCTACCAAACTACCTCTATCTGAGAAATAAATGCTTCTCTCCCACTCCAGTGAGTCTTGGAGGTAAGGTCATTCACGCAATGGGGTCTCGACTTCATTGGTTTGGTAAGTTTGCCATCCTCTGCAAGCCATAGGTACATTGTATTCACCTCTTATTATTGTACTAGATGGATTGGCCTAGGGCTATTTCATGTAGGCAATGCACCTTAAAGGTAGTTATTAATTTTCTTGAAATTTTTATGTTGAATCGTTTTGGTTTCCCATATGCCCTCATTTGTGATAATGGTCTTTCTTTTACCTCACTAAAATTTGTTAGTTGGGCCTTTGACTATGACATTGCCCTAAATTTTTCATCCAATTATTACCCTCAAGGACATGGCCTAGCTTAATCTACAAACAAGAGCTTGATTACTGTAATCAAGATCCTTCTTGATAAGAACCCTAAGGACTGGCACACCTAGTTGCATTTTTCCCTTTAAGCAGATTGCACTCACCACAAGGCTTCCCTAGGTAACTCCCCGTTCCACCTAGTCTATGAACTAGAACCAATATTTCCTGTCCACCTAAATATTCCCACTCTCCAATTCATCAATGCTTACTATGAGGAGGGGGATTGCAAAGAAACCCATCTTACTGAGTTGTTACATCTAGAAGAAGTCTGTGACAAAGCCATTGATAATTTTTCCAAACATCAAGGTGTGGTCAAAATATGGTTTGATCGACAAGCCAAAGTGAAGGCCTTTAGAATTTATGATCTAGTCCTATGTTGGGATAGGGCCCATGAGAAGAAAGTGGGGCATGACAAATTCGACAGGCTTTGGCTTGGCCCCTTTCAAATTGCTAAAATTATCAGAAATAAGGATTTTCACCTCAAGACTTTAACTGGAGAAGATGTCTTGTTTCCCTTCAATGGGTAGCACCTAGAGAATTATTTCCAAGCCTGAGATCTCTTGATTTTATCTTGTAAATGCCTATATATAGGTCAGTTTAGGTTGCTTTTGGTTTCCTCGCTTCGCTACCTCGTGGTGCTATTGGTTTTGTTTGTTCCCCAACCACTTTTATTTTTCTCAGACTATCTCTTTGTTCCTAATGTGGTGGTCATGCTTGTTCAACAAATGGTTCACTTTTATGGCCACTCTTAGCATTCTTTGTATAAATATTTGTTCTCGACTATTGATCTTTGATTGCGGCTATGGGGCGGTCTCCTTATTTGAACATCAACTTGACCTAGAATGTGACCCTTAGTTAGATCTTATCACATCTCATCTCAGATCCTACACACGATAAACATTAATTAATTTTGAAGAGTCATGCAATGGTTGTTATGACAACCTAACAAGCGAAAATCATAAGTCTGCTTTAGTGACCACAATGGTTCTAAGCCCACCATAAGCTTCAATGCTTACATGGTTGAGAAAAAGAAATAAAATTAAAAGGATATCAAAAGGAAAGAAAAGAAAGAAATGTTAAAATGAAGCAACTATGTGGGTGTGTAGACAACTCTACCGGGGCTATGGACACTTGGTTGGTAGTTGAGAAATGTTTGAGGGGTCACGATGACAACTCCATTGGGGCTATGGATGCCTAACTGGTAGTGGAGCAATTCCATAGTTACTTTTGGAGTTAGATGATGCATAGCTTGTTTGGTTTGATTAACTACTATTTATTATAGTCTCCAAAGAAAAGGAACAAATTCACTACCTACACACACTACCGAGACACTTTTGTGATTTGATTCAGCCAAGGATATCATTCTCCTTTGAGTCCCCTTGTTTACTTTTGGAAACTGGTCCCTAGTCTATGAAACCTGATATTCTAGGTTATGAATGAACTTTTATCCTTAGAACGTTTAGGAGCATTCTCTAGCAGATCCACCATTTGTTGTGCCTACAACACACACACCTCATTCAGAATGGGGACCCTCTCGTTTCACTTTGTCGAATCAATTTTATCATTGCCTCATTTTGTGTGCCCCCTATTTTATTTTTTGATTCCTAAGTGGTCAAGGAATCTTAGAAGAATCACTTTGAGTTGACCATATTATGCTACCCTTAAATTTTCAAGGCCTTAGGCCTTTGTGAAACTTTCTTGGTTATTTTCCTTCAACCTTTAAAGTTATCACCCTTGGAGCAATGTGGGTTTGCGGGCCACTCTTTGGGGGATTCCCTAGCTTCCCAACCATTCATAATGGCCTATGCACAACTTCCTTCTATGTCATGGTACCCACACCCTCCATGGCTATTTTCATTGCAGACTGCCCAAGTGACTAACTCTCGACTGTCGTCCGCTCAGTGGAATCTACCGTTCTCATCATCATTTTTGAAATACACGTTCAAAAATCACAACCACCATTGTACCAACATTTATGAGGGGCATTAAATGTTGCATTTCCTATAAATATCCCATTTTGAGCTATCATTTTTACTTGCAAACATTTAGAGGACTTGTCAGAGCTTGTTGCCTTCACCGCCTTCATGCCCACATCCTGCCATCACTATTCGAGTTTCTTGATTGCTAGAAATCATCATCCTTTGTGTAGATTATTGAGGTAGGGTCTCCTTCATTGCTTAATTGCAAGGTTTTTTTGAAATTTCAAAAAATTGTCAAGTTCTTTTTAAAAGAGTAAACCTTGAGTTGATAAAGAGACCCTTGGCAAACAAAACCCACATCTTGGAAATTTGAAAAACTTCAAAATATGCTCATCTAGATCTAGTGAGACTCAACACCCTCACCACCATTCTTGAACCAGGGCATTCATGCCCTACAGACCCGCACCCTAATCATCATTGTTGCCTTAAAAATGTTTAAATTTAGAAAACTAGCAGATACCTCCATCGGGCATGCACCCCCGGGATGCCCCCTCAACTTGGCCGTTATCGACATTGCCAAAATTCATGAGTCCCAAAAGGTGGATCCTTTGACCCTCTCGAGTCTACATCCATGGTCCTCTACCTGTAGAATTCCCTTTGAGATTTTCCATTTTGAACGAGTATTTGATCGCATTCGCCTATTATGCGGGGTCCCACCCTACTATTGACATTCAAGATTAACTTCGCAAAATGCTTGTCCCGACCCATTGTGGATTTCTCCTTGCAGATCTTCATCTGCGGGCTTCCATTAGGGTTTCACCATTTCAAATGGCCTTCACAACCCACTCGTCCACCCATCGGGCACTAAGTTAATAGCCATCATCTGAGCTCGAAACCAAGGCAACCTCCTCTTGCAGACTACCATTCATGGACTTTTGTCCTACCCCCACCATACCAAATGCCTAAAGGCTACCCTCTGCCCACTGTGTGGAGCCCAACCCTACCTATTCATTTTGATTATCTATGAGCAAGTGATTAAGGGATGCACCTTTTGCAGACCTGATGATGTGAGCCTCCTTAGGCGGATTTCCATCCTAGCCTCACGATTTCAAATGGCCAAACCCCAACTCCTTCCCGCACATTCTAGCATGCACTATTGAACTATAGTGACAGTAACACTATCTCTCAAGGTTGCAGATCCCACATGGAAGGATACTGCTTGTAGGGCACTACACTTACAATGTCATTTCAATGACGAAGCCTCAAAATAGTTGAAGTTTCCTTGGATCCTGCATGACAAAATTGTAGATTTAACATTCGAAAGGCTTGAAAGTGATTTTGAACCACATGCTAAATAGGTTGATCTCTTCAGTGGCCCCCACATCATGATAAAATCTTGGCATGGGTCAGACCATGTGGGCCACCGTTGCTTGCTGGTCATCCATCCACAACTACCTTTAGAATGGTTTCCAGCCCAGGGAAGTCCGCACCCCTAGGATTGCATTGCCTTAACCTCCCCAAATGAGAGTCTAGCAATGACCCAAAAGAAATGTAAGGATCTTTGAAAGATGGATTACCTAATTTAACATTGTTTTACATGATTTTGGCTAACGTTCCTCATGGTTTTATGCTTAAATGTGTTTATTGCTCCTCTTCCTGTAGGGTATATGGAACCAACTACAAGACCTTTAGGGGTGGCTGTAGAGAAAGAAAAAGGAAAGAAAATTGCCAAAGAACCTAGGGGTAAAGAAGATAAAGACCAAATGAGGTACAAGTTCCAAGGGGAACCCCTCAATTCTAGGGTCACCACAGATTGGAAAGAGATCTCAGACACTAATCTTGGACATATTGATATTGATGAGTTGAAACAAAGGGTTTGAATCAACCCCACCATAGACAATGCCAGAAAGATCAGAATAACTGGGTTGGCTAAGGCTGTCGGGTTCCCACCTATCCTCATAACTCCTGAGCTTGTAATGGCCTAAAGAGAGGCATACCAGGAGGACACAAAGTAGATAGTGGACATAGAGGGTAATACATTGGCTGATTTATATTCCAATTCAATAGGGAAAACTTTTCATATCCCTAACTTTGATGAAATGGAGGAGAAAACCAAGGTGTATGCTCAGAAAACATGGGATGTTGACCCCCTTAGGTGTAAGAATATTATCAATCAGTACTGTCTTAAGGAGAAGAGGGGTAGCATGAACAAAGTTCCCAAAGAACTCTTCAGAAGTGAAATTTATGAGGATTATCATGACTTGGTAACCTTATTAAGAAAATTTATGAGCCTCTTGACTATGGCCTTCTTCCAGGAATGGATGTTGTACTTTGTGGAGGAGAGAATTCGAGGAGAGACCATGTTATATTAGGCTGGAATGATCAACTAATGCTTTCATGAGAAATTTGTGGCTATGAAGAGGACTTCACAATTTTACATTGCATCATACCTAGTCTATTTTCTTTCCAATTGTACCCAATATAGGGGATTATTTATGGCACCAAATCCAACTTTAAGCAGGGAATTGGAGGTATACAATAGGTATCCCCAAATTAAATTTTGAAACTTCAAGAAAGACTATTGTAGAGTTAATGATGCCTTCATTAGGTATATCATCAGACTACTTGGAGGTGACTTTGAGAGAAGGGTTACCCATAGTGCCAATGCTTACATCCATTGGTTCGGCTTCTTGTTCATTCAGTTTCCAAAATTTACATACATCTAAATCGAGGGTTTCTCAAAGAAACGATATAAGCTACCCCAGTACCCAAATGATCGGCTGGTACTACTTGAACTCTCCCAATAATTGCAACATGCACACTCCCTCTTGAGTGGCAAGCATAAAGCTAGGATCCCTTATCCAATCACATTTGTTCAGGGTATGTATGAACTTCACACATCCCAATGTGTAGAGTACTTCGATAAGGAGCTAAATGAATACAACTTGGAGTTCTACACCACCAGACCACTAATGGAACCTTATGGAAAATTGAAGAAGGTGGTCGGGATCGAGTACAGCCATCTACATAATGTGGAGGAATTTTTGGACAACTACAGAGATGATAAGGAGGTGTGTATGAAACATTACATATGCATGATGACATTCTTAATCAAAATAATGAACTTGCTTCTGGTGCCGGATTAAATCGTTGAAGATGAGAATACTATGGTAGATCTGAGGTATGATGTTTTTCCAAATTTTCCACTTCCACTGATTGAATGGAATGAGGAAGAGGCCAATGACCTAGACATTATGATGAAACCTATTGAGGCAAGAACAAAAAAATGGATTGATGAGAAATTTTCTCAATTAAAGCTGCAAGGAGTGACCCTAACATATGGAGAGCTTGAGGATCCACTTGAGAGTGAGACTGATAGTGCCTCTACCACTCCTACCCCAATTGGGGAGACTCTTGCATCTCCTCCCACTATAATATCCAAGAAGAGGAAAGAAATGGTTGAACATTAGCCTAAGTCTAGGGTGTATTCAAGGAAAGCCTTAGAAGGTGAACCTTCCAAGAAACCTAAGAAATTGGGCAGCTTCACGGGAATGCTCACCATCCAGGAGGACCCACTTCATGAAGTAAAGGAACAAGATATGAAGTAGCCAAGGTACCCACCTATTACCTCCACTCTCGCAACCACTGCCACTACTGTTGCTTCTCCGCCTACTTCTCAGGCGATGATTGCCTCTTCTCTGCCTGTGGTAGATATTTTAGTCCACCTTGCCTCCAATTATTTGCAACCCAAATCATGGTCATAGATTTATCATATGCCACCAATTATCCACTCTCTTCCTCATCCCTATCTCCATCATCATCTCTTTCATTTTCCACCACAATCACAACATTGCCTAATCTCTTGCTCCTAGAGGCTCTTGCTCGACACATGCAAAATATATCATCGAAGTTGTCTGGGGTGCTCCTAAATCTTGTGGTACAAGCTGCCTTAGCTTAAGCTATTATTGGCCTCCCTATCCCTCTCCTCCAATTGAGCCATCTATGATGGAAGCAATAATACAAATATTTGAGGAGTTGGAGAGGCGAGAAAGGAAAGAAACTAAAGAAATAGAGGAAGAAGCAGATGACTACCATGAACATCCCAAATATCAACATCTAGTAATTGATAAAGTGGTGCACAAAGAGGAGGAAACACAATTCTCCAAGGAAGATGTTGAAGATCTATGCACAAAGTATATTGTGGAAAATTTTGTCCCAGAGCTCGAGGAAGAGTTGGCCCAACAACTTAAGGACATTGGAGAAGAAGTTGAAAAACAACCCTCCAATGAAGAGAAAGATACAGATGAGAAAATGGAGGACACTGAACCTCCAACAGAGGAGCAAGGTCAAAGCCTCAAGCAAGAAGAGATGCCTCTCTCAGAGGAAGAAGAAAAGAAATATGAAGACAAGCTTGAAGAAGAGGTCGAAACAAGGAAAATACCAAAAGTGGAACATCATGAAGAGCATGGGCATGAACAAGAAGAAGAAGAGAGAACCTCTGAGGGGAAGGATGGCCCCAAGGAGTATACTAACATTGAGTCCCTAGGTAAGGAAAAAATAATAATTTGGGATTCCCATGAAGAAGAGGAAGAGAAGATAGAGCAAGAGACTCTGAGTGGAAAAGTAATGGAAATTCAACACACCCATGATGAAGGAGATGATAAAAAATCACCAAAAGGGGAATCTCAGATACATGAATGGCTTGAGAAGTGATTGGAGAAGAAAACCCCGACCTCGATGGATCCAAAGGCAAGGTTGGAGCCCATCTTGGCTTGAGCCCAAACAAGTACAAAAAAGGAGAAGAAACCAAGGGTCAGATATCATCTGACATTGGATGCATTAAGATCCAAGATGGTACAAATAGCTACTCTAGTGATGGAAGAAGAGGGATTTAGCTATAATATTTCTATCATTGACCTGGGAACAACCACAAGAGAACAAAATAATGATCGTATTTAGGGGTCCGTCACCACCATCGTACACCAAATGAATAAGGACAAGACTTCTAAAGAGGAGCTAAAGGCACAGGTGGCAGATTTGACTGCTTATATTCAACAGTGGTCATCAACTGTATCAGAACATATGGGTAGATGAATCTGTTAATGATTTAATTTAAAACAAAACATATTTATAAGATTTTAGTCTCCTACATTATAGGAAACTCCCATAACAACTTACCCAAATATATTGAGATGTTTTTAACAACTCAACATATTCGTACCTCTATTATACTAACCTCTTTAACAAAATATTAGAAACCATAAAAATAATAATTTTGTGTGTCTAATGTGAACACTAATTTAAGTGTGAACATGGGGAGATAGAACATCACGCCAGTTGGAAATACAATTGTATTCCTATGCATACTTTTAGGTCTACATACTACTATCTAGATCTTGCTGCACATGATCACCTACATACGAGAACTTATCACACTTTCACTTCTAGTTCATCACCAACTGATCACACTTTCAAGAAGTTTGACAGTCAGGATCTTTGTAGTCAGATGCTCTCCTATAAAACTTTTTACAATATGGAAACTCTTGTGGCTCATGATCTTGATTCAAATGAAAGGCTCTCTCCTCCCATGGTTTTAAATAGGCTTACCATAAACCTTGACATGAACAAGAACCTCCACTCATCTGTTCACCTTGTGTGGTTTTTTGGATCCTCCCACAAACCCTTTCAAGATCAATGAACTACATTACAATGGTGCTTTTGTTTGCCACTATTCTTGCACATCAAGGAAGTTATATATAAATAAACATACATATCACAAATTGGGAATTGAATATTGTGTATTATTACCCCCCACAATGTTAAATTTTCACTTATTCACACAACCTATAACATTAAAAAATAATCATATTATGTTGCATAAAAGAAAAGAAAATGCCACCAAAGTTGATAAGCATCCCCATTATTGGTGACTGATGAGAGGAAGCTAATTGTCCTTCTTCCTCCTGTGCCTCCAACCTCCAATAACTGCGCTAATTACTTAGAAAATTTGGTTTTAAATCTAAAATTTTGAGCATCAAATCGATAATAAATACAACTAGTAGATGAAAAAACTAGTTCCAAAGTAGTGAAGTCCCACACACGTCTGACTGCTCCAAGAAAGATGCCGATCCTAGAAATAAACAAGGCCTTAGAACTCAAGCTTACCCCACTCACAAAGACAAGAAGATGCCAAAAAATATGGGTTTCCAAGGAAATCACGTGTTGCATATGTGAGGTTACAACTTGACATATGCAATTTTATTGAATCTGCTAAAGTTGAGAGCACTGACAAAAATGCGAGCTAGCCAATTAAGCTGCCACTTACAAATAATGGAGCAATCAAGCCCTGTGGAAAAGTACACATGCCTGTAATATATAAGGCATCTAAAAATGGGCCTGTTTGAGTATAACGAGTAAAATACGAGCAATTTTATCGATCTAAAAGAAAAATTCTAACACAAAATACAAACTCCTCAAAACTATAAACATCTACCAATAGTGAAAGCAAGCAATCAAATCACCAGTAAAATAAAATGTGAGTCTAATCTTGTCAAAAACCGTTGGATTCAAATAAGAATATGTACAACACAATGGAGGTATGGAATAGTCAGAAAATCTAGAAAACTATGTTTCGATGACCAATCAAGGCTCTTCACAACTGATGAATAGAGCCCAAAAAATGATCTTCTCGGTAAGAAACCCTTAAGCATGAGCTCCCCAAACTATTGATATAAACTCATGACCTGAGTAGATTTCTTTGTCAATTTGTATAAAGTATGATGCAAACAATGGATCAGATCTTCCACTAGGTCATGCCATAAAGCAAAGATAATAATGAAGGTGTCTGCTAGAGTCTTTCGTCCACTAAAATTGATCTCTGATATGAAAATTCATCGAGTTGCATTCCAAAATAATCTAAATATGCCAAGGAAAATAGAACAACACCTCTTCTCCTCACTCAAATTCACATCCACTGCTATAGGAATCAAGGCATTCAAAATGCCAATATTCCCTCATACTTATCTAGTTACTAAATGATAGGCCCAAAGGATAACGTTTCTCTAATACCATATCAAAAAATATGGGAAGATGAAGATTTTAATGATTTAATTTAAAACAATAAATATTTATAGGATTTTAGTCTCCTAAATTATAGGAAACTCCCATAACAACTTACCCAAATATATTGAGTTGTTTTTAACAACTCAACACATTCATACCTCTATTATACTAACCTATTTAACAAAATATAACAAACCATACAAGTAATAATTTTGTGTGTCTAATGTGAACACTAATTTCCAACAAAATTATCATTCCAAGGATGGAGTGGATGAGGAATCTATGACCATGATTTGGGTTGCAAGGGAAGTGGAGGCAAGGTGGATTGAAATATCCATTGCAGGCAAAGAAGAGGCAATCATTTCCTAAGAAGTAGGCGAAGAAGAAACCATAGTGGGAACAATAACGATAGTGGTTGTGAGAATGGAGGTAGTAGGTTGGGACCTTGGCTGCTTGATATCTTGTTCCTTTCCTTCACAGAGCGGATCCTCCTAGATGGTGGGCATTCTTGTGAAGTTACCTGATTTCTTGGGTTTCTTGGAAGGTTCACCTTCTGAGGCTTTCCTTGAATACACCCTAGAATTAGGATGATGTTCAACCATTTCTTTCCTCTTCTTGGACCATGTAGTGGGAGGATATTTCAGAGTCTCCCTAGTTGGGGAAGTAGTGGCAGAGGCACTATTAATCTCACTCTCAAGTGGATCTTCGAGCTCTCTGTATGTTAGGGTCACTCCCTACAACTTTAATTGAGAAAATTGCTCATCAATCCATTATTTTGTTCTTGCCTCAATAGGCTTCATCAAAATGTTGAGGTCATTGACCTCTTCCTCATTCCAGTCAATCAGTGGTAGTGGCAGATTGGTAACAACGTCATACCTCACATCTACCACAATATTCTCATCTTCAATGATTTGATCCAGCACTAGAAACAAGTTCACTATTTTGCCAAAGTATGTCATCATGCATATATAATGTTTCACACACACCTCCTTATCATCTCTACAATTGGCCCAAAATTCCTCCACATTATGTAGATGGGCTTACTCAATCTATTTTTCAATCTCGCTGATCATTCAATTTATTTCTTCAATCACATAAATTGTGCAATCTACTTTGCACAATCTATTCATGTCTAAATCCTCTCAACACCTTTCGATCGTCAATCTTGATTCAACATTGTTTAATCCTAATCGTCCATGTCAAATCAAATTTTCTATAGAACAAACCTCTTTCCTCACAAAAAAGAATGGAAGAGTCAACATGATATGCACAATGAAGTATTTCCAACATTCACAACCACCATTGTTAGAGATTCAACACATTTATTTGATGAACCAACACACAACACATCATTCATCGAGATTTTACACATGAACTATGGAGGCTTCGGTGTGATACGAGCAATCCAACATTAGGTGAACACACTCTGATATGAGATGGGTAACAGTTTCATTGTTGAATTCATATGTTTATGTTTGACATTTTCATGTTCTCGAATTCAGTATTTTAAATTGTTCATTTCATAAGTGTAGGTTTAGATCTTAGATTAGATTCTGATTTCAAATACATTTCTCTTATTTAGCATCTACGATTTTCCCCTTCATACGGTAGTGTGTTTTGTGTGGTAATACAAATGATTTTTTTTTCAACTATGATAACACAAAAAAATAATTCAAAAATGTGTCACCACAATCAAAAAGTGACAAATTACAAGGGCCTAATGCATCCAAGGTCACTAGAATCACGAGGAAAGTCAACAAAGAAATATTGTAAGGGGCTAGAAGGTATCAAATGGAAGGAAAATATAAATTTGACATGTATGAGAAAAAGGAAACCTCTGAATAAGAGTACTAGGAGAAGAGACAAAATTAAAAATAGAAAAACCTAGTTGGATAGAAAGAGAAGACTAAAGTTATGGGAGGCAAGGTATGAATACCATAAAATATAAATAACATATATAATATGAAGGATGAAGATGAGGATGAAGAAGAAGATGCCAATAGAAAATTCTTCCCCAATAAGTATCAACATGATCAAATAGTCAAAAAATAAAATAAAATTATCAATAAAGAACAAAAGGAAGGAAATCAAAAAAATAATTATTTATCAAGAGAAGAAGCTATCACACTAAAGAAATTAGCCATGCTAGCAAAAAAAATAAAATTATTGGAATTTTTTTTGTAAGTATTAGAATAAATAAGAAATTTCAAACCAAAAATTAGTAAGATGTCTAAAACATATAGATTATGGAGAACTAGATCATTCATGACCATCACACACATTAATCACAAGAAAATTAAACGAGTGGTAGTAGATCTAGGATTAGATGTAAATATGCTTGCAAAGAGGGTCTAGGAACATTTAAGAAACCTAGAAGTAGGAAGCACACCATATAAAATGATCCTAGTTGATGAATAATTAATGGAAATAATAGGTACATGGAAAAAAGTATAATTCAACATCCTAGGAGTGAAACACATTGTAGATTTTAAACAGTTACCATGAAAGAGCCATTTGAAAATTTTAATGTGTTACTAGGATTGAAATGGTTTGTCAACTCAAATGACATAGTAGATTCAAGAAAAGAAGAAATATCCTTTACAAATGACAATAGGATAGTCCATATACCCATAGTAGTATAAATAAACAATTCATATATAAAATAAATATTTAATGAAGAACATGAGGAATAAAAACCTAAACTTCTATCCTACATAGCTAAGCTTCCCAAAAAATAACCACTAGAAGAACCAAACTCAAAAGGAGAGATAAAATTTGAAATTAATATAGAAAGAATTGATAGTGATAAATTTTTGAGTATTAAGCTCAAGGAAGAACTAGAGTTAAAATCCCAAAAAGTTTAATGGTTCAAAAGGATGTTTCTGGTATGTATGACATCACAAAAATTGTTGTAATTTCCCATATTGTCAAGAAATCTACTACAAAATATGAAAGAAAACTAGAAGACAACCCCAAACCTAACCTCCAAATTTCACAACAAATAAACCAAATTTTGAAGGCTATCACACGTATTAAGCTACCTAAATATTTAGGGATTGGAGATCTGGATACTTACTTCAAGGACACATAATTTTTTTTTAATAGATGAGATTTATAGTTAGCCACACTCAAACATACCCTAATATGCAATACCACAAGTTGGTGGAAGACCCACCAAAATAATATTCCTCAATGACATAGATTCAAAATCTTGATATGAATAAGATACTTGATGAAATAAGGGTAATATGAAATAATTCAAAAGTATAAGGGATCAATCAAACCAAGATAACACTTGGAAATTTATATAACTAAGTGGAGGGGTAGAAGAGAATATGATACTAGATTATATATAATTTTTTACTAGAACTTAAGACCAATAACACAAACCTAGTATATTAAATAAGAAAGAAGAACAAAAATGAAGATTCAAAAGAAATACAAGAAGACTTCCTATTGTAATATCACAAAATTGCACACTAGGGGAAATTTCACATTTATACATTTGGCCTTGCATTTATTATGTTTAATCAAATTTATGATAAGAATATCATGGGCTATAATTTCGTGATTCCAACTCCACGAGGACCAACAATGAAACGCCAATAGTTTTCCACCTCATTTCCCAAAATTTGATGTGTTAGACACCTACTCGATGCAAAGAAGTCCACACAATGTGATAGCGTCTACACAGTTTTCTGAGTTTGAAATGTGGAATCTTGACTTGTGACACATGTCCCTATAGTCAGAACCTTAAGGGTAATGACTCCTCTCACCCATATAACAACACAAATCTCTTTCTTGCTCCCATTCTAGGGTTTCTTCTCATTCTAACACTTCAATATTTCAATCTCACTATGTTCTTGGTCTCTCCTTCTTGCAATATCACATCTAAAATGAAGCTCTGTCAGACTGATGTCCTTCCAACAACCAAATATCTCTTGTAAGTGTTCAATCGTGCACCTGTGCATTCAAGAGTGGATAATATACTATTGGTAATGTTCTCTTGTTTCTTATCTATTTGAAAATAGATTGATTAGCTCACTTTTTATTTTGTGGTATGGGTTCTCCTCCTTGAGCATGGATTACTTATACCACTCCATATTTGTTCACTTTTTCAAAATTTTCAATCTATTTGGCTATCTGTGAAGGTGGGAACACCAAAGTGGGGATTTGACTATGACAAGCCCTGAAATAGCCCCAAAATTTTTCCTCGTTTGTCTTGTGTGTAGGTTGTCAAGGTGAAGTTTGCAAGAAGGTTTCAAACACATGATTGTTTGTAACTTAACCCTTGGATTTTCTAAGCACATTATTAGGGTTCAAGTATTCCTTCTTAGGCTTTTATCTCTCTATCTATCTTGGAAACTAGTGCGTCTCTCAGACATCAACATGCCGCACTGGAATCCTAATCATGTGTTGTAGTACTTTGGCTGAGATCTATTCCTTCTATGGTAGATATCTCAATACCCTGCTCTCTTAGATTCTAAAGTAGTCTATTTTAATATTGTCCTTAGTAAGATATTATTTATAATTTCTTCATTCAACTACATTAAGTAAATATTGAGAGTGAAGAGACTCATGAGCAATAGATCCCCCTTGTCTATATTTTGGTGAACCTGACTTGAAGCATGTTGAATATTTTTCTACAATGTTTTAATTCTTATGATAATTATTTATCTAAGGAAGATATCGATATGTTGGATGATGCTCTATATTATTTCTTAGAAGCATCCTCCTCTATCTGTAGATCTCTCGAATAAACCTCGTCATCTCAAACATCTACTTCTTCTTCATAAAATGAGGAGTCAAAGAACATTATTATGGTCTCCGTGGCTTTCCCAAAGACTATGAGACCCATTGTTTACTTGATCCTAGATATCCCCTCTCCTAAGAAGATTCATTCCATCTTTGGGATCCCATATTATAAGGATTCAATAGATTTTTATACAAGGTTTGTTGGGGATACAGAGTCGGTCTGTCATCATAGATAAGGCATCTAAGAAAACGGTGCCTTAGTGATTTTCATTTTTCACTTCAAAGACACAAACAAATATACCATAAAGTGGAAACAAGCAAATTAAATCCCCCATTGATCCTCTAAGAAAAGTAAATGCTTAACTTAAAACAGATTCAACACAAGCATAGATTCAAGAAACTGAATCAGACAAAAATGAAATACAAAACTATGAACACACAAATTTACGTGGGGAAAACCCTTTTGGTTAAAAAACCCCACCCTCCAAAACAATCAGCTCACATGTATTATTCAATAACTAAAACAATTACAATACAAAATTAGAGCTATGCTCTTTAGAAGATTACATCTTGGTCATCTAGAGAATACAGGCAACACAAAAAAAATCTTCACATGATTACAATGTCCTCAATGAAATATCATGTAGATTCCCTTTAGCTCCTCACAAAGCACTCTTAGCTAGCCTTGTAGCCATCCTAGCCTTAAGGCAACACAGGTTCACATCGATCAGAAATGAGAAACTAAGTGTTCACAGTCAAGGCTTGTCAAACACTCTCAGCCTCTCCTTAATCGGTCATCCTTTTTTGATCGAATTGCATACAAGAAATATTATACCATATGCTTACCTATTTATCCCATCAATGGTCATATGGATAATTTATTATCCACCTACAAGCTTCAACCATCCTTGATAACGTGCACCACTCATTCTGTATGCATCGAGTTGTGCAACATTAAATCGATCTCAGACATGTCCATCAACCTCTATTCAATAATGTAGCTCTATTGTAATCAGGAAATGAGACTTTTGCCAATTAAATTTCAAAGAAATTTCCATGTGTCGCCATTTGATTTGTTCACTACTTCTGATAGTCAGTCAAACCTGGTCAAGCTCGATCGGTCAATCTCTGAGCTCACCCGAGCTCCTACCGCAATACCACCGACCCCACATGATCCAGTCGTGGTACAATGATGAGCTCACCTGAGCTCACCCAACCTTCTACCTCGCTACCGTTGCCCTATCATACTCGCTTCATGGTATGGTGGTGAGCTCAGCTGATCTCACCCAAGTTTCCACCGCACTACCATGCTCTAGTGCGACTCATGTCATGGTAAGGTGGTGAGCACACCCGAGCTCACCCCACAACATCATCGAGTGTAGATACTGACATCATTGTGCTACTGCCGAGCTCATTGGGTCACCCCATGGTATGGCAGTAATGACCTGCACTAATCACCATCTCCACTGCACTACTATTGAACCTCTAAAGCCTTCCTATGGTGTGGTGGTAACCACCAGCTAGACTGACAACGGTGTCACCACAGCCACTGCGGTGAGCATTCTCACCACCTACGATGGTCTCCACTGACCTCTAGCTGCTTACTGTGGCCACTGTGGTGAGAATTCTCACCGCCCGTGGTAAGGCAGTAGACCATCACCCACCAACTCACCAAATCTATTCCGCTCACCACATTACCTCACCACCAATGGGAAACCTCTGTAGTAAGGAGGTAAGCCTCTGCTCTGTCAGCCTGTTGCCAACTGTGCAACCACGCCACCAACAGGACCACCCTATAGTAAGGCTATAACCACCATGCCCATGGCCGCCACATACCGTGCCACCACCAGACATGAAGAAGACTATCATGGTAAGGCAGTAACACTTCCCAACCACTAGACCAAGCAATGTGGCCCACGATAAAGTGGTAAAACACACAAATGCACCACCAAGGAAGCAATGTAGTGGTATGGTAGTAAAGGCCATAATATGAAGAAAAACACCAAGTCTTTAAGGGATTTGAAGCCAAAAAGTTGAGACAGATTTCCCAACAAGTTTTGTGAGGGCCACAAACCATACTGCTTATAATGTCATAGCACACACATACAACACTAGAAGAAATCAACAGAAATTGAATAAAAAACCTTTTGTTCCTACAACTCAACCTATTCAAATTCTTACTTCTTTACCACCTTCTCAACCAAGTATTCCTTTAGCACCTAAAATTGTGACTAAAGCACTTGGAGACTATGATCTTATTGATAAAATTAATTTTACTTTGGCTAAGATCTCACTTTGGGATTTGCTTCAGATCACTCAAATTTACCAAGGTATTCTTCAGGAAGCCTTACAAAAGATCCTCTTACCTACCTCTACCAGGCAAGTAGATTTTAATACATTAATGGCTCATATTCTTGTAGATTCTTTGAATATTATGTTCTATCCACAAGAAATTTTTCCTTCAGATGTGTAGAAGCAAGCAGACCCTCTAATGATAATAGTTAATGTTAACAACATTGGTATTAAATGTACCCTCATTGACACCAGATCAACTCTCAATGTTTGTGGTATGGATTTACTACCTAAGATTAATTTTGATTCTTCTTCTTTAGCTACTTCTTCTCTATACATTTGTGGATTTGATAACATTGGTCATCAAGCCCTAGACACGATAATCTTGCCCTTGAAGGTAGGACCCATTACCTTACCCACTCTAGTTTATGTGATTCCTAGCCCCTTACTTTATAATATTCTTCTGGGTCGACCTTGGATTCATGCTATGGGAGATGCGACTTCTACTCTACATCATCCTTTAAATTTTGTAGCTTACAATCGAGTGGTCATGATTAAGGTTGATCCTAAACCTGTCCACCTTTGTGAATTGACAACTTATGGTTGAGCCTCAGTTGTTTCTGTAATAGTAGATTAAAAGATGATCTTTCGATATGATGAGATGGATAATCTACAACTAGAATAACAATGTTAATCCGAATCTAAAATCAAACAACAAAGAACAAGGAAATAAACATAATAAACTAATCAAATTAGTGGAAAGCTCTCACCGAATAGTGTTCACTCCTTCGAATTATCTTGATTGCTCTTCTCCATTTTTCCTTTTCAGTATTCTTGCCCTCAAATTTCTGTGTTTGAATGCAAGCATAACTTTGTTGAATGTCTAAGAAAAATATTGAAGATAAGTTTCTTCTCAAAAGTGTATGATTTCGGGAGCATGAATAATGATTATGACAGGCCATTTTATAGATTTTGGGTTTTTGAACGATCAGCTCAGATTGAAAGAGAGATCGGCAGATGAGATTGATGAATTCCATGCGATGTGAGTTCCATGTCAGATAGAATGTGAGTTAGAACACGAGTTCAATATTTTAATCTTCAGTTAAGAGTCTTGGAAAATAGAAAGAAACAGACTTTGTATGCAAAAAACAACGTCAAAACTCGAAGAATAATGCATTCAAATGCAACCATGATTTAATTAATTAAATAAAGATATTTAATTAATGAACACATCATGGATATGTTTTAGAACTAGTTAACTGACTAGTTGTGACAGAGAGTCCTCTCACAGAGATAATTAGATGTTGAATCCAGAGATAACTAGAGAACTAAAAATAGATCTTGAGTCAAAAGGTGAGTGACTGATTAGTCAATTGATTGATAGAATAATGTGACATAAATAATTAGATATGAATTAAATGTTAATTGAATTCAACATTAAAAAATAAGAGACTTTAATTAAATAAATAAAGATAATTTATTTAGTTGACTTGTGAAAAGGATTAAATGAATAATTAAATAATAAATATTTAATTATAGATACAAGGGGTTAAATGAATAATTAAGTAATAAATATTTAATTATAGTTGAAGTATGATAAAGGGGGTGGGTAATTAAATAATAAATTATTTAATTAATAGATAAAGGGGGAATTAATTAGTTATGTACATAATTAAACAAATATGATTTACTTAATTAATCAAGTCGAATAAAGGTTATTAATGAATTAATTAAAAAGGGGTATTTAATTAATAGAGGAAATTTGTGTTAGAAAGGTTAATTAAATAACAAACATTATTTAATCATGACCATGCATAATAGAAAATTATGTTGAAAGTCGTGTTCACAGGTCTAGACCAATTTTCGATGTCTACAGTTTGTCCCTCTTTGATACAATGTTGTTATGGCGTTGTGTCAAAGAAAAATATGCCCTGATCGTGCCCCAACATGAAATAGGTTAGGGAAAGATGAGAAGGTAGTGGTATGCCCCCTCAAGAGGATAGGCAGGTTTGAAGAACATGAGTGGGCTCTCGAAATGGATAAATAATGGTGGTGAAGAAGCATAAAAGCATGGATAATTCAAAAAGTTAGTATTGAAAAAGAATGGTTATTGATTGAGAAAAAAAATGATCTTCGATATTGTGCCAAATATGCCATGCTTGCTTGTTATCATCATTGGGCGGGACATGACACAAATGGATAGTACACACCATGATATGATATTGACCATAGTGTACAAAGTCATCCATATGTGAAAAACAAATAGTCGTAGACAAGGAGTGTCTTAACTTAGACTAAGGACAAGATGCCCCAGTCATTTTGTCTTAAAAAACCATAGGCAATAGACAAATAAAAGATGGGTCATGAGACGTCATTGCTCCTCTAAATCCTTGATAGGACATCCTTGAGGAAACTAGTAACATGACTCAAAAACCAATGTTAAAAAGACAGTTGACAGACAATAGCCAAAGAAAAAGAGTCATGAGACATCCTTGAGAAAGCTAGTAACCGGACTAAATTCACAAATTGATAAAAAGATAAGAAAAAATAAGATATAAAGTGATAAAGAAAAATAAATGTATTCGCCAAAACTTGATCTTGTGGGGTTTTTTGATGTTTGATGTTTGACACAGCGTAATGTGAGAGAATGACACATACCACATAAGACGTTGAGTCTGGTTTCAAATTGGTGACTATCTGTACAAGGCATGACAAAGCCTGGTTTCAAAAAAGACATGTGTTGTATAAGATGTTGGAGCTTGATGACATTGAAGTCTCAATCTACATGAGACTATGAAAATTTGATGACGTATGTTGATAAGAAAGACATATCTTGCGTAAGACATAGGTTGATCATTTTTACAATGTGTTTGATATTGACTTGATGACTATTTGAGACATTGCCTTTTTTGTTGCATGACTTGTTTTAATTCCTTGAATGATAAAAAGTGTGTACGTTTGTATTGACAATGTATGACATGAAATGATACCCTAAAGTACTGACCTAAAGCTAACGATATGCAATGTGTGTGATAGCGAATTTGAATGAACCCTATTGGACTGACCTGGTGTAGTCTTAGGAGCTCATCAATTGATTAGCCTTGCCTACGTTGTATATGCAGAGACCTCGTAGTTCAACAAAAACAATGACTTTGAATGTAAAAAGCGTCATGATTTTAAATGTGTGTGATACATGACAAACCTAGACTGATAGACCTAATTCCTTGGGGGCACATCGATTGATGGCCTTGCCTACGTCCCAATTGCAGAGGCAACATAGTTCGACTATGACTGACTGAACATGACTAACTTGACTATGTTTTTGGTATTTTCTGACATGTTTTGATTTCTTTTGGATTTTTGAAGTTTTCTAATGTTTTTGGGATTTTTCAGGACATTATCGATTGTGTGACGTTATGTACAAGGTGTTAGGGAATAGAAGAAGGATTTTCCCCTAGTCGAGAATAAGATTTAGAAGATGGAGTGGATATTGTGACGGAATGGATGTTAGATGTCAATCGTTCCAAGGAATGGATAAGACAACCATTTATTATGAAAGATGGTGAAAAAGTATGATTAGAATGATGGTAGATGAAAGAGTGAGCTTGACTACACATGGTGCCTGTTTGCCAGGTTTTCACCATGGTACTTATCCATAGCTCCATGGAAGCGGTTTTCACTATTGGACGGATTATTTCTCTTTACTTTTATTTTTATTTTCTCAATTTTTTTGGTGTTACAAAGATGCCTATTTGCCAGGTTTTCATCAAGGTAACCATTTTTTCATTTTTTTGTTATTTTCTAGATTAAGACACCGATTATCAAAAACTAAGTGTAGAACCTCTTTAGATGCAAAATGTTGATAGGTGACAAAAGCAGCTCTCCTTCAAGAGTAGAGAATTGGTATCCTCCTAATTCAAAGACTTCTATGACAATATAGGGCCCCAACCAATTAGGTTCAACCTTACCTAGTTTTTCTCGTTCAGCTTGGTTCTTAGGATTCTCCATTAACACCAGGTCACCAATGTCAAAAATTTTATTGAGGACTTTCCTATTGTAGCTATGACGAAGATGATTCTGATATGCTTGCAAATGATCTAGCGCTTTTTGTCTTCGTTCATCTAGTAATTCTAGTTCTTGTAACCTAGATACACAGTATTCTTCATCGTCAATATTACCCTTCAAGGATACCCTTAGAGAAGGTATTTCAACCTCAATAGGTAAGATAGCTTCAGACCTGAATACGAGGGAATATGGAGTGGCGCTAGTGGGAGTACAAATGCTTGTGCGATAAGCCCATAAGGAAGGATTAAGTTGAAGGTGCCAGTCACGACTAGCATCATTGATAGTCTTCTTAAGGATTCTAAAAATGGTCTTATTAGATGCGTTGGATTGGCCATTACCTTGTGGGTAATACAGGGTGGAGAAATGGTGTTTGATATGGAATTCTTCACATAAATGGCGTACTTCTTGGTTCTTGAATGGGCAGCCATTTTTTGTGATTATGGATTGGGGTACACCATACCGACAAATGATATAGTTTAGGATAAACTTAGATATTTGCGTGCCAGTGATGTAGGTCATGGGAATAGCTTCAATCCATTTGGTGAAGTATTCGGTGGCGGTTATGATGAATTTATGGCCGTTGGATGATGGAGGGTGTATCTTACCTATGAGGTCAAGTCTCCATTGGGCGAAGGGCCATGGTGATGTAATCAGACGTAGCTCCTGTGTTGGTGCTCTTATCAAATCCCCATGTATCTGACATTGTCTACATTTCTTTATAAAGATGTATGAGTCTTTCTCCATTGTAGGCCAATAATAACCTAGTCTCATAATCTTATGGGCTAAAGTAGGACCACTCGAATGCGATCTACATATACCATTGTGTACCACTCAAAAAAAAATTTGTGCTTCCTCAGCATCAAGACATGTCATTAGGGCATTATCTAAGGTATGTCTATACAAGGTTTCTCCGATGATGGTGTACTTAGCTAACTTTCAGATGAAGGTTCGACATTGGTTATTGGACAAGTCTTGAGGTAAGGTTTGGTCAGTGAGATAGTCGAATGTCTTTATACCAAGGAGATGTAGGACCAAAAATGGTACACACCATAATAGTATCGGGGGCATCATAGGTGGGGACCAACAACTGTTCAACGAGAAACTCAAACTTAGGCACAGTACTCGGAATATCCAACAAGGAACCCATGGTTTCCATATCATCTGCAGCTCTATTTTGGATATGTGGTATTTGTTGAAAATTAATGTCATTGAAATACTACTTGAAACTATCAGCCATCCACTTGTAAGGGGAAATCTTCTCATCCTTAGTCTCATAATCATCATTTACCTATCGGATTACTAGTTGAGAGTCACCAAAAACATGTAGGCTCTTAATCTTCCACTGAGTTGCCATTTTTAACCTTGTCACTAAAGCTTCATATTCTGCTATATTTTTGGTACAAGGGAAAGTGATCCTGAATGATTTGGGAATGGTATCACCTTGAGGTGTAACAAATAGGATACCGACTCCTAACCATGATTTTTATGTGACCCATCAAAGTATAGTTTCCAATCGGTTTTAATGTCAATGTTGAAGAGAAATTCATCAGGAAAATCTGCCACTAAGGGATGGTCTGCCTTCATAGGTGCATTGGCTAACTAATCTACAATAACCTATCCTTTTATAGCCTTCCTCTCGACATAATTAATTTCATACTCGCTAAGTATCATAACCCATTTAGCCAATCGACCTGTTAATGTTGCCTTAGGAGTTGTTTGAGTGGATCAATCTTTGCAATTAACATTGTTTGTCGATTGAGCAAATAGTGCCAAAGTTATTGGGTAAAAAATACTATTGCAAGACAGGAACGTTCTATGTTATTGTAATTCAATTCATATCCCACTAAGGTATGAATGATGTAATAGACTTCCCTCTCATGACCTTGATCATCATGTTGTGCGAGATGAGCCCCTAATGCCCACTGAGTTGTTGAAATGTATAGTATCAATGGTTTTCCCTCTGTAGGTGGCATTAAGACTGGTGGAGTAAGAAAATATTCCTTAATTTTCTAGAAGGCTTCCAAACATTTAGGTGTCCACACAAATGGCACTCCTTTCTTGATTAAGTGTTGAAATGGGTGTATTTTATCTGCCAGTTGTACTATGAAATGCCTAATGGACTGTAATCTCCCCTATAGGGTTCTGAGTTGACCAATGCTAACTGGAGGAGGCATTTCTATGATGGCTCTTACCTTCTCTAGATCTACTCCAATGCCTCTTCTGGAGATGATATACCCTAACAGTTTCCATGATTTCACTCCAAAGACACATTTCTTCAGATTTAGCTTGACGTTATAATTCTCTAGCCTCTAGAATATCTTGTCTAAAACCTTCAAATGAACTTCCCTTGTTTCTGATTTAGCTATAATTTCATCTACATCATCTTCCATGAGAGTGTGTACAAAGTCATGGAAAATCATAGTCATTTCTCGTTGATAGGTAGCTCCTGTATTCCTAAGGCCAAAAGGCATAACATTCCAACAGTATGTGCCCCATGGACATGTGAATACTATCTTGTGTCGATCTTCATCTGCTATTTTAATTTGGTCATATCCAAAGAAACCATCCATGAGGGATAGCATCTCGTATCCTATTGTAAGATCTACTATCATGTTGATATTTGGCAAAGGGAAGTCATCCTTAGGAAATTCCTTATTGATGTCTCTAAAGTCTGTGCAAATGCAAATGCCTGTAGTTGGTTTAGTCACTGGAACAAGATTTGATATCCAATCTGCATAGTCTATCATCCTTATGAATCCTATATCCAAGAGTTTCTTAAGTCCTGAGTTGCGGATTCATTTTCCTCAACTTCTGTTTGACTAGCTTAATACCTAGCTGTAGTGGTAAATGGTGTAATATTAGGTCTGGATCAAGCTTAGGCATGTTAGCATACGACCATGCAAATTTTATCTGTCTCTTTGTGAAGAAGTTCTTAAACTCAGGTTTTTCTATCTCTGTTAAAGAAGCTGCAAAATATACCTTCTGAGGATTCTCTTTTGTACCTATGTTGACTTCAATAGATTCTTCTACTAGCATCGGTGACTTTTCCTATTCCATGGGGAGAATATTTAAACCTCTATCCTTGGGTGCCTCTGAGAGGTTTTTTCGCCCTCGGATACGTCCTTTATTTTGACTTTTTCTTCATCCAAAGGCACCTTCGATTTTCACCTAGGGACTCATCATTTTTATTTTCATTGTCTTTTTTCTTTTTATTCTCATTTTTGCAACTAGAGGTGTAAATAGACTCCCCAAAATATTCTTTGTCGTCCAAGTCTATGGTAAAACCAACTTTATGATCCCCTCGTGGTATGCCTTCTCTAAGTCCCATGAACTCAGAAATTGCTTCGTCATTCTCAAATATATCTATGATAGGTGTACCTTGTTGATCCTAGTCGATAAGTTTGAGATATATAAGGGGCATGTCATCATTGAAGTTTTTAAAGGTAGCTGCTGAAAAGAGGAATATAGAATGGTTGACATGGTCGCAGAAGTTTTGGACTAACTCCTTGTTCTTCCTCCTAGGGGTAGGTATACTCTGATGTGGGACTATAGTAAGGGCTGAATCATCAGAAGATGGTTTGTTAGGTGCCCAAGATGCATGATCAAGGGTTTCCAAATAATAGTTCTTTTTCCATTCTTCTTTGGACAAGTGTTTCCTAGGATTGGGACTAGATGGTTTTGGTATAGGTTTTATCGTTAGGTCCAATTCTCCAAATAGGGAATCTATGTTCATGGTACTAGTAGATGAAAGGGAATCCCATTCAAAATCACTTGAGTAAGGGGATTCATCATAAACTAGAGGTTTGTTGTAAACTAGGGGAAGTGGTTCATGAGATATCTCGATGTCTGCGCAAGCACTCACTTCCTCTTGAAACGGTGATGAAGTACTAGGAAACCCAATTCTAAGCGATTGACACCCTAGCCCTAGGTATTTCAGTCGTGGGTAGATAGTGATCGGTTGCATCCTTCCATTTTGATATAGTCCTAACCCACTGTGCCCGTCATAGCCTTCATTTTGCATTATCTTAAATCCTTTTCAATAATGGTTCTTATCTATTTGAATAGACGGGGAGGGGTATTCATGTTCTTCTTGATACAACCAGGAATCACCTTGATCCACAATTTCTTCACTTAACTCTCCCCATTTGGTCAATTTCATTGTAGGGGGAACATTAAATGTGACCACTAACTGTCTGCTATCTAACATGGGTAAGCCATATGCCTTAGGTGGAATTAGTTGACTAACACATTATGATGCCTTTATATGATATTTGCCATAGCCCTTTTCTTGGATCTCAAACTTAGGAGTGGATGATGGTGGTTTGAATGAAATGGACTTAGTGAGATGTCATGGTTCAATGTATAGGGATAAAGTGGATGATGAAGATTCTTGGTTAACTGGTACTTTTCATTGTGGAATTTCCCTTAGGCTTGTACAATACTGAAAAGGATCTGGATCACCATCAACAGTGATATTATAGGGGAATTTAAGACATTGGTGATATGTTGAAGGTACAACTTTCATTGTGTGTATACAAGGTCTACCTAATAACAAGTTGTATGAAAGTGTGAGATCCAAGACTTGGAAGCTGGTGTTCATGATTTCCAGGCCAATTCTAATAGGGAGTGTGACAACTCCTTTGGATGATCTTTCCTCATCATCGTAAGCCTTGATGACTATACTCTTAGAGGTATATACACAATCTTCTGAGAATCCTAATGCCTTAACCAATTTTAGGGTACACAGGTTCAAACTTGCTCCTCTGTCTACCAAGACTTGTCAGACTTTAGTTTGATGGACTAAGACTTCAAGATGTAAGGGGTCATTATGATCCGATTTTTCAGTTGAGTAATCTTGTTGGGAAAATGTGGCATGATGCGATTTGGTCAAATATCCCACCATTTCTTTGAAACAATTGACATCTAAGTCTATAGGAACAGTTGTGTTCTATAGAGCTTTGTCAAGAATGGCTCAATGCTCAAGTGATAAAGTCAATAATTCCAAGATAGATATTTGCACGGGAGTTTTACTCAATTGATCAAAAAGGTTGTATTTAAACTTGGAAGCTTGCGTGGATGGCTCAGAAGAAGGACCTGGAATATTAATCTTAGTTCTACGTGTGTTCACATTACATTCATGATGCTTCTTAATTATGATAGTATTGAGATTCTCACTTGTGACTCAGAGGTGATTTATGATCGTTCCTTTACCATAGTCATACTTGGTATTGGCATAACTAGCTGATGGATTATTCTTGGGTCCCGAACTGGAGGATTTTCCTTTTGTGTGGTCATGTAATGAGTCCGTGAAGACCTTATGATCACTGTTCTTGGAATTTTTCTGTCCATCAACCTCTATGGTTCCGTTTTCAACAAAGTCTTGTATAATATTCTTGAGTTAGCGATATTGTTGTAGGTTGTGTCCTTTCATTCGATGATAGTCACAAAAAGAGTTATCATCCCACCATGAAGGTTTGAACTGTCCAGGATCATATTCTCTTGGTTCCAAAGGTTTGATGAGATTATGTTTAATCAACTCTTTGAAAATAGTCTTGATTGGTTGTCCTAAAGGTGTTTATTCATGTGTAGGAAATCTTTGTTGTGGTTTTTATTGTTGTGAATTTTAGACATAGTTCGTTGTTTGATCTGAAATATTTATCATGTCTTGATTGGAATTTTAACCTCTAAGCGTGATAATTGGTCTCGTGTGTATGTTTTTAGCATCAACAATGCCATCATTTGTAACATTTTTGTTTCTAGACCAGAATTTATTTCTATCATTTGGTGCGTTTTGATGTTGGACAACCGGATTTTCGCCTGGTACCTTAATTTCTCCTTTGTCTATAAGGCCTTTTTCAAGGATGATGCTCTTTTGTACCAAGTCTGAGAATGAAGTACAATAGTGTACCCTTAAATCACTTCGTAGTTTTGGGTTGATTTTTTCTAAGAATATCGTGACCTTTTGCTTTTCTGGTATTTCAACTAGACATCTTCTAGCTAGACTTCTCCATCTCTAAAAGAAGGTGGTAAAAGTTTCACCATCCTCTTGTGTTGTGTGGCACAAGGTTTCTAGTGTTACCTCATTTTCTATTTTAAAGGAAAAATGTTTGAAAAAAATTTCAGCTAATTCACCCCAGGATCATATACCATATGGTAATTTAGAAAACCATTCTAGTCCTATCCCAACAAGGGTTCATGGAAATAGTCTCATCAAGTATGTGGGGTCATACGATATGTCCATGCATGCCATTGAGAATTCTCTAATATGTTCCAAAGGATTCTTTCTCCCATTATACTTAAGGAAAATCAATATAATGTATCCATGGGGGAAAGGTGTCATATAAAGCACTTTGTCAAATGGACATGGACATAGGTCTTGTGCTAAGATATTTCGTTTGCTTGACATAAACATGTTGTCCATTTGTTGTTGAAGAGTTTGCATTTGGTTTTGAAGGACATCAACTTGTGTCAAGGACATGATGTTTGTGCTATTTGGATGAATGTAGGTGTTCTGATATGCCATGTTATGTGACAGGTTGTGATTTGGTGAAGGAATATATCATGTTAGAATGTTCTGATTTGGTATAGGGATATTTTTTGTCTAAATGGTCTGATTTGGGATAGGAATGCTTCCTATCTGAATGGTTTGATTTGGTATAGGTATATTCCCGCCAACTTTGGATCTCTTACCAGTCATGTTGGTGCCAAAGGGGTTGGAGGAAGTTGCCCCCGCAACAAATTGTAAACCCTGTGTTATGTTGAAAGGGATTGTGCTTACAATTGACGATGTTTGAGTAGATATGCTAGTTGGTATCACTGCGGTAATTTGGGGAATAGAAACACTTGACATCATGGTTTGTGTTGGTTGAGTAGAAGTTGTTTGAAAAGTATGGATGTCAAATCTTGGTGGTAGTGTGACACCTTCTACTAGCAACTTTGCTAGATAGCGTTGGGGATCATTTGCCAAAAACTCATCCATAAAGGATGCAAATTCGGGATCTTGTACTGCTGCATCTATGTCTTCTATGTAAATTTGTCCATGTGTGTCTCTAGTGATGTGTTTTTCAAGCAAAGGTTTGTGTGGTCTTTTACTTCCTGATGGTTGACTACCAAATGGATTGATGATTTTGTTGGGGTCTTTCATTGCTCTATGTTTCTTTTTAGACCTTTTTTCAACCATGAAAAAGTTGCTCAAAAGGGGGTAATGCAAACTACATCTAAAAACCGATATGTCCTATTTCTATGTTTTTGGATTTTTCTAACAATAAATGGCATTGCTAAAATGGTTTCTAAAAAGACATATACTAAGATGATGTATGATAGGACAGACAATATGCAAAAATCTCAAGTATAATATGATAATAAATGAGTCTAAGACAGGTATAACCTACCACCTAATGGAATAAATGCATGTAAAGATTTGTTTTTGACCAAGGAACCTGATTGTATGACAAGGATAGTTGACAAGGTGAATTTTCCAAACTAGACTGTTGAGCTGAAAAGATCCACTAAATGGGACTAAAGTGACTAGGTTCAATGATTGTGACAAACTGAAACATGAACATTTCCAATGATGAGGAAAGTTATCTATTCTGTGATATGCAATTTCCTAGGAAGTATCTATATGCATGCAACTTAGGATGACTATGAGTAAGACGTTTACTATGACTAAGATGTAAATGACATCTAATGATGTAATGCTTTTGAGAAAAATATTAGTTTCTATCCAAGGTTGACATTAAGAACCTAAAGAAAATAGTGATAATGATGTTTCAGACTCATTTCACGATTTTCAAAGTTTTGTGTTGACAGGCAAATGCGGTTCACCTAACAGTTGTGGTTCAAATGTTGACAGATGCGGTTTTCGATAGTGTATGTGGTATTTCTAAAAATTACGGTTTTTCCTACGACAAATGTGGTTACCAATACACATGTGGTTCTAATTTTGGACTCTGTAAACCTAAATTTTTTGACAGACACTTGGGGCTCAAAAATTGACAGATGCAGCTTGCATGGACACATGCGACTCAAAATATGATAGTTGTTGTTTGTAATATCCAAACTACGAATAATGAATATTTTTGATAGACACATGCAACTTTTCCCCTAACAAATGCGACTCTCTATGATAGATGCGGCATTTAAATTGACAATTGCGACTCAATTTTTTGATAGTTGAAATTTTCTCGAAAGTTGTTTTGATGATAGTTTGTTGATCAAGATTTTGATGAATATAGTCTAAAACAAACACAAAAATCAATGTATTTTCAATTTGTGATGAAAGGATTGTTAAGACTCGAAAAACATTTACAACCTAGGCTTTTTGGACAATACTTGTTGAGTTCTTACTTGGATTTCTCCAGCTACACATATTTATGGTGAATGACTAGTAGGTTGACCCCACTGGCTCCCCTCCACATCACTCACTTATACGGGGCAGCCAAGCTACTGTACCCATGAAACTCCCATGACATACATTTTATTTCCACACATAAACCATAAGAATGTAAGACGGCTTCACAAAGTCGACCCTGCTACACCAACAAGTAGGTAGGATTTTGGTAACTCTACAACAAGGTGTTTAATAAGGGCATTCCGTTCGTGGGGAACCATCCAACATCGGCGAGAGTCCATTTTTTTCCATCACATTGGAATAGTGAGCGTGATTTCTGGGCTTTCCCCAGAAATTCATTTTTATATATCGGGTGGAAGTCGCTTGGCTTTAGTCTGTTACCGGTTTGAGTCATCTTGGGGTGAGTACTTTTTCCCACCAAGATAGGCCCAATTTCTAGAGTCATTAACTATTTCTCTTACACCCAGGATTGCATGACTACGCAAGGGGAGAGGATACTTTGATATACTAAATCGTAAGGGTGACAAATATGTGCAACGCACCAGACAAAGAAGACAATGATTCTTTTTAATCCAAATGACAATTATCTATCTACCAAACAGAAAGTTATTTTTAATCCATATGACAATTATCTATCTACCAAACAAAAGCTTGCTAAATAAATAAACACAAAGGCATTAGGTCCTGCATGCAAATTTATCAGTATTTCATTGTTCTTGTCTTCGGCTTTTGTCCTCTAGAAAATTTGTCTTTGGTTTTTTTAATTGTCTTCTATGCTTCATCCTGCAAACACTGCGTTATTCCACCTTAACACAACTGAAACAAACATTAGCAAAGATCAAAAAAACCAAAAAAGTGAAAACCAAAATATGGATGTATGAAAATCAATAAAAAAGTGGAAAATATTTACTAGCCAAATGCGGCTTTTGGAGCCATAGATGCGATTCGATGTTGACAGGCGGATGCGGTTCACAAATTTTGTTGACAAGTGAATGTGGTTCGTGACTTCGTGAATGTGGTTTGTGACTTCATGAATGCAGTTTGGGATGATAGATGCATTATTGTTTCTAGTGGATGCAGCTTGTGGATATAGATGCGTCATTTTTCTGAATAGATGCGGTGTACTGTACAGAAACCTGCAATTTTTTTTTGAAAAATGGGAAAATGGAAAGACAAAAAGATGTGTGAATTTTGAAGCGTGTTCACGTCGGGTTCACCAAATGTAATAGTAGATTAAAAGATGATCTTTCGATATGATGAGGTGGATAATTTGCAACTAGAATAACAATATTAATCCTAATCTAAATAATAATCTAAAATCAAACAACAAAGAATGAGGAAATATTCATAATAAACTAAAAAAATTAATGGAAAACTCTCACCAAATAGCATTCACTCCAAATTATCTTGATTTCTCTTCTCCATTTTTCCTTTTCAGTATTCTTGCCCTCAGATTTTTGTGTTTGAATGCAAGCATAACTTTGTCGAATGTCTAAGAAAAATATCGAAGATAAGTTTCTTCTCAAAAGTGTATGATTTTGGGAGCAATGATTTCGGGAGTAGGAATAATGATTATGACACGCCATTTTATAGATTTTGGGTTTTCGAATGATCGGCTTAGATTGAAAGAGAGATTGATAGATGAGATTGATGAATGCCATGCAATGTGAGTTTTGTGTTAGATAGAATGTCAATTAGAACATGAATCAGAAAAGACTGTAGGATAAAGATTAAGTTAGAACGTGAGTTAGAACATGAGTTTAAGATTTTAATCTTCAGTTAAGAGTCTTTGAAAATAGAAAGAAACAAACTTTGTATGCAAAAACCAAAGTTAGAACTCAAAGAATAATGCATTCAAATGCAAACATGAGTTAATTAATTAAATAAAGATAATTAATTAATAAAAACATCATGCATATGATTTAGATCTAGTTAATTGACTAGTTGTGATAGAGAGTCCTCTCATAGAGACAATTAGATGTTGAATCTAGAGATAACTGGAGAACTAAAAATAGATCTTGAGTCAGAAGATGAGTGAATGATTAGTCAACTAATTGATATAACAATGTGACATAAATAATTAGATATGAATTAAATGTTAATTGAATTCAACATTAAAAAATAAGAGACTTTAATTAAATAAATAAAGATAATTTATTTAATTGACTTTTGAAAAGGATTAAATGAATAATTAAATAATAAATATTTAATTATAGTTGAAGTATGATAAAGTGGCTGGGTAATTAGACAATAAATTATTTAATTAATAGATAAAGGGGGAATTAATTATTTATGGACATAATTAAACAAGTATGATTTATTTAATTAATCAAGTCGAATAAAGGTTATTAATGAATTAATGAATTAATTAAAAAAGGGTATTTAATTAATAGAAGAAATATGTGTTAGAAAGGTTAATTAAATAATAAAAATTATTTAATCATGACCATAGATAATAGAAAATTATGTCGAAAGTGGTGTTTGCAGGCCTAGGCCAATTTTTGGTGTCTATAGTTTCCACTCTTAAGAATTGTATCTCATCACTAACCTTTTATGCAATGGCATGTTCCTTGATGGTACCATCTATGGAGATTTTCCCCAAAACGAGGGTCCCTAAAGAGGAGCAACCTAAAGTAGAAATTCCTAAGTCTTCCTCATCTTCTTCCTCTTTTGAATTGAATGCATGTCTTGGTGATGATTGGGGATCCTTAGAATATCCGAATTATTTATCAGAGAGTACAAAGTGAATCTCATCCACCTTGATCTTCCAATAACTTCAAACACCTCCATTAATAAAGTTGATCAACCTCCCATTGAGAAGGAAAGTTGAGATCCCATCCAAGAACCCAACCATTCCCCTATCGAGGAGGGTAATCATACTTTTTCTAAGGAGGTTAATGTTTTTAACTTTAACGAGAAGGATGGTTGTGGTTTCTTAGATGCATTTGATGTTCATTGGTGGAATGAAATTCTCTATGTAAAACCACCCTCTTACAAAGCTTTGCAAACCTGCTATGGCCCTAGATATAGGCTCATATATAAGTATGGTTATACGAATAAAGGTCTTGGGTGCATTGAACAAAGGATTCAAATTCCTATCCAACCTAAGCCTCATAAGTGTAATTTGGGTTTAGGATGATCTGTTGAATAATATAGGAAAAAACCATGGTGGAGCATTAACATGATTTCAGTTGAACCTATTAATCTAGTTTATTCTAAATTGATAGAAGATAAAATAGATCTTGATGAAGTTCCTCTAGATGTCTTCTCTTTAGAGGAAGCACTAGAATAATTCTTAGGTACCTATTCCCATTTTCCTTCCTTTCACCATAAGTGATGATTCTTGTATCACTTGAGTAAGCAAGCATACTTTGGAGAATCCATTTTGAGTATGGACAAGGAGGATCCTCTATCTAATGTTGATGATGGTATTTCAATACCCCATCCTAAAGACCATAGTCCTCTCCCAAAAGGGGATACTACAAAAAATTTCATGGATCCTAAGTCTTCTAAGAAAGTGATTAAAATTGGGAAGTTCCTCTCTTCAGAAGAAGTTAAAGAGAATTTAAATCTATTACATTCACATCTTGATATCTTCGCTTGGTCAAATGAGGATATACCTGATATTGATGAGCCTATAGTGGTTCACAATATCATCCTATGCCCCGATGCCAAACTAGTTAAGAAAAAAATCTGAAAGATCAATCCCAAAGTTGCCTTATTGGTTAAGGCTAAGATAAAGAAGCGTTAAAATTAGGCTTTATCCATCCTATCAACTACTTGCCTTATATTTTTAATATCATTGTTGTTAGTGAACTTGATGGCCATATTCATATTTGTATTGACTTTCATGATCTTAATAAGGGTTCTCTTAAAGATTATTTTCCATTACCTAATATTGATATGATTGCAGACTCAAATATAGGCCATGCCTTTTTATCTTTCATGGATGGCTTCTCAGGATATAACCAAATTCGTATTAATCTAGATGATCAGTATAATACAACATTCACTACAACTTGGGGTACTTTATGTTATGTGGTCATGTCGTTTGGGTTAAAGAATGCAAGTGCAACTTACCAACGGGCAACGACCCTAATATTTCATGAATTCATTCTTAAAATATTAGAAGACTACATTGATGACATCTTGGAAAAATCCCTAACCTGTCAAGATCACATAGGAAATCTTTGTCACATCTTTGAAAGACTTCAACTCTATAAGATGAGGCTCAATCCTTTGAAGTGTGTCTTCGACATGGACAGGGGAAATTTTTTAGGATTTATAGTTTCTCATCATGGAATCGAAGTTGATAAAAATAAAATTGATGCAATTTTTAACATTCCTCCAACTAGAAACATCTTTGAATTATAGAGTTTGCAAGGGAAAATTTAAGCAATTCGAAGGTTCATATCTTAGATGGCTGATCATACTTTTCCCTTCACTTGTCTATTGAAGAAATATGTTTTCTTTATATGGGATGATTAAATCTAGAAAGCTTTTGATTCAATTAAAAATTATCTAGCAAATTATCACATCTTAATGCTAGCTATGTAGGATAGACCCTTTTTTCTTTACCTTGCTACATCATTGTATTATTTGGCAACCTTTCTTGCTCAATATGATGATGGTGGTAGGGAAAGAGTGGTATAATACATTAGTTGCATCCTATTTTATTACAATTTTTTTTATTCTACCATGGAGAAACAATGTCTTGATCTTCCTTCACAACACAAAATTTAAGACATTATCTTCTTCATGCTGAAACACTTGTCATTGTGAAAACTGTTCTTCTAAAATATTTTTTTCTAGTGCTGACCTTGTTGGAAGGTTATTGAAATGGGTAATGTTTCTTTCTAAGTTTGAAATAAATTTCATGACTCAAAAATCAATAAAAGGTCAAGTGGTTTCCAATCAACTAGAATACATTCTCTCATCTCACTCCTTCACTGGTCTAGACCTATTTCTTGATGAAGATATTTTTGAAATTAGTCATGATCTTGTATGGGAGATGTAAAACTAGCTTTGTGGTGGGTGTAGTTTTTATCTCACTTGAAAGAAGGCCAAACCATCTCTCCTTTCAATTATAATTTCAATGTACTAATAATATTGTTGAGTACGAAGCCCTTCTTATCGAATTTCATGTCACAATCACATTAAACATAAAACATATCTGCATACATGGTGAATTTGAGCTTATTGTGAATTAGATCATCTGGAAATATTAAGCTAAGAAAATTAAGTTGTCTCAATATCCAGATCTAGGTTTGTCCTTACTTGATTAATTCTCCTCGAGGAGAGAAAAGTGACATCCAGACACCATGGTGAGTGTTGCCTTCCTGGTGCCCTCAAATAAGGAGAAAAAAGAATACCACTTTGTGGTTCATATTCTTCATTCTCTTTCTATTTCCAATCAACCTAAATTTGATGCTCTTGTGTGTGCTCATGTAGAATCAAGAGAATGGTACTCTAACATCTACAACTATCTAAAGATTGGAAACTTTCCCGATGATGTGGCAAAGAATGATCACACTTGGATACAAAAGATTTCAATCTATTACATTATACTATTAGATTTTATTTATGAAAAATCTTATAATGGTCTTCTTCTTCAGTGTCTTACTAAAGTGGAAATACGCCTTTCCCTTAAGGAATCCCATTCAAGTTTTGGGGGTGGAAATTTTGGTAGTAAATCCCTAGTGCAAAAAGTGATCCACATGGGAAAATTTTAGAAAATGGTGGAATATGATTCCTTGAAGTGTGAAATATCAACAACATAGTCATCTCATTCAGACTCCTTCTCAAGAGCTACAAAATAATACCTCTCTTTGGTTGTTCACAAAATGGGGATTATATATTATTGGAAAGATATCACCTCCTTCTTCTAAATGGAATGTATTTATCATTAACACTACCAATTACTTCATGAAATGGGTTGAAGCTATCTTGATTCGATCCAAAAATGTTGAAGCTATTTTTAGCTTTCTTCTAAACACTATCATTGCTTGCTTTAGATTTACTTCTACCTTTATTTCTGATAATGGTACAACATTCAAGAGCAAGGGACTGAAACATTTTTTGGAGAAATTTCATATTCAACATAGATTCCCTACACCATATTATCCTCAATCTAATGGCCAAGTAGAAGCATCCAATAAAACTCTTGAGCTTATTCTTTAGAAAATAGTAAATAAAAATTGTAAGGATTGGCATATTTAATTGATGTATGCTTTATGGGCCTATCACACGAGTGTTCACACGGTGACGAGAACAAAAAATTACAACCTCATGTACGATGCTGAAGCTATGATGCCTTTAGAGTTGGATATTTCATCTTTAAAGGTTTCCCTTAAAGGGCTAAATGATGATGAACAATCTAATCATTTGAATTAACTTGAGTTTCTTGATGATTGTTTCTTATAGACCCTCGATCATCTTAAATCTTATCAATTATCACTATCTAGACAATACAATCAAAGTGTTCTTCCTAGGACTTTCAAGGTAGGTGACCTGGATCTTAATGAGAATAAGAGAAATGTAAATGCACCACTCGATCAAAGGGGAAATTTTAGTCCTAATTAGTTAGGCCCTTACATTTTCATCTCTGTGTATGGTTCTGGTGCCTATGGATTTCCATCTATGGATGGGATACCTCTAAAATAACCTATTAATGCAATGCACCTTTGTCAATACTATGTGTAGTATCTATGTGTCATGGGTGTAATGTTTATCCCTCGGGGTTGTAGCCTATTGTACATTGGATTTCCTTCATCAACACATTATTGAGAATTTTCAAGTTATGATGTAACCATGTTTATGTGTGTGTGAGAGAGGCATACATATGCATGTTCTACTATGCTACCATGCATTATTTTACATCATTTTTTTAGGAAATTAGATCATCAGTGTATTTAATTAGCATGCATCCATGTTTGATTATTAAATCATGATAAAATATAATTTAAACATACATCCATAAGTATAACATCCATCACATGATCATACATAAAAGTAAAGAAGCATACACATGAAATAAGAAACACCATAATGTCAGAACCAATATCTCATATATATATCAAATGTCATGTATATGTATCATGCCACTAACATCAAAAAATAAGTGGTAATTGTATATATATATCAATGTATATACATCAAAATGATTTAAAAAACAAGTGTCATCGATACAAAAATGATTTAATAAACCCTGGGTACATGGATCCTTAAGCCCTCTATACCTGGTGGTGGCTGACACTAAGGTTGAATAGTGGAGGTGGAGAAGGACCTAACTGACTGTGAAATGGATGCTGCTACTCAAAGTCCTTTGATCTCTCCCTAAAGGGATGCTATCTAGAGCTCAAATTTCCTAAGTGCATCTTGTAGCTATTGATCCCCTGTTATCATTGTAGCTATTTCCTTCGCTGCAAGGTCATCAAGCTAGCTTTTTAGAGCATCACATGCCTACTCAAAATTATTAGCTCTCATCACAACCACTTCTCACTTGAAAAGGGTATTTTTTACCTCCATCAACACTTGGTCTCTCTATCCTATTGTATTAGTATCATCGATGATCCTCTGGGTGATCTTTTATCACCCCTCCTTGTATGTCATTCTCAATACCATGACTAGATAAAAAAGGTGGGCATGTCACCCCATTAAAGCTGACTGATACATGCCTAGGATAGACCCTTTGATAGGCATGATTGGGGCCGTATTTGATATGCACTATGTTATAAAAATAGTCCATCCTGGTGTGTCCACTACATCCATAGATAAAATGGACCCATTAGTACCACATGATGTATATAAATGAAAGAAAATTAAAATAGATATACATGAGATAAAATGAAATGAAATAATATAAGAAAATGTTGTACTTGGGCCCCTAGCATGCTAGTGTGGGTCAGGGAGTGGGGACACTAGGTTCGACAAATCTTGCACTAGACGACGCTGCTAACATTGGAAAGGCTACCACTATGTTGACAAATGCAGTCAGTCCTATCATCAAGACTGGGGCTAGAGGAGAGGACATCCTTTGTCGTCACCTTGGCCTCACCTCCACTATTACAACCTCATCAACTTGTTATTCCTGCTACCCGCCTTTATCTCTATCTCCCTACCTCCTCACTATTACATCACCCTACACACTTGGATCCCCCCTAAGGAATCCATTGTGAAAACTTGTGTAGGATGATGTAGCAACCAATAGGTCTAGAATCCACACACCATGCCTATGTTATCAATAGGGTATGCCTTTAGCTGGTCCTGGTCATCGACATCATCATCTAAGGGGACAGTGTTTGTGCTGGTTAGACATCAATGGTCTCTTGGCCTTGTGGCACTTCTCATGGCCTGTGTGTATGAAGGGACAGTGAACGAGATGGTCTGGATGATCTTGTACTACCACATAACCCTCCACTCATAAAAGGGCATGATGATATAATTTGCACAATCGAGAAAAAATGATTTCACTATAGGTTCCTCAAGTACTTGCGATCATTGACCCATTTGAACCACCTATACGGTTGCCAATGAATCGAGTCAATCCTTAAGGTGTCAAATTACAATCACCAAAATTGTAAGTCTCCATGCTACCACTACCTCACCAACTCATACTAGTGGGCTATAGGTACTGAGTAATCTCACACTTGGGGATACCTTGTTGGTCATGTCCATATGATGCAAAAAAATGCCAATACCTATAGTAGTGTGCATGTTGTGAGGCCGGTGTACTCATAGTGCACATACCTACCCAACTCTTGGTATAGGTGTGCTAGCATACTCTGAACCCATGTAAAAACTATTTGGTGTTGCTCCATTGATTTGATGGTATGAACATGGCACTCATGAAGGTGAGATCCCTGTGCATCCATTGTGATACGCATGGCCATAATGACCACCATCACTCACTATACTAGTATGATTTACGCACCATCCTACTTAAACCAACAAATATAAATGTGGACAATATCATCATCACCATGGTCCTTTCCTAAGAAGTATATAACCCCCTCTATCTACTTGTGTTGAGAGCATGCATAACCTATCATCACCCACAATCCATAAATGGGGAGACCAAGGATGTGGTACACATCCTCTAAGGTAATGGTCATTTCACCCATCGGTAGGTAGAATGTTGATGTGGTGGAATCTCATCACTCCATCAACACCATGAGCATGTGATCATGATACAACATCTCAGGCATTGTAGACATGCCACAAACTAACCCATCATAGAAGACTCTCCTCATTATCTGAAAAGCATCAGACTTGGTCCTGAACAAGGCATAGTACCCACTCATTTGGATGCTCTTTGATCTCCAGGTGATCCTACAAGAAGTGAAAAAATGCTTGAATCAATAAACTGGGCATAGAAATTCTATCTCAAGTATCAAAAAACTCTAAGTTTCACCTTTGGGATGTTGATGCATAGCGCAAACATCTGCACATCATGTACCCATTCAAGGTCCACCATTAGTGGTTAGCTAGATGTTAACACGCATGAAAAGTAACAAAACAAAATAAGGATCACAGTGTGTAGGTGGGATGCCAACACGAGTGCGGGATGACTCCACACCACTCAAAAGCATGTGCTACATTTTTTCCCCCTAGCTAGCCAAAAATCTTAAAAAACACACTTAAAACAAGGTTTTTGGACTCACCTAGTCCACCTCACGACCCTCTACAAGTACACGTTAGAGCTGGTCCAACCTAGGCTCCTCATAATCTCATCAAAATAGAATTTAGCTAAATTTTCTCTCACAAAATTCAACAAAACTCCCACAATGAATATGACCCTTCTAGGGGCTCAACTAGGTATATCTAGGGCCCCTAGAGCCCATTTTTCCTGGTGATTGTGGTCCCCCTATTTTTCTCAATTTTACCCCACCTAGCTGGGGGAAAACTTAAGAGGGGGCATATATTCACCTCTTTATCATATTTTTTTATCTCGAACCAACAAATTTTTTCTTGGTCATTCTTATCACCTTGGTAGTTTCTTTTGATTTTAGAGCTGTCTTAAAATTTGAGTTTTACAAAATCAAACTTTTGAGCAAGATTTCACAATGAGTTTTATATTTTAATTTGAGTTCAATCAATAGGGGCATATTTAGTACCTTCCTAATTGACCTTTGCATCCTCTACAATATCCCTTTTTGTGCATAAGTCTATAATAGTTTCAAATTTTTGTGTTGACTTTCTTTTCTACTTTTGTGTGGTTGATTTTTCCCAAAATCTAGCCCCACTAAAGTGGGGGAAAAATGTAATGTCACAAAATTGCACCCTAGGGGAAATTTCACATTTATGCATTTGGCCTTGCATTTATTATGCTTAATCACATTGGTGATAAGAACCTCATGGGTCATAATTTCATGATTCCAACTCAAAGAGGACCAACACTAAAGTGAAAACAGTCTACCACCTCATTTCCCAAAAAATGATGTGTTGGACGCATGTGTGGCGTGAAGACGTCCACACAATGCACTAGCATCCATATAGTTTTCTAAGTGTGAAATTAATATTCTTGGAATCCTAACTCATGACATGTGTCCCTGAAGTCATAACCCCGATTGTAACAGTTCCTCCTTCCCATGCAACAACAAAACTCTCTTTCTTGTTCCCATTATAGCGTTTCTTCTCAATCTAACAATTCAATCTTCCAATTTGATTCTATTCTTGGCCTCTCCTTGCAATATCACTTCTAAAACAAAGCTCTACTAGACTAAGGTCCTTCCAACAACCAAATATCTCTTGTAAGTGTTCAACGATCCATCCATCCATTCAAGAGGGGTTTGTGGACTATTGATAATGCTCTCTTTTTTCTTATCTATTTGTGAATATTAATTTGCTCACTTTGTTATTTTGTGGTATGGGTTCTCCTCCTTGAGTGGGGATTTATTTTACCACTTTGTATTTGTTCACTTTGTCCACTTTTTCTATCTATCTAGTTGTTTGTGGAGGTGGGAACACCAAAGTGGGGATTTGATTGTGCAAAGCCCCAAATTAACCCTAACATTTTTCCTTATTCATCTTGTGTGAGGTTGTTAAGGTGAATCTTGGAGAAAGGTTTTGAATGCATGATCATTTGTAAGTTAACCCTTGGATTTCCTTCATATTTTATAGCATTTCCTATTTTCTATTGATCTATTTTATCGAATAGACCTTGAGTTTGAGCATGTTATTAGGGTTAAAGTATTCCTACTTAGCATTTTAGATCTCTATTTGTCCTAGATCCCAACACATCCATTGGACTTCAACATGCCACACTAGAATTCTGATCACACATTGTATTCCTTTGGTTGAGAGATATTCCTTTAGTGGCAAAGATCTCAATACCCTAATCTCTCGGATTTTGAATTAGTCTATTTGAATATTGTTCTTAGTAAGATATTATTTTTAATTTCTTCATTCCGCTACATTAAGAAAAGTTTGAGGTAGTTTAGGGTAGTTTTCTCCCTGGGATTCTCTTGAGAATGAAGAGACTCATGAGCAATTAATCCCCCTTCTCTACACCTATATACATTTTAATTCGATAATACAAATAGAGACATACATACCACATTACTCCAAATTAAAGAAACCATATTCAAGAAAATGAAGATACAATAGAGATCTATCAACACACCCCACTTCCACTAAAATTAGAAGGGATGTTGAAACTAATTGAGTATATGGAGAAATAAATCTAATATTATAGGAAAATATGCTATACAACATGAAATGGTAGTTGTAGGAATCAACAAATCAATAGATGCTGCAAAATGGATTAGTCCCATGATCATATAGAATAAGAACATGAAAATAAGAATCTACATAGACTTTAGGGAACTTTAAAAATTAAGCATGGATGACCCTTTACCATGCCCTTTATATAAGATATATTGGAGTTAATGATAGGTAGAGAAATCTACTCCTTTACAGATAGATTCTTTGGATACCACCAAGTCAAGATTAAGGAAGAAGATTAGCCTAAAACCAAATTTTCTATTGAGTGGGGATCATTTATATAAATGGTGATGCATTTTGGGCTAAATGATTCTTTGAAAAAAATTAGTCACATAATGGTAAATGTTTTCAAGTTTTTTCTAAATGATTTATTATAGGTGTATTTGGATGACTAAATAATTTGTTGGTTGGTAAAATACCATGTGCAGACACTTCATAGGATGTTGGATAGATGCAGGAGTTTAAAAATTCCCTAAATTTTAAAGAAATGTATCTATGTAGTTACTTTTGGAAAAAATTTAGGCCATATAATTTGTAAGGAAGGATTGATGGTAAATCTTCTAAAAATTACACCCATCATGGCACTACCTGCCAAAGATAGCACCCAAGATAAATACCTATCTAGGGTATATAGGCGTAGACATGGAAAATGTACAAGTTCGTTTTGGCACACCTGATCCCGATTACTAACAACGTTTCCTCTTAAATCACATTCTCAACATTTCATCACATTCTATCTCTTAATTTAATAAATCATTATTTATTGGATTAAGTCTTCCTCTTTCAATGATTAAATTAATCAATTAATTTAATTAACCATTTCATATTTGTTTAATTAAATAAATCATTTTATTTAATTAAAATCTCTAAAGTCCTATTAAATTAAATAAATTAAACCTTATTTGATTTAATCTAACATATTCCTTCTTGATTAAATAAATCAAATCATTTATTTAATAAATCATTTCCTCTCAATTCTTGACTTAAATCAATTCATAAATCTAAGTCTAAATTGTCACATCACCTAATTATTCATTAAATTAATCAAAACAATGATTAAGTTAATATTTCTCCTTAAAATCCTCTAGATATGCAAGTTGCACAATAAATCAATTACTTTGATTTATTAATTGATCTATTTTCCCTCACAAAGCATCAAAAGGGAATATTCCCTCATTTGAATTCAAAAGGCCAAGTGGACTTGGTACTTCCAACAAGGCATTCAATGCCTCTTACATGTCCTTGAACTTGAGCCAAGTGACATTAACTTCACTTCTCTTCTCCCTTCAACAAGTCAACTCACCATTTCAAATTCAAATTTATGCATTGATCATGCACATTGGCCAAAATGTGCTCATTCCTCATCCAATCACATGTGGACAAGTGGCACAATGCCATTGGATTATCTTTTGTTCCACATTGCTCAATATTGCTCACTTCTTCCAAATAGAAGTCTATAAATTGGAAACCTCTCTTCTCAATCTTCATCCACAATTCATATGAAAAGTTACTCTCTACAATTGAGAACTAATTTTTCTCATCATATCCAAGTATTCATCATATTTTCATATTTGCACCAAGGTTATGCTCAAATCTCTTTGGAGATTTGACCATTTCTAGATTCACATATCATTGCTACTTAGGAATTTGGAAAGGGCCAATTGCAACACCTCATGGGCACCAATTCCCCCATAAGATCATCATGCTATTAGCTTAATTAGGATTGCTTTCATTGTTATTTAAAGTTTTGTTATTTTCCTAATTTTAGCTTGAATAGATGGATTTTATGGGGAATCCTTCATATTTGCATGCATTCTGATCTAACATTAACCATGTTTGTTTTCTTTGTACATTTGCAGGTTTAGGGGTTCACATTTTGGTTCTAAAAGGAGGGCAATCCCAAGATTATCACGTTTTTCTCCAAAATTATGTGGTTTTTTCACATTTTTTTGCTTACACATAGGAAACTGCACCGCTGACTCAGATACAGCATTGTATTGCACCACACCCCTAGAAACCCGCGACACTATACAACACCGCAATTGCTTCCCATGTTTGAAATTTGAAAATTTTCCAACCTTGGCCGCTTCCAAACTCCACCGTGTGCCAAATTCCACCACACCCACAGTCTCGTCTCTATTTCTGTAGAGCACTGCATATAGTCGACCGTGTGGCATTGTATGGCACCACCTATTTTCTAAACAACACTACACCCGCTAAACAACACCGCACCAGCTAAAATCCACTACGAAGAACAGTCTGTTTTCAAATTCGAACACGTTTTTTTAATTTTTTGAGCATTAACTTTGTTTGCTATATTATTGCTCCCTAGTTTTCTGTCATTTTACAGGTTGGAGAAGAGGAAAAGCAAAGAAAGAAGTTTATCATGATATCATGCTCACAAACCCAAAGTGTTTCTAAACACTAAAAGTGTTCTTTAACACTCCTTAAGAAAATTTGTTAAATATCTTTGGCCTTAGAAAAACTAAATTTAATTTGGGACTAAAAAGAACAAGCAACCTTTTTTTTATGACAACATGCTTATTTTGTACAAAATGTTTTTAAACACTAAAGTGTTTTTTAAAACTCTATAAAGGATTTGATAAATTCTTTGATTTTAGGACACTAGTTTTGCTTTGGGTTCTAAAAATAACAAACAAATTTCCTTTCAAAATTTACCAAAGGGCTAAAAAGAACTTTAGGCAAACACACTAGATTTTGTTTAAAAGGTAACAATTGAACAAGGCAAACTCACACTTCATTTGGTGCTTAAAAATAAGTCATCATTGCTTTGAGGTTTAAAATGAACAAATATTTTCCTTGTTTTGCAATCTTTTTTACAAATTAATATTATCTAAAATGTGTATGCACTTCTCTCGCACTTCATTGCGATCTTGAGAATCAAAAACATTTTGGTAATATTAGGTTGTTAAAAGGATTGCCTCCACTTTTCAATTTGGGCACTTAAAATTGAACAAAACATGCAAGTGTGAATAAAACTTATTGCGAGTGTTCTCCTTTTGTTTTTAAACAAAGGTTGATCAAACTACGAATAATGTTTGTTTGCTATTTTTTATCTTAGAGGGCCTATCTTGTGGGAAAAATTAATCACCCAAGGGAACGACCCAACCGGGAACACACTAAAGCCAAGCAACTTCCAACTGGTATATAAGTGTGGATTCTTGAGGAAAGTTCAAGAATCACGAGGATTATTCTGACGAGATGGACTGAAATGGACTCTCGCCGATGTTGGATAATCCCCCATGAACGGAATGCCCGAATTAGAACCCTTTGTTTAGAAAAAGGCCAAAACCTTGTCTATCTTGTTGGTGCAAAAGTTCATATCCTTTGAAGCCACCCCACGTTATACATGCGGTCTTGTTGTGGAAATGGAAAGTATGCCATGGGCGATTCATGGATACTAATGCTTGGCTGACCCAAATAAGTGAGTGTTGTGGAGGGGAGCCAGTGTGGTCAAGAATTTAGCCATTCACACAAGATATGCACAGCTGGATTTATCCAAGTGGGAACCCAACAAGATATTGCCTCATCATCCTAGGAGTGTAAAAGTGCTTGGAAAAAATACATTGCTTGATCTTGAAAACATTAAAAAAAAAAACATTCACAAAGACCTTCAAATTTCAAACCCCTTGTGAGAAACAAATACTCTTGACGAATTTGGGGAATCTTGCTTTCCCTAGGGATCATATTCCTAGAGGTTTCTAAGTGCACAAATTCTACCATCATTTTTTTTGAACAAGGTTAAACATAAGGAACTTTTTCCCTATTTATCCTTGATTTCCACACAAAGGACCTTGTGGGATGAGAAAGAAAGTGGGACACTAGACATATAGTTTGAAACCTAAGCAAACAAAGTTTCTTGGATAAAAATAATTTCATTAAACCAAGATAAAGAGACAAATTGAACTTCATGTGTGTTGTTTCCAATGATTTCCCGCAAGATCAAAATCCCAAATCCAAAGTTCAAGAAAATTAGTCTAAAATTCCGTGAGCAACACCTTGAGATGCTCCGTGAAGTAAGGGAAATATTTGTATACAACTTTTACAAAAAGTCCTCAAAGAATAATCCAGCGTTGTATGCATTTTATTGTCAACAAAATCCTGAACTTTTTGAAAGGTTTGCTTTTCTCCCATAGAAAGTCTAGCATGTTCTTCAATACCGAGGTTTTGTAGAGAGAGTCATGTCTACATTAAGGTTCAAGATCAAGGTCATCATTCTCATTCATTCCTCCATCAACCAAATCCCATTTCATCATAAAACCTTTTTGTGAGCTCTAGAAACAATCATCATGCTAAACTTAGAGGGCTAAATCAACATCCCCTATCTTGGCTTCACACACCTAGCCAAAATAGTATCAACCATTGGAAGATTTTTTCTTTAGGATAACACAACTTCCTAAAGTCTATTAGTTCACAATTACATTGGCTTAACACACTTAGCCAATTCATCCATTTGTGCAAGTTCCCCTAGGATAACGCAACTTCCTAGGGAATACAACTTCACAACAATCTTGTTTAACTTAACGCATCTAGTCAAATTATCACAATCAATCAATCTCAAAGCCCTTACAAGTTTAGTATATACCTTCAAAGTTTCTTCAAAAAAGGGTTTTCACTCACTCATCCCATCCAGTTAGCCCATCACCATTACCACCATCTTTGATCTTTTAGCTTCCCTAGTTCTTCTCTTTTGGTTTAAAAGGTTAGGATCAAACAAATCCCTATTTTTTATGGTCCAAACAAGATCTCAATATAGGAAGTGTAGATACCGAAAATTGGTCTAGGCCTACGAGTACACATTTCAACATAATTTTCTATAGTTCGTCGTCTTGATTAAATAATGTTACTTATTTAATTGCCTTTCTAACACATATTTCCTTTATTAATTAAATACCCTTTTTAATTAATTCATTAATTCATAATCATCATTTATTCAACTTAATTAGTTAAATAAATCATATTTATTTAATTATGTTGCGAACTAATTAATTCTTTCCCCTTTATCTATCAATTAAATAATTTATTATTTAATTCCCCTTTATCATAATTTTCCAACTATAATTAAATATCTTTATTAATTATTCATTTAACCCCTTTTCATCTATAATTAAATATTTATTATTTAATTATTCATTTTATCCTTTTCAACAGCCAAATTAAATAAATTACTTTATTTATTTAATTAAAAGTCTCATATTTTGAATGTTGAATTAAATTAACATTTAATTCATTATTTAATTAATTATGTCACATTTCTCTAACATTTAATTATCTCTTACATGCACTTATCGTCTGACTCGAGTTATCTCTATGAGAGAACTCTCCATCACAACTAGTCGATTAACTAGTTCCAACTCATATGCATGATCTATATTTATTAATTAAATATCTTTATTTAATTAACTAACTCAAGTTTTCATTCACATACATTTATCATGCATTTATTCTCCAACTTCTAACTTTGGCTTTTGCATACAAAGTCTATTTCTTTTATTTTTTGAAGATGAAGATTGGAACTCATGTTCTAAAATTAGTCTTTACCTGCAGTTGAACTCACGTTCTAACTCGCGTTCTATCTGTCACATAACTCATCGCATGGCATTCATCAATCTCATCCGTCGATCTCTCTTTCAATCTAAGCCGATCATTTGAAAACACAAAATCTATAAAATGGCCTGTCATTATCATTATTCCTCCTCCCGAAATCATTATACACTTTTGAGAAGAAACAATCTTCGATATTTTGCTGAGACACTCGACGAAGTTATGCTTGCATTCAAACACACAAAAATCTGAGGGCAAGAATAACAATATAGCAAGATGGAGAAGGGCAATTGAGATAAATCGAGGAAGTATTTGCATATTCGGTGAGATCATTCTAGTTTTTATTAGTTTAGATTAATCATGCTTACTTATCATTCTTTGTTGTTTTATTTAGATTAGAATTGATGTTTAATCTTGTGCAGCTTTAGCATCTTCCACAATTCCAAAAAATCTGAGTTACAGGAAGAACATGGAGAATATCAGAGAAATACCAACTTCTGTGGACATGAGTCAGTTAAACTCCGAAGCAAACTTAGTGGGAGCAAGCAATCCCCCAAGCAACTCTCCATTATCATCACAAAATCCTCAAGAGGAGAGTCATCAAGAGGACATCACGAGCGAAGACATGGGGATGACACAATCTGAAATCATGAAGGTGGTTCAAAATCTAGAGAACCACAAAATTGTCAGTGCTATGTTCAAATATCTAAATACGCTAGCAGGAGGAGGGGCCCAGTTTTCTCCCAACCTTGATGCAAGCACTAGCACAGATGTGCCTATTCCAAGTGCATCCCCAATGTCAAATGTCAATCAAGAAGTACCTTACACCACATCGGCCATCACACCAACCTCGCCGAGTGTGAACAAGGGGAGTGCCATGTTCCAAGAATTACAAAGGCATCGCCTTGTGGCTAACAAAGAAGCAGTCATCACCACCACACCGATTACATCTATTCTGGAAAATCCATCCCACCCATACGTCCCACTCATCTTCCATAACCACGTGGGATCATCTTCATTCCGTGCAACACCAACCTGTCAATTGAACATACACAATTCTCTACCACTCAAAGAAGGAAGCTTGTTTGAAACAACTGACGTTGAAAATCCTTTTTTCAAGGTAACATTCCACCTCTTCCCCCATAATCATTTACCACCACATCACCTCTTGGATTGGGTTTTCCTCCTCTCAACATCGATGGTTTCTCGAAACCTAGCAATCTAAACATCACACCCAATTCCCTCTTCTCACCCACATCATCACAACAACAAGTGCCAACCACTCAGGCCACCACCATAATTGGTCCTCAAATATCCCAAAGCATACCATCTCAAGGACCAATCATCTCAACCACCCCTCCAACAACCCAAATCCCAATCACTACCACAATCCCTCCACTTGTCACAACAGTTGGCATGATTCCTATTCCGCCACCTATCGCACCAAAAGCCAGTACAACAAACTCATTCACCATGCTAATCCAAACCCTTGAAAAGGCCAACCAATAGAGAGTACTCCAACAAAAGCAGCCAGCTCAAGCTCAAGTGCAAGCACAAGCCCAAGCACAAGCTCAAGCCCAAGCACAAGCCCAAGCACAAGCTCAAGCGCAAGCTGTAGCCCAAGCATAAGCTCAAGTGCAAGATGAAGCCCAAGTACAAGCACAAGCCCAATAACAAGCACAAGCACAATACCAATTGCAATTGCAAGTGATCCATATACAATCCTAATAACAAGCCCTACAAGATTTTCAGGCACAACAACAAGCTAAACAACAAGCTTTGTTGGCACAATAGTAGCTCGACCAACAACAAGCTTTGTTGGCACAATAGTAGCTAGACCAACAACAAGCTTTACTAGCACAATAGTAGATTGATCAACAACAGGCTTCATGGGAACAGCAGCAGATGGACCAACAACAAGCGTTGTTGGAACAATAACAACAAGATCAATAGCAAGCCATGTTGACACAAATGCAGGCATACTATCAGGCTTTGAATGCACAATTGAGCTTGCATCAAATGCCCACTAGTACTTTCCCCACCCATCAAACACCTCAAACACCTCACAACTCATTCATCCCACCTCCCAATCTGAGCAAAGATGTCACAACACAAATCAAACTGCTTTCGCAACAAGTGTTGGACTTACAAGCAGGAAAAACCACAAGGACACCAAGGAACTTATGCCCTTACCCTTTCGATAGAAGTCTCACCATGATACCGTTCCCAAAGGGATTCAAGATCCCAAAATTTGATAAGTACAATGGAACGGGTAACCCTGAAAACCACATCAGGGAATTTCAAGTGCATTGCATGGAGGTCACATATGATGACACGTACCTAATGTGACTCTTCCCTCGTAGCTTGACTGGTCCAGCCATGGAATGATTTTCTCACCTACCCATGGGCATTAAAACATTCGAGGAAATAGTGGAGGCTTTCCTTAAAAATTACACTTTCAATATGGGTGTGGATGTTAGTTTGGAAGAACTGTCTGCACTCAAACAAGGAGAAGGAGATCTATTCACATCCTTCTTGCAAAGATGGCGATCCAAGGCCAATCAGAGTAAGTGGACCATGCCAGAAGAACAACAAATTTGCACCATCATAGGCAATCTAGATGAAAACTTGGCATTTTAATTAAAAATGCAGTGCATCACATCTTACGATCAATTGATCCCAAAGGCGCTCAACATCGAAAGAGCCCTTACTGTGTGAGGAGGTGCACCAAAATTCACTCCACCATAGGATAACTACCCATCTAACAACTACAATGATAAACCTCAAACATGGTCAAGGAATAAAAATATCACAAACAATGGCATGGTTGATACTAAAGTGGTCGTCAGTGCCCCTAAGTAGAATACCCAAAACCATCATCAACCACAAAATCATAATCACAACAATGTGCAGACTAATGCGATAGTAGCACAACCACAACCATCTTCCACCAATCAAATCAACAATTTGGGTAATCAAGGAGGACCACCTCCCCACAACAAGTATCCCCCCAAGAGGAAGTTCACAGCTCTTGGTGAATCGATTGAGTCCATAATGAAGAAGTTGGTCAAAGAGAATCTCATCAAAATCTCTAACTCTGAGTAGTACACAGAACCTATGACCAAGCCGCCGTGGTATAATGAGAACCTCCTTTGTGACTTTCACAAAGTGAAAGGACACACCACCTCCAATTGCATGAGACTCAAAAACATCATCCAGGATCTCATTGAGGATAAGGTCATCAACATCGAGTAGCTGGTCGGAAACCAAGACCTAAAAATATACACAAATCCGATGCCAAACCATAACCAAGGGAAAAATCAAGGAAATAATCAAGGGAATAGTAAGGGAAAGTAAAAGTATGCTAGTGCTAATCTAGTATACGAGGAGATAGTTGGATGCGTTGATGAAATGGTCACCGTCATAAATATCAAGGGAGCCAACAATGACTGTGGAGTCACCACATGAGGCGGAAAGGTTACCATTGTTGGAGCACCTACTAAGACCCCCATTTCCAATACAAAGGCCATCCCCTATGATTACAATGTCATTGACCAGCTGAAAAGAACACCCGCCCAAATCTCCATCATGGAACTATTGAAAATCTTTGCCGCCCATAGGAAGATGCTTGATGAAGCACTAGCTGTGTCTACCGTTGCTGCCACCCTTGACATAGAGCAATTTCAGGCTATGGTGGGTAACATCGCTACCCCAAATCTCATTACATTTTCGGATCAAGATTTCCCTCTACAACCATCTCATAACCGCGCACTCCACCTCTAAGTACTAATCCACAAAAAGAAAATCAAACGAGTCCTGGTAGATGGAGGTGTAGGCCTTAATATTTGTTCTCTAAAACTCATAAAGAAATTGGGATTCGCCAAGGATTCCATCAATAAGAACAAAAGCATCACAATAAGGGTGTATGATGACCAAGAAAGAGTGTCTCAAGGCAGTATCAAAATCCCCATCCAAGTGGGGCCGACAACTATGGAAACCACCTGTTAGGTCCTCGACCTCGACCTACCATACAACATCCTCCTGGGATGCCCATGGATACATGGAATAAAGGCAGTGGCCTTGACTTACCACCAATGCATCAAGTTCTCACATTAGAATGAGGAGGTCACTATATATGGGGATCCTGAACCCTTTGCCTACTGCAGAAAATTGGAAGCCAAGTTTTATAAGATCCCCCAAGTACCCAAAAATGATGAAGGACCATCTACTTCATACATAGACCCAACTAATCTTGCCTCCACTTCTGCGATAGAGACACCTGCCATCCCTGACATATTCAAGATTAAAAACATGATCCATGGCAATGGATGTGGTGATTACAGATTGAAAATAAATTCATTTGTTGTAGGAGAGTTACCACAATCTCCTAGGTCGCATGGACAACCCCAGCTAGTTCAAACACTTGTCTAAACTATTAGAGCAGAACCCTCTAGATTCCACTGTTGGGGGGATCTCAGTCGGGAGAATGTGGATGAAGAGGACATCACAAACACACTATACCAAGATGAAAGAACTAATCCCACCTTATCCATGGAGGAAACTAACAGAGGGTTACAAATGATGTTTGGTATGGGCTATAATAGGAATGAGAGCTTGGGAAGAAACAGTGATGGACAGTTGGAGCCCATCATTGTAGAAAGAAGAATGTGGAACCTTGGCCTTGGGTATAATCCTCCGAGTATAACCATACATGGCATAGGTACTCCTAGAAGAGCAACCAGGTCCTCTCCTCAGGTAACGACAACCACTCCTAGACCACCTACTTGCTTAGGTATCTCACTCGATAATTACACCTTTGACGTCACTGATGTTTGTCCTAGTAGTGACGATGATAATACCATAGTAGGTCTCCCTAGGATGTTTGAGGATTCCACCTTGTTAATGATAAGTGCCTCCACAGCTGAGTCAAACCAACCAACCCACCGAATCACCTTAGTACAACTCCAACTCATCGATCACGACCAACGGGGACCACTGATTTTAGACTCGTTCGAAAATGATGAGGTGCTCTGGGAAATCATGGGACTAAGGGATACAGTTCTGTATGGGGATCACAAGGGTGGATTCAAAATCACACTAGACACACAAGCATATTATAGGGAGATGATTGAGTCCTTCAGTCGCAAAAGGAAAATATCGAGAATAAGCTCAGAGTTATTGAGTGAAAACCACACTGTGACACTCTCTAACCATAAAACAATAAAAATAAAGGATGCATCCAATGGTGAAAACCTCTCTGAGGCACCAGAGTATGAAGGATTCAATCTCCCCCCTACTTCTCTACATCAGGAGAAGTCAATAGTATTGGCAGAATAGTGCAACCGGTCAACTTAGGAACAAAATTAGAACCACAAATCACCTTCTACACAGAGTCTCTCTTGGTAGAAGAATAGGAACTATTGGCAGCATTCCTAAAAGAAAGAAAGGTAAATTTTGCATGGACCTATGCTGACATGCCAGGTCTAGATCCTAAAGTAGTAGTTCATCATTTGGCTGTTTACCTCGGAGAAAAACCAGTCAGACAAAGGCTAAGGAAGATGCACCCACAAATAGCCTTGCTCGTCAAAATTGAGCTACAAAAACTTATGGGTGTTGGCTTCATACACCCGATCGACTATCCAGAATGGGTATCAAATCTTGTGCCTGTGTCAAAACCGAAAGGGGGCATCTGCATCTGCACAGATTTTAGAGACCTAAACAAAGCATGTCCTAAGGATGACTTCCCACTACCCAACATTGACATGATAGTGGAAATGACGGTTGGACCATAGATGCTTTCCCTAATGGATGGTTTCTCGGGATATAATCAGATAATGATAGAAAAGGAGGACCAGCATAAAATAATCTTTACATGTCCTTGGGGCACCTACTACTAGAATGTGATGTCATTTGGATTGAAAAATACAGGAGCTACATACCAAAGAGCCATGACATTGATCTTCCATGACATGATCCATAAAATAGTTGAAGATTATGTGGATGACATATTAGCTAAATCAAAGAAAAGGAAATATCACATAGAAACTCTAAGTGCAATATTTGATAGACTAGAACAATACAAGGTCATACTCAACCCGAAGAAGTGTGTCTTTGGGGTGCAATCGGGAAAGCTGCTAGGATAAATAGTTTTGATGAGAGGGATAGAGGTGGACCCTACAAAGGTAAAAGCAATCCTTGAAATGGAAGTGCCAAGAACGTTAAAAAAACTCAGAGGATTACAAGGTAGACTCTAGTCCATCTAGAGATTCATAGCACAACTAGCAGATAAACAGATCGCCTATTCACATCTGCTTCACAAGGGAGTCACATATAGATGGGACAATAAGTGCGAGAAAGAATTCAAAAAAATCATAGAATATTTAGTTACACCACCTGTGTTGATGCCACCAATTGTTGGGAAGCCATTAATCCTAAACATCTCAGCAACAACAGCCACCCTTGGTGCCCTTTTATTCCAACATAATGAAAAGGGAACTGAGCGGGCCATTTACTATATGAATAGAACAATGGTGGGGCACGAGCTTAATTAGACATCAATAGAAAAGGCTTGCCTAGTACTGGTATTTGCAGCTCATAAATTCAGACACTACATGCTAGCTCATCAAATCAAGCAGATTGCCAAGATAGACCCTCTAAAATATCTATTTTCAAAAGCAATGCTTATAAGCAAAATGCTTAAGTGGGTAATGATATTGTCCGAACATGATATTGAGTATGTAGAACAAAAAGCCATAAAGGGACAAGTCATTGCGGACCACCTAGCAGAAGCTCCCATCTACATAGACAACCCACTCATATCAGAATTCGTAGATGAGTCCCTTTTCAACCTTGGTGCAGCCGACCACTAGAAATTGTACTTCGATGGCTCCCACACACAACATGGGTCAGGAGCTGGTGTGTTCTCCATCACCCCACAAGGATACTATATACCTAGATCATATAAATTGGCATTCCCCTATACCAACAATATTGCAGAATATGAGGCTTTGACCATAGGCCTCAAGATTGCAAAATAGTGGAGAATCATGGCATTAAAGGTCTATGGGGACTCACAACTTATCATCAACCAAGTCAATGGTGAATACCAAACTAAGGATGATAAGCTCATACCATACAAAAAGGTGGTAGAAATCCTCAAGGAATCATTCATTGACATCACTTTTGAGAAAATACAGAGGGAAAACAATAGAGCAGTAGATGCAATGGCAACCATTGGATCCTTACTAGACATCCCTTGCAATGTCTCGAAATAAGAATTCCTGGTAGAGTAGCTTCTTGTACCCACTTTCAAGGTACCAGAGTCAAAATATGCATGTGAACTCGTTGGTCCCGGTGATCTTTGGTATCATGACATATACACCTACCTAAGATTAGGAATCCTCCCCACTGACATCACCCCAAACCTCAAGTGAACCTTTGTCAAAAGGGCCTTACGATTCGTCATCCTAGGAGAGACCTTCTTTCGTAGAAGTATCGATGGAACCTTGCTACATTGTTTAAAACCTGAGGAGGCCACGACTGCTCTAACTAAGGTATAAAATGGCACATGTAGTTCACACTCGAGTGGTATGACCTTGGCTAAGAAGTTGCTGAGAACCGGGTACTACTGGTCGATAATGGAGAGAGAGGCACACAACTTTGTCAGAAGATGCCTACAATGCCAACAACATGGAGACCTTATTCATGCACCAACTCAAGAACTGCATCCCATTGTTACACCTTGGCCCTTTTCACAGTGGGGGCTTGATCTCATTGGTAAAATCTTGCCGACCTCATCCAATGGCCACAAGTTGATTATCACTGCCACTAAATATTTCACAAAGTGGGTCAAAGCAATTCCCATGACCTACATCATGGGAAAAAAAATATCCAAGTTCATCCTGAACTACCTCATTTTCCAATATGGTGTCCCCCAATAAATTATCTCTGACAATGGGACACCCTTCAAAAATTAGGATGTTCATGATTTGTGTGAAAAATTCAAAATTCAGCACCACTTTTCCACCCCATACTATCCACACGGAAATTCCCAAGCAGAAGCTACGAATAAAACCATCCTAAAAATCCTCAAGAAAATAGTCAATGACTCCAGTTGTGACTAGCATCTACAGCTAAATCTTGCCTTATGGGCCTACCACACTAGCATCCGCATGCCAATAGGTGCCACCCCATTCTCCCTGGTCTACAGATCATAAGCCATACTCCCTATTGAGATCGAGCTCCCGTCATTGAGGATATCACTGCAAAACCTCATCACGGATGAGGAATACAGGGTTACAAGACTGAATGAGTTGGAATTACTAGATGAATGATGCATGGATGCCCTAAATCATCTAAAAGTGCACCAGAATTGCCTGAAATGAAGCTACAACAAGAAGATCAGGCAACGCAGTTTCCAAGTTGGTGACATTGTGCTGAAAGAAAACCAAAAGAATGAGCCAAACCCAGATACAAAAGGAAAGTTTGAGCCCAACTAGTTGGGACCCTTCATCATCATTACAAGTTATAGATCAGGGGCATATCAGTTGTCGACACTAGAGGGCGAGCCTCTGCAAGAGCCCATGAATAGCTCTCACTTCAAAAAAATTTATGCCTAAGAACTTGCAAGGTATAGAAGCAAAAAATACAAAAAAAATGGGAAAAAGTCCTGAAAAAATGGTCACCTTGATGAAAACTTGGCAAACAGGCATCTTGGCGACAACAAAAAAATTCAAAAAATGCAAAAATCCAAAAAAATCAGAAAAAGGATTGAAAATAGTAAAGAGAAAAAAATTCGTCCTCTAGTGAAAACCACTTTGGTGGCGCTTTGGACAAGTACCTTGGTGAAAACCTGGCAAATAGGAACCAAGTGTAAATAAAGCACTCCCCATCTACCAGGATCTGCATGAATCATTCATTCCATCGCATCTCAATAAATCATCCATCCACCCATCCGCTCACATCCATACCATAGCCCGAGCTGGTGTCCATACCATATTCCACCATGGAACTACTTGGCATTCTTAAGGTCAGTTTGTCCTGCCTTTATTGAAGTAGTCTATCACACCGAATTAGGGGCATGTTACTATATCGGCATCGGATCAGATTCGTGCATATTCTCGTGATCTTCTTCAAATTCATCAAAAAATCCAAAAAACATCCAAATCATTCAAAAATCCAAAAACATGTGGAAATATCAGAAAATCTTCAAAAAATTCATCATCAAGTCTTGTCAGTCTTTCACCTTGTTGAACTACGTCATCTCTAAGCTTGAACATAGGAAAGTTTGATCTTTGATCATCCCTCGAGACAGTTAGGGTCAGTTCTTTAGGCATCCATCACATTGGCAATCCATTTTCTTATCTAATCTACATCTTAAGTCAGTCCTTTAAGCAATAAAATGGCAATTCGTTTGTCCATCTTATCATGGAGTCAAGTCTGTTTTTAGTCGAACTACATGGTCTCTGTGTGTATAATGTAGGCAAGGCTAATCTATGGATCAGCTCCCGAGACCCCTAGGATAGGTCTTTAAGTTAGTCTGTTTGTCATAAATCTTGAAAATACCAAAAACAACCTCAAAATATCGAAAAACCCAAAATGGTGCACCCATTTCATCTCGCTTTCACACATGATTGTTGTCATTCATAATAAAGTTAGTCATCGCCTTCACCCTTTGGTGAGTCAGTTGAAAGAAATTTTAGCAGGTTCTAAAGTGAACGCCCAATCATCAAAAGTCTTGGAAGTCTAAGTCAATAAGCAAGCAAGTTGTTCAACTCAAAGTATCAATAGCTTATCACCCAATCGGTCCCATCAAAACCCTGATCACTGCATGTCCTAGGATGAAGCTTTCCTATGATGGACATAAGCATTAGGTACCCCTCATAGTAGTTAGTCTTGGCTAGTGGTACGAAGAAAATTAGCTTGTTTGGTTTTCTCTATTTGGTCTTTTATTGACTTATCTTATGCTCATTCCAATGACCTCTCAATGATGCCTAAACAAAACAGGTTTAGAGAGAAAGGAATGGGGAAATGATCATTATCTTTTTTATCTACTATGCTTGTTGGATATGCTTGTAAAATAACTTAGTTGTGCATGTGTTGTTTGGTTTGTAGAGAGGATATTCTAGGTATCTTGTTGACCACATAGGAAAGCTTGCTTTTCTGTGTTTTGGTCCAAGATGTTTAGAATGCCTGAAATACATCCTGAATAAAGTATGTATGTTAAGTGTGAACAAGAATACTCCTATCTGATTTTCAAGTCAAAGTCAATCACACTAGGTACAAACGCCATCCTGGTCCTTTATACCTTGATGCATTGTACCTATGTGTGTTATCAAACATAATGCAATTGACCCTTTGAAAATCCCACTTCCTAGCAATGCAAATCACCATCTCCATCCTAACTAATTCATTAATTATGTATTTCTTCTACCTTCTTTCCACACTAACATGGTATCATAATAGTAATCAAAAGCATCACCCATGCATACACCCTGCATCCACATGATCATCAACATTAAAACACATGGCATCATATCATTATCTTAAGTTACGAAGAATAATATAAAGTTGTTATTCTAAACATCTTAAACATAACATTACATCATACATAATCATTTATGTCCATTACCATTTGCAACCATTACCATTTGCATCCATTACCATCATTAATATGCATTACATCATTAAAACAGGAAAAATATACAAAAAGAAATGCATCCATTAAATACATCACATCACATAAGCATAAGAATAGAAACATCTCATAGCATCATACATTTGCATATTATACATCTGCATATCATACATGTGCACCATACATATCATAAAAGGGCGAATCATCTCATATATATCATAAAAAAATACTGTTATGATACAAAATCTGATCAGGTGTACATCGAATACATAATACAATAAGGCCAAAATACTGCAGCCCTAATATAAAAAATGAAGCAAACTATCCTGTGATCAAGAGAGGGGGGGGGGGAGCCTGCTAGCTACTACCCTCCCCATCCTATCTCTCACCATGGGCCTCTGTTGGTCGCCTCACTATCTGCTGGGAAAAGTCTGGCACTCTGCGGTCTAATGGTACTACCTGTCGGTAATGATGCCAATAGTACTCAACCTTTCTGATGGCCTCTCTATAATCACTAATATCAACTGATCGGCCTTGGAATGAGGATGCTGCACTCTCTAACTATCTCCTCCAGCCCATCTCTTGATCCCTCTCGGATCATGCCTAGTCTCTCTCTGCAATCAAAGCCTATACCTACCTTTGTAGCTGATGAATCAATGCATCTCGGTGATCGGGTTGTCCTGCTGGCTGTCCAGCTGGCTGCCTTGCTAGTTGTCCCATTGGTTGCCTTGTTGGTTGATGCTAAGGATCTACCCTTGGCTGACCATCCTATTCCCCTACTCGGGGAGGTGACTGTTGTGCCCCATCCCTGGGAGGTGTCTGATGAGGAACTGGCCCATCTCATCCTCTGCCTCGCCCTCTGCCAACTGCTTGATCCCTATGTCTGCATCATGGGACAACTGCGTCTAGAACTATCAATCTGAGTGGAGGTCTGAACCATGCCCTATAAGCTAGAGTGACCCCCGCATCTGCCAGCCCCTGATCATATGGCCACAGTCGAGCCACTGACTTCCTAAATGAGGACACCGCCTTGACTGCCCGGATGGGTTGGCCTGGTTGTGCGTGCAAAGATGGCCACATACTAGTCATCAAGCCTATCCTGTACCTCCCTGAATTGACGAGTAACCCTATTCAAAAGATACCTCTCAATCATGGTGTGCTCTTGGTGCTGCATCAACCTGTCCTGTCGAGTGAAGAAAATCTGTTGATCATCATCTCGCCACAGACTAACACCCATCCACGGTCTCCAGACAAACTCGCCGCCAGTGTAGAATACCACCTGCGCCAATGAAAGAAAAGTGCATCTCTACCCCACCATACCGCCAAACAAGGGGATCATCTATCTCTAGGAGAACTGGTGTGATATCTGGGTGAAGCACTAGGATCCTCTCCCATGCCCAAATGTGTAGTAAGGTACCTCCAGCCCCGACGGACCTGCTATCCATATAAGAAAACTCATGAAGATCCCTATAGAGGGACGCTAGTAACACCGGTCCCCAAGCAAAGCACTCCCTACAGTGAACCATCTGATCCCATGCTAGTCCCCATCTTGAACTAAAGCATCAACCCCTTCGATTAGGTACTACAAGGCCTGAGATGATAGCAGCAATAATCAACTTGTACGTGTGCACGCGACCGCGGTATAGCTCTAAGTCGATCTGACCGTCACAAAACTCAATCTCCTCCAACTCCATAACCCTGTAACAAGCCTCTCTACCAGCATCTTGATCATAGATGACTTGGGTCCTATGAATAGGCAATCGGAGGATACACCATACATCCTCGAGAGTGATAGTGGCCTCGCTAGTAGGAAGATGGAAGGAGGAAGTCTCACTATGCCATCGCTCCGCTAGAGTCGTAAGCATACCTAAGTGAGCTCGAATAGGAGGGACATACACAACATACCAGAGACCAATGGCACCAAGGTGCTCCTAGACCAACTCATGCATATCCCCTACTCTGCTAAGCACTGGCCATCGGTGCTCCTATGAGTAAAGTACACCAGGCTCCTCCTGCATAGGGAAGGCCATCATGTCAGAAGAAAAAGTTTCATTTGCATCTCGCTTTAAAATTTTCCCTAAACTGGCAAGTGTAGTGCTATTTGCGGGTGCAGCGCAGTTTGGAAAGTTCCAAACTACACTGCCATAGTGGAGTTTTCCATTTTGACAGTTTCAAAGTGGCCCGCACGGTGCACTTTGCATATGCGGTCCTGCTTAAGGCAAACCCTAAATTCCTAACTACATCGCGCGGTGGAGTAAGGGCACGCAGTGGATTTTTGGTCAACTAAATGCTAAATTGCAAAGTGGCCCACGAAGTGCACTTTGTATATGCGGTTCAAAAGGGGACCGTGTGATTGCGATAAGGCACTTTTCGCGGTGCCATATAGTGTTGTGTAGTTTGTACAGGACCTTGACCCTATTTAATGCACGTAAAATGATAAATTTGAAAGTTGGATAGGGGTACATACCATGGGTCCTATGTCGACTAGCCACTAGTGTGTCGAAACCCTCTCCTACACATGCCTGGGAAGTTGTTGTTGTGCCATTTCAACCAAGACTCAAAGCTCAAATGTAAGTTTTTCTAAAGGCTAAGATTGCAAATGAATTGAAAATGACCCCTCAAGGTCTATTTAAGCTTAAAAATTAGGGTTTTTTGACCTAATTTAACATTCTAGAGGGGGTTTTGGTCCCCCGAACCCATTTTTGTCCAACCGAGAGTCATTTTGCGTCCCTTCTGGCATTTTAATGCATTTTTTTGGCATTCTGGGGCATTTCTGGCCTATTGGGCACCTTGTCATCTTTTTTTCATGAGATCATCCAAAAATCAAAATTTTCGTCCGATCTCACAAGGGGGCAATATCTAGCAATATCCTTCCACTGAGGCAGTAGTGGGACATCTAAAAAAATTCAAAAAATCCCATACCTTTGATCATAACAGTTTATTCTTTGAATAAATGCAACAGGTACATTGCTTTAAAGAGGGGAAAAATGTAGACATGGAAAATGTACAAGTTCGTTTTGGCACACCTGATCCTGATTACTAACAATGTTTCCTCTTAAATCACATTCTCAGCATTTCATCACATTCTATCTCGTAATTTAATAAATCATTATTTATTGGATTAAGTCTTCCTCTTTCAATAATTAAATTAATCAATTAATTTAATTAACCATTGCATATTTGTTTAATTAAATAAATCATTTTATTTAATTAAAATCTCTAAAGTCCTATTAAATTGAATAAATTAAACCTTATTTGATTTAATCTAACATATTCCTTCTTGATTAAATAAATCAAATCATTTCCTCTCAATTCTTGACTTAAATCAATTCATAAATCTAAGTCTAAATTGTCACATCACCTAATTCTTCATTAAATTAATCAAAACATTGATTAAGTTAATCTCTCTCCTTAAAATCCTCTAGATAATGCAAGTTTCACAATAAATCAATTACTTTGATTTATTAATTGATCTATTTTCCCTCACAAAGCATCAAAAGAGAATATTCCCTCATTTGAATTCAAAAGGCCAAGTGGACTTGGTACTTCCAACAAGGCATTCAATGCCTCTTACATGTCCTTGACCTTGAGCCAAGTGACATTAACTTCACTTCTCTTCTCCCTTCAACAAGTCAACTCACCATTTCAAATTCAAATTTATGCATTTATCATGCACATTGGCCAAAATGTGCTCATTCCTCATCCAATCACCTGTGGACAAGTGGCACAATGCCATTGGATTATCTTTTGTCCCACATTGCTCAATCTTGCTCACTTCTTCCAAATAGAAGTCTATAAATTGGAGACCTCTCTTCTCAATCTTCATCCGCAATTCATATGCAAAGTTACTCTCTAAAATTAAGAACTAATTTTGCTCATCATATCCAAGTATTCATCATATTTTCATATTTGCACCAAGGTTATGCTCAAATCTCTTTGGAGATTTGACCATTTCTAGATTCACATATCATTGCTACTTAGGAATTGGGAAAAGGCCAATTACAACACCTCATGGGCACCAAGTCCCCCATAAGATCACCATGCTATTAGCTTAATTAGGATTTCTTTCATTGTTATTTAAAGTTTTGTTATTTTCCTAATTTTAGCTTGAATAGATGGATTTTATGGGGAATCTTTCATATTTGCATGCATTTTGATCTAACATTAACCATGTTTGTCATCTTTGTGCATTTGCAAGTTTAGGTGTTCACAATAGGTTATCACTAGAAACTCATTAGAGGGTATACAATAATTACAACCCTCCTAGAAGAATTATTAAAGAAGAAATAAAATAAATTAATTGAATGGATATAATAGTACACCAACATTCATTTGACACACTTAAGAAATATATTGTAGAAGTAGCTATCCTTATTTTTTCATACTAGACATCCCCTTTTTTTGTCCATGTGGATGCATATATAATAGCTATAGGATTATTTTTAGTATAACCTAAGAGAAAAAAGATTACCCTATAGCCTTTGAAAGTAGGAAACTCTCACATGCCAAGAAAAATATAAAACCATAGAAATTAAGGCCCTCATAATGGTGTATGTGCTGAATTTTTTTAGATATTACTTATTATCCACACCATTCACATTCTATACTAATCATAAGCCATTGAAGTATATATTGAAAAAATCAGTAACCTAAGGAATAATAATCAAATGTTCGCTACTACTTCAAGAATTTGATTTCAACATCATGGTTAAACCAAGGAAATTAATCAAGGCCCTAACAACCTCTCTCAAATTGAGACCAACGAAGAACTAGATGACCAAGAAGAAGATATCTCTAGCACAAATCTATTTAGAATAACTATGGTACCACAAGAACTCCATGATGTAGTAAGTTTACTATCTACTAGAGAATTTCCACCAAATATGTCTTTGTAAGACAAGAAAATAATTTTATGGAAGTCTCTATCCTACACATTAATTGAAGGAGAGTTATATAAAATAGAGAGATCATATTATTAGAAGGGTATTCTATGAACATGAAAGACAATATATAATTAGGGAAGCCCATGAAGGAATAGTTGATGGACATAACTTAGGGGAAGCTATTGCAACTAAAGTAAAATTCGTAGGAATTTGGTAGCCAAAAATTTATAAGGATACAAAGAAATATGCTAAACAATGTGACATATCTCAAAGGGTGGGAAGACCAACCATATGATATGAAATTTGTATATTTGGAGCCAGAGCTTTTGAGGCAATTTTTTTTTACTTCGGAGGTTGTATGCCCCTAGCATACAGGCTCGTACAATATTTTTTTTGCAACTTTTTACTAAAAAAATAAGTTAAAAAAATTTCTCATCAACGTTGTGCTCATAGAACTAAGCATCCAAGTTCCGCTTGAGCACCAACACTTAGAAACTATGCCTATGGGCTTAATCTTGCAAATCACAATGACAAATTTGGCCTTAGGTATAATTAATTCATGTTTTTGTGTATTAACACTCTAGTTGACTACTTGGATATTTTTTAATTTAGAAACCTTATATTTGCATGAGATGGGTTCACATGGGCTGATTTATATGTATTTCCAACATTTTGTCCTTTGTGGGCATTTTGAGCATCTTTTATGAGAACTTTCTTATTTGTAGACATATTGAGATAAGGTTCCATAGTATTGTACATATTTTGGGGATTTTTCACATAAGTTTGTGTTATATTTTATACTCACACTATATTATAAAATTTCATAAGGGTTGTCTCATGTCTTATTTATTTTCCATCATACCTTTATCAAGTGAGTGTCCCTCCACAACAACAATGAATTGTAGTGATTCTTATCTCATGTGTGTGTTCCTTTGTTTTTGCACACCCTTTTTTAGTTGTAGATACTCTATTGTGCACTTTTAGATGTTTCTTCTCATTCATTTACTACATGGTGATACACAATTTTCATGTATTTGTCATGCATCTCCCTAGTCAACATTATGGGGGTATTATATTGTTCATGCTAATGCTTCCTTAGTTTTTGTTTGGAGTGAGCTATTTATCTAGTATTTATTGTTATATAATATGTGGATGTAGAGTCTAGTTACCCATTCATTTCAAAGAGATGTATCATTTAATATATGGACACTCTTGCATTCCTATTTTGTGGAGGAAACCTTCCATCCTTAGTTGATCAATGTTCTTCAAACTATTGGTACCTATGTTTTTGACCTATAATTTATTCTTACATTGGTTGAGTATTGTTGTTAAGATCACTCATGAAGATATATGTTCCATCTACATCCTTTATTGATAGATGTTTGATTGATTGGGTAGTTTCATTAGCAGTAGTCATGCATATTTTTGTCTTCTTGATCTTGATCTTCATCCTATTTTTAGAGGAGGTACTTCAATTACAACACTATAAAATTTATCTTTTGACACTTTTTTAGATATTACTCATGCTTTAGTGATGTTATTCATGTTCATATTCCTTTTAGGATATTGTTTTTGAGGCTATATTTATCCTTTTCTAGAGAATATTTCTCTTCCACAAGGTTTTTCTCCTTTTCTCCATTTGTGAGAGTGTTTTGTATATGGGTACCTCATCAAGCCTTGTTACTAGGACCCAATTTTTTTCTTCTTTGAATTAATTTTTCCTCCCTAAGTTGTGTAAGGAAGCTAAGGTAATCAAACAAATTCCTACACTAATCTTGAGTGAAGGGTTATGCAAAAACTTTTTGAGATCGGAATAGTTACAAAAACTTAAACATAAATAAAGATAAATAATATTCATACCACAACATAGTAATTTACATGGGGAAAACCTTTTTGAGAGAAAAAACACACTCCAAAAGCCACCCAATATAGTATTCAAAAATCAACAAGATTATAATATACTTTCACAACAAGCTTTCTCACAAGAGTATCACCAAGTAGAGATCCACAAATAACTCAACATCTATAAGAATATTAGACACAACCTCCATCTAATGCACCTAATATATAGGAGATACAATATATGAAACAATTAAATGATATTACAAAACCATAAGCTAAAACAACCTAAAAATTCACACCCATGCTTATATCGAATAACACATTCCTATGATATGTCTAAACACACACCACATATAACTCCTCACTTATATTTCTAACATGTTTTTACATCTCCCATCTTAGGCTTTTGAAGGCCATAACTTTTAACTTGAGTATCTTATTGATGAACCGTTTAAACTATCAAAAATCTCGTGAACTATTGTATCAAGAAATAACCCACTATACCAGTTATAACCATTTTCAAGCCTAAAAAGTTCCTATAAGGCTTTTAAATGGACTTACAAACTTTGAAAAATGAAAAAATTCAATATCTTCAAATTTAGACATGATCTTACAATGAATCTTTATGAGCATGCTTATTTATCCAATCCGAAGCTTTGGGGAAATTTTTGCATCAATTTGTGCTCAAATATAAACTTAATATGAAGAGTAACCTTGTAAAATTGTAAGGTTGAGCCACCACTTTCCTAACATTATCCCACTTTTCAAACACCTTATAAGAGAAAGGGGAGTATCATCACTATAATTTAATTACTAAGGGTTGTGAGGCCCATAGACTCTAAAAACCATATGAAATTCTTTGTGCTCATAGACATAGTTAAATAATTTGCAACATTCATCAAAGTCTCTATCTTAACCAACTTCACCCTGAAATCCTCAACCATATATCTAACAAAATGACATTATACATCAGTATTTTTAGCTAGGTGGATTTCACTCCGACTATCAAAATAAATTATCAATTTACCTTATTTAATTCCAATATCTAAACATATTCTCTTAAGCCAAATTTATTCTTTACAATCATGAGTAGCTTCTATATACCCAAATTTAGTAGTGGACAAAGAAGCCATAACTTATCGCTTAATCATCCAACTGATTACACCATAAAATAAAGTAAACACATAAGCATTGGTGGATCTTCTACTATTAATATCACCTATCCATTTTGAATATATATAACAACGAATATCAAGGGAATTCCCATCTCCCACCATATTACCATGATAACACAAGGAATAATCTGAGATACCCCACAAATATTTGAGGACTCTTTGAACTACATCCCAATGAATTCTACTAGGATTAGACATATATCTGGAAAAAACTCCCACTACTTGGGAAATATTTGGTCTAGTGAAGCCTGTATCATACATCAAACTTCCAAATACACTTTGGTAAGGAACTCTAGTCATGTTTTCCATCTCCAATTGGGATGTTAGAAAATATAAAGTAGATAACTTTGTTCCAACTATAAAAGGAACACACAATAGTCTATAATATTGCATGTTAAACCTCTATAAAACTAAATTGACATACTTACTCTGGCCAAACCATAGCTTTCTATTCACTTTATTTCTTTTGATTTCCATCCCAATAATATATTTAGCTACACTAAGATCATTAATTTCAAATTTAGTTGAAATCTAAGACTTTAGTCCTAAAATCATTCCTTTCCCTTTACCAATAAATAAAATATCATCAACATACAATAAAATAAACAAGAAATGATCACCATTAGATTTATAATAAACACAATGATCTGATTTAGATGATCAAATCTCAAACTCAACACATATGTATCGAATTTTTGGTACCACATCCTAGGACTCTCTTTGAGGCCATAAAAAGATTTCTTCAATTTACAAACCAAATTATTTTTACCTTTCACCACATAGTGCTTTTTTTGTGTCATGTAAATATCATCCTCCAAATCACCATGAAGGAAAGTCATTTTTACATTCATTTTCTCAATCTGTAGATTATAAGCAACAAAAATTGAAAGAAAGAACCTAATGGATGCCATTTTTACAATAGGAGAAAATATCTCACTGTAATCAACACACTCAACTTGGGAGTAACCCTTGACAACCAATCATGCTTTGTACTTCTCAATACCTCCATCTGGACCCATCATTTTTATAAACACCGATTTGTGACTAACATGTTTTCATCCTTTGGACAATGACACAAGATTCCATGTATCATTCTTTTTCAAAGATTTCATGTATTCATCCATATAATTCTTCCAATATTCTATATCATTCATACCTAGTGCATATTCTATAGATCTAGGTTCATCAATGTTAATATTCAAATAAAAAATACATTTGAAATCATTAGGTTAATACTTTTTAGGTGGTTTTCTATGCATTGTAGACCTTCAAGCAATATGAGTTGAAGGTTATTCCTCCTCTTCTGAAGATTCAGAGTTAGATGAGATATTCTCAACTTCTTGTCTATCCAAGGGCCTTGATTCAAATATCTTGGGTGTAGAAGGAATTTGAATCACACCTTCATGTTTATTTTGTTTTAGCTGAAATGTAATAGAAGCATTAGTTTCTCTAAAAAAAACACTTCTAATATATATTACTGTTACCTATTTTTAGCTACAACTCAAAACAGGCAGAGCTGGGTAGCATTCATCATTGAAAGGTAAATTTTTTTTGCTAGAGTATTCATTTTTGAAATAAATCTGATTACATTTTGAATTCTTAGTATTATTATGAAACTAGTTGTAATAGAGAAATCATAAGATTGCATAATGTTTTCTTCTTTATTCATAATGTAAAAACCAAAGTCCCACACAAGCCATGGGAGTAACTTCATTTTATTTTCAAATCAAATAATGAATACAAGAAAAGAGAGTGTGTCATACAACTGAAAATAAAATGGGCATAAGATAGAAGGTGATTCATCATTGCCTAGAATGACGAATCATCATTATACTTGAGGTTCTTAGTTGTTCTGCCTCTGAATATATCCAATTCCAAGCTCCAGAAGCATCTGCAAGTATGATAAAGGGTGGTGTTAGAGCAATGAAAAATCATATCCTACCTCATCCCTACATTACCGACAGAAATATAATGCACAATAAATCAAGCATCCATTAGATGATTTCACTTTTCAAAAGGCATAAAGAAACGAGGAAGCTTTCAAATTCATTTATTTTGCTAACATGTTTGTTCACTATGCAAAAGCAGGTTCATTATGTTCATGATCATTTTTTATCAAATATGTGGATTAAAATGGGCTCCCACAAGGGTTGAGCCCGACATATCTAAAGGCATCATTAACATATCATCTTTATCTTAGGTTGCTAGAGAAAGACAATGAAGAGCCATGATTCATGCCTATCAGAATGAGAATCAAGTACCAAATGTTTACAAGGAGCCTTTAAAACTATAGGTGAACATTACAAACAATGATAGGATCAAACAATGCACCGAATATAGATACATTAATATAAAAAAAGTTATGAGCATTTTTAAAGTATGAAATGAAGCATTATAAAAGTGCACCATGGTTGAATATTGCAATACGGGGAGCCATACAATGAAATGAGAGCATTTCAATACATCATGTTTTATGTTTTACCACAAAGTGCCACAATTTAAAGTGATTATGCTAAAGAAGAATGGCTTGGTGCTCATACCCTTTCATAGTAGCAATGATATCATATACAATGGAGGGATTCAAATATTGTCATAACTTATTGTCAATAGAGTACAAAAATCACTATGTATTCAACAACTCATAAAGAAAAATCTCAGATGTAATGGTCATTCTAGTTCTATGGAACAATCATTTCAATTAAGATAAATGGAGGAAATAGGAAGCTCAACAAAAGGGAGAACTGTAATATCAAGGGGTTTGTGGAGCTCTTCATAAAAGATAGTGCTATAGGATAAGATTTCTGTGCAACCTCTCCAATGAAATGTAGTCATGGTGTGGCCTAAGATTTCATCTCTCTTATCAAGGAGCCCTAACTTCCATGGAGTTACAACAGAGGCCGAGCCTCATAATTTTCACTTTCATCAAGGAAAAATCAAAGAATGGAAACAAGAATCCGTGACCAATAGAAGATTCATGGGGCTTCACAAGGCCAAGAGAGAAATGCCCAAAAATTTCATGGCAGCCTGCAGGAGTAAGAAACCTAATTTTTTTTTAGCACAAAATATCTCAAGCTACAATCATGGGTTGGAGAGAGAATACCCAAAAATTCATACATGCTCAGAATGAGAGATATATCAAAAAAGAAAGCACAAAAGATAAATAGGCACACCATTGTATGCCTGTAGAAGAACCCATGCCATGACCAAGTAGTTGAAAGAGCTTCTAAAGCAAGGGTTGAGGTCTCCCATGGCAGTGCAAAAGGAGATAATGAATATAAATAGTGAAAATGAACAAGCAAAAATGCATCAAGAATATGGAGAAGATGTGTAGTAGAAAGATAACCAATGTTGGGACTATAAAGCTTTGAAATACTTCCATATTGGAAAGAAATGTCTAAAATTCTAGCGAATAATTACTTACCATTCATTCCCAACAAGGTTTCCTTCAAGAGGCTCACAAAATCAAGAAAACATGATAGAAGATCAAGTCCAAACCCTACCTAGGTTAGCGTCCAACTTCTTCATGAAGCTTCTCCAAGAAAGTAAAAATGCAAAATGATAATAAGTTTAGGGTTTGGTGACTTTTTGTTAAAAATACCTAATTCAAATGGAGTGGGTTTTTGCTAAGTTTTAAAAGATGATACTCATTTCATAATGTGTCATGGTCAAGACTTATCAAGTATCAATGCACCTAATGATGTGGTGGCCAATCAAAGCATATGCATGGAGCCCGTGAATTATGAAGTCAAAATTCTAATTTAACATTAGCCTCCAATGTTATGCTTGTATTATGCAATGTAAAGTTGATTAATTAAATGATGAATTATAAATCATTTAATTAATTTAACTCTTTTAAGGTGCAAACATAAACATTAAGTTGCTCCAATCATGCAAGGATTAAGTGGGTTATTTTCAGTTCACTTGGAGTTTCTTTCAGTTCCACATCAGTTCACGAGGTTTTTTGATCATGCACATGGAGAGGTGGAGTTTTCTAGGCACAGAGAGCAGTTTGCTTCAATTTTGGGCTATTTTTATCAAGGTTTTCTCTTCTGCTTAGATTTCACATTGGAGATGCAATTTTTCACTTCAGTTCTCATTTAGTTCCATTTTTGGCTGCCTTATGAATGCCTATTTTTGCATATATTGGAAAAAGTTAGTCTTTTTCCTCCAGTTCTTGTTTTTTGCCTTTTCCTTCAACAAAGAGACCTCATGTAACTCATATTTTCTTATAGTTTTTATGATATTTCAGCAGGTTTTACAGGTTATGTTAGAGTATAATTTATAGAGTTTTCCTTTTGTTGTCATTGCAAGTTAAATATTATCCTTCATAGACTCAGGTGTTTTTTTTTATGAATGTTTTGGACTCAAGTTTAATTTATTTGACATCAAATTCTTGAAATTTTTATCACATTTGTGAATTCATGTACACAAAAATGATCTTAGTTGCATGTCATAAATTGTGCTTATAATATATTCATATCTTTAAGTTGTGAAAATAAAATTTCCCTTCATAAAGAATGAATTATCAAGCCTTTTTGTGAATCATTGATGTAGTTAAATTGTTCAATCTAAGTTGTGAAAATAGGCTTGTAAGGAATCAGTTATGAATTAATCTATTTTCCTTAAGTCAAATACGTGCATCGCCCAGTTTTAGATTCCAAATTATGCTTTTATTTCAATCCTTTTTCCCCTTTCCCAAACAAATTACAGTTAATTAACCAGAAAATTCAATAGGAAGCCGACCTTGAATCTAGAAGTCTAGTTTCATATAGGGTACCCACAACATAAAATTAGTCCAATGTTGCATGGGATTGCATAGGTTTTCAGCTTTACATGTGGGTACAAATCCCTATGATAACAGTTTTTGGCACACCTGATGGAACTTTGAAGCACACTTCAGAGAACAAAGAATTCAAAGTTTCAGGCTATTGTTCTGGTATATACATCATTTTTAACCTTTCAGAGGGTATTTATACCTGGCGACTCCGAGTACAATCTACTGGATTCAATAGATGAAGTGTTGGTATGTTCATTTTACAAAGGAAAGTTGATTCACTTTGATTTAAAGAGGTTTTGCAAGTTTCAAATGCTTTAACATGTCAGGTTTTATGAAAAGAGCACGTTTTCACCTTCGTTTCATGAAAGTCCAACATATCCACATCCCTATTAGCCATGTTAGGCCAACTATGCTACTGGTTTCATCTCAAACAACCATGCAACAACAAATAACTAGAATGCTTATTATGCTTACCACTCACCCACCCCTGCTCAACCTCCATATCAACCTACATACGTTTAGATTCAACTCTGAGAGGTTGATGATATGAAGAATAGCATGAATGACAACAAGAATATATTTCCAGACATCGTGAAGCAGTTAGAAGAGTCCAAGACGCAACAAGAGCTTGATATGCAACAAAAAGAGTTACTATCAAGCCTTTCTTCATGAGTAGGAATTGGAGACACAAATAATATTTTTTGAAGAAAAGCTCGAGAAGGAGTTGTGAACCCCTAAACCTACAAATGCACAAGAACAACAAACATGGTTAATGTTAGATAAAAATGCAAGCAAATATGAGAGATTCCCCATAGAATCCATCTATTCAAGCTAAAATTAGGAAAACAACAAAACTTAAATAACAATGAGAGCAATCCTAATTAAGCTAATAGCATGATGATCTTATGGGGGAATTGGTGCCAATGAAGTGTTGCAATTGGCCCTTTCCCAATTCCTAAGTAGCAATGATATGTGAATCTAGAAATGGTCAAATCTCCAAAGAGATTTGAGCATAACCTTGGTATCAAACGTGAAAAAATGATGAATGCTTGGATATGATGAGAAAAATTAGTTCTCAATTGGAGAGAGTAACTTTGCATATGAATTGTGGATGATGATGGATTTGAGTATAGTAAGTTTACTCAAATTGTGGATGTTTGAATGAGAGGAAGAGTCTCTCATTTATAGACTTCTATTTGGAAGAAGTGAGCAAGATTGAGCAATGTGGGACAAAAGATAATCCAATGGCCTTGTGCCACTTGTCCACATGTGATTGGATGAGGAATGAGCACATTTTGGCCAATGTGCATGATAAATGCATAAATTTGAATTTGAAATGGTGAGTTGACTTGTTGAAGGGGGAAGATAAGTGAAGTTAATGTCACTTGGCTCAAGGTCAGGGACATGTAAGAGGCATTAAATGCCTTGTTGGAAGGACCAAGTCCACTTGGCCTTTTGAATTCAAATGAGGGAATATTCCTTTTTGATGCTTTGTGAGGGAAAATAGATGAATTAATAAATCAAAGTAATTGATTTATTGTGAAAGTTGCATTCTATAGAGGATTTTAGTGATAGGGATTAACTTAATCAAGGATTTGATTAATTTAATGAGGAATTAGGAGATGTGAAAATTTAGACTTGAATTTATGAATTGATTTAAATTGAATTGAGAGGAAATGATTAATTAAATAAATGATTTTGATTTATTTAACTAAGGAGGAATATTTTAGATTAAATAAGGCTTAATTTATTTAATTTAATAGGAGGGTTTTAGAGATTAAATTTAAATAAAATGAATTATTTAAATGAACAAAGAAAGATGATTAATTAAATTATATTGATTAATTTAATCACCAGAGGAGAAAGACCTAATTAAATAAATAATGATTTATTTAATTAAAGGATGAAAGGTGTTGATAAGCCGAGAGTATGATTCAAGACAAAACGATGTTAGTAGGATCAAAATTAGGTGCATGTATATTTTCCATGTCTACATTTTTCCCCTCTTTGAAGCAATGCACTTGTTGCATTGATTCAAAAAATAAACTGTTGTGATCAAATTTCAAAAATTTCAAAAAAAAAATTTAGATGCCCCACTGTTGCCCTAGTGAAAGGATAATGCTAGATATACTACCCCCTCTAGAGATCAAGTGAAAATGTTCAATTTTCCGATCGAGATTGCGATAAAATGTGAGAGGAGTGGTTCTATTGATCAGAGGATGAAAGATAATTCTTTGATGTAGAAAAATCTAATGATGTATAGGCAGTCATCGGCCATGGGTAGCCTCATGTATATTTTGATACAATGCACCGATTTTAGATAGAAATGTTAGTAAAGATAGAAGAATAAGAAGAATAAGCTGGATAGAAGGAGGATCCACACAAGTTCACATTATGATGATGATGATGATGATTTGCATTGCTAGGAATTGGGATTTTCAAAGGGCTAATTACATTATGTTTGATAACACACATAGGTACGATGCATCAAGGTATAAAGGACCAGGATGGCGTTGTACCTTGTGTGATGGACTTTGACTCGTCAATCAGATAGGAGTATTCTTGTTCACACTTGACATACAAAAACCTTGCTAGGAGGGACCTAACAAAGCAAGTATTCACCAAGTTATTTTACAAGAACATCCAACAAGCACAACATATAAAAAAGATAATGATCGTTGCCCCATTCCTTTCTCTCTAAACTTGTTTTGTTTAGGCATCATCGAGAGGTCCTTGGAATGAGCGCAAAATAAGATAAGTCAAAAAGACCAAATAAAGTAAACAAATAAGCTAATGTTCTTCATACCGCTAGCCAAGACTAACTATTGTGGGGTACCTGATGCTTATGTCCATAGCAGAAAAGCTTCATCCTAGGACATATAGTGATCAGGGTTTTCATGAGACTGATTGGGTGATAAGCTATTGATACTCTGAGTTGACCAAATTTCTTGCTTATTGACTTAGGCTTCCAAGACTTTTGACGATTAGTTGTTCACTTTGGAACCTGCTAAACTTGCTTTTGACGGACTCACCAAAGGGTGAAGGCGACGATTGAATTTATTATGAGTGATGACAAATCACGGGTGAAAATAAGATGAAATGGATGCACCATTTTGGTTTTGTCAAATGTTTTGAGGCTGTTTTTGGATTTTGAAGATGTTTTACAAATGTTTTTGGTATTTTCAAGGTTTATGACAAACAGACTAACTTAAAGACCTATCCTAGGGGTCTTGGGAGGTGATCCATAGATTAGCCTTGCCTATGTTATACACGTAGAGACCACGTAGTTTGACGAACACAAACTGACTTAATGATAAGATAAACAAATGACTTGCCATTTTATTGCTTAAAGGACTGATTTAAGATGAAGACTAGATGGGCAAATGGATTGGCAATGTGACGGATGCCTAAGGACTAACCCAAATGTCTTGGGGGATGATCAAAGATCAACCTTGCCTACATTCAAGCTCAGAGATGACGTAGTTTGACAAGGTGAAAGATTGGCAAGACTCAATGATGAATTTTTGAAGATTTTTTGATATTTCAACATGTTTTAGGATTTTTGATGAATTTTCTAAATGTTTTTGAATTTTTTGCATGGTTTTGACAATTTGGATATGCGATGATATCAGTGCTCTATTTGGGATTTTGTTGAAAACCAAGCTTAATGTTGATCAATCAAATTGATGGATTGATAGTTTGACTAAGTGTGTTAAGTCAAACAAAAGTGACAATGCATTTGTAAAATCTAGGAAGCTATGTTATCCTAGAGTAAACACGTACAAGAGGGGATGGTTTGACTAAGTGTGTTAAGTCAAACAAGGTGATTTTGGATTTGATAATTTGGCTAAGTGTGTTAAACCAAAAAAAGAAGATAATAAACTTGTAAACCCAAGGAAGCTGTGTTATCCTAGATTAAACTCGTTCACAAGATGATAGTTTGACTAAGTGTGTTAAGTCAAACAAGGTGATAATTGATTGGATTCGATTGATCAAGATTGATGAAGCTTGATTTGGAAAAAATTTTTTTTGATGATTTTGATGTGAAAGTACACATTAGATGCAACTGATATGGATTGCTTTGGATTGATGTTCAATGAAATATAAAGCTTGATAAGGAATGTCTTCCTGTCAAAATATGCCATGGGCTAGTGATTTGGATTTTTGGCTCACAAATGCTTGGCCAAGTTGATGCCACGTTTTGCCAATGTTTGAATTACCACATAAGTTGGATGATAGATATCAAGATTTATTCCTGAAACAAGATGTAAACATCCACCCCCAGTGTCTAGCAATGTATGGAATGCCATAGGTAGATGCTTGGATAGGTGTGTGGATGGATGGATATGGTAAGCATGCAAATGATGCAAAGGATTATCTTGTGAAAAGATAAGGTGTTCAAAAAGCGGATGCACCTTTGGATAGTGGTTCAAGGTTCAGATAGTGTTGGGTAGGATGGGATCAATGAAAATGACCCATGTCAAGATTTTTACCACCAACAAGTGTAAAGTGTGCACCAAACCTTCCTCAAGATCTAGATAAGGTAGATAGATGGAAATGGGTTGGATAAATGGTTCATGGATGAGCGAATTTATTTTGGCTTTATTATGGATGCGATAAGATGCTTTCTCTTGAAATGGAGCACGTGGATGCTCGATTCTACACATGACGCCTGTTTGCTAGGTTTTCATCATGGTACCTGTCCAAAGTGCCACTAAAGTGGTTTTCACTAGAGGACAATTTTTCTCTTTATTGTTTTCAATCCATTTTTTTATTTTTTTGGATTTTTTGTATTTTTTGAGAGATTTTAAGCTGATGTTGAACCACCTGGTACTGCTGATGTTGATGCTTCTATCATAACATGCCATCGCTATCCTGCTTGAAGAAGTTGCTTTGCCAAGATACGTGCACTTGAATGCAACTTTTGAGATCCCTGATCTGCTTTGCTGATATCAGAGTTAACTTTGTCTTTGTGTGCACATCGCAATAGAGTGCCTTTCGAATCCTTATGATGAAGGGTCATTTCCAACACATAGTCAATGTGATAATTTGATATCATGTGTGGAGGAGTGTTTTTAGGGATAAAAGATGGATTGGTTGACAATTTGGAGCCTTTGACTCTCCAAACTTGGCAAGATGAGCAATAATGGGTGGATACGACAGTGTGCATGGAATTAGGACCAACTGCTTGATACACTTTGTATGTCGCTTGAGAAGCCTATTTTTTCCTTTGTGGACATCTTGGATGGATACTTTTCCTTTTTTTATTTTGCCCCATAGTTTCTTTGACTGATGGAGTTTGATAGGGATAATCTTTCTTTGTAGCTTTTGGTATCCATATATATTTGATTTGTTCAATATGATTCTTAGTTTCCTTTTCTTTGATAACATTCTTCATGCTTCGATTCAAGTCTTTCTTTTGATGTTGGTCCCAATTTGTGGATGGGGTGATGGGTGAATGAAGATTTGTGATACAACGGGTTGTAGTATTGGCATTGGTTTCATCATAAGGATCATTCATGCTCCCTATGTTGAAGTTTGCTTGAGACGAAGTTTCCCCCAGATTTATAGAGGTATCGTTGATATGTTTATATTCCTTGATTGTCAAAAAACCAAGGCATTGATGCTTAGGGTTGCCAACAATATGCACTGGTTCTAGGATACCTTGTTCATGCAGACCTAATCCTTTGCCCTGATAATTCATCTCCTGAAAATTTTTATTTGCCATAGGATACGATTTAACTTGGAAACAAGGTGCTAATCCTTCTCTTCTCTGTGGTGGATCTTCAAAGGTCATAGCTCTTTCATTGATAAGATGATTTTCCCTTACAAAGGTGAGTGATCCAATTTTATAAGTAATATGATACTCCATAATTGGGATGAATGCTTGATTGATATTTTTAGCTTGATCTTGTGAGATATCAGATTGTAATGCTCCTTCAAGAGGTTTTGATGATTCACTATCCACACAAAATTCTTCTTTATGACTCACTTCATAGGATGTTTCTGATTCATGACTTATGTAGAAGCCTTCTTCATGATTTGTTTCTGATATGTCTCTGGATTTCTCTATATCTTGATCATCTGTACAATTGTTAAGAGTAGGAGACTCTTGTTCCTTAGTAAGAGTATGAGACTCTTGTTTTAAATGACGATCATCTGCGTGTCCATCCATGGAAAGGATCTTATGGGTAGATGGAGGATTATGTGCTATATGGATATGATCATCATTTGCAACATCTTGTAGGAGAGTGGCCATCACCTCATTGTAGTATCTTGCATATAAAAATTCTTGATCTTGATAATGTCGAAATTGCTTTCAACATGCTTTGGATCATGTTCTTGACATGGGTCAATTTCAAAGGGTTCTTGGATATTGTCATAAAGCATTGGAAGCGGCTCAATATCCTCTTGATCTTTGAGTGGACTTGGATCAAATGGTGAGTTGAGAATTTCTTCAATATCTGTAACCATGAGGTCAAAGGATGTCAATATGTCTTGGAAAGGTCCATTGCTAGACTTTGGTGAAAGATGTTGATCATGCTTTGGAATAAATTCTTGAGATATGTCCTCTAACTCATTAGGTGATGTAGAGACATTGTTAACACGATCATTGGTGGAGGGATCTTGGTTTATGTCAATAGGATCAAATAACATCAAAACTCCTTGAAATAGATCTTTTTAGGAGGGGTCTTGATCATGACTAAAAAATGGCTCTTGATGTATGTTGATTTGATCATCAGATGAGGTGGATGTATCTTCAAGGCGTTCCTCGATGGATAGATCTTGATTATTGTTTTCAAAAATTGTGGTGTAAATCTGTTGCAAGCTCTGTTGTGGGAGTAAGGCCTACATTTGCTGTTGAGCCAACAACGCTTGGTGTTGGTCATGTTGTTGTTGTGCCAACAAAGATTGTTGTTGGTCTTGCTGCTGTTGTGCCAACAAATATTTTTTTTGGGCTCCTTGTTGTGCTACTTGTTCTTGGATTGCTTGCAATAGTGCCCAGAATTGTGCTTGCACTTGTGCTTGTTGAGCGTGGTGTTGGGATTGAGCTTGTTGGGGTAGTTGATTCGCTTGTGTTTGCTGAGAAGCTTGTTGGTTTTGGAGAGCCTTTTGGCGGGAAGCTTGTCAAGTAGCTTGCAACATGATGGAGAATGAATTAGTCATGTTGTGTTTTGGCGGCAGTGGTGGTGGTGGTGGTGGTGGTGGGTTGGGGATGGTGTTGATTGTTGGGATTGCTTGGATGGTTTCGACCTGTCGTTGTGATACAATGGAAAAATGGGATGATTTGGTATGATGTTTTGATTCAACATTATAGGTTGACTTTGAAAATTTTTGTGGTTGATAATCATATTGCCTTGATTTAGGTAACTTTTATTTTGCATGGTGTTACCTTCACTTTGATCATTACTTAGAGTCATCAACATATTTCTTGGATTTTGAACAACCTTGATGGGATTTTCAAACATGTCTACCCCAAAATTTACCAAGTGTGGATTCAAAATGGTCATGTTTGAAAAACTTGTCTTTGGTATGTATGGATTTGGTGGGATAATGTTTTTTGGAAAACTCATGCATTGATTGTTTGGTTGATAGATTTGCAGATTTGGACTTGGATTTAAATCTACCATTGGGAAAGGTGTTCCAAACTTTGGATTGGGCATACTCACATTCATTGTACTTTTGAGGTTTGGAGGAGATAATAATGCCATGTATAAATGTGAGTTTTGATAATCAATTGGCTTTGTGAGACTTGGATAGTTTGGTTGACTTGGATTACTCATGATGTATGAATCAAGTTTGAATTCCATGTTTTTCTTCTGTTGTGATCTTGTTATGAAAGTAAACCTCTAAGGTGTTTAGGACCAATGATGAGATGGAGGATGAAAGGGGTGAATGATATGGGTGTTTGAACTTCTAGGAACTTTGGATCAATGCTAGACTTTATGAATTGATTCGATTTGATTTTGAGGATAGTTTGACTAGGTGTGTTAAGTCAAACAAGATGATGGTGAATTTGTAAACCCTAGGAAGTTGTGTTATCCTAGGGAAAACTTGCATAAGATAATTAATTGGCTAAGTGTGTTAAGCCAAATCAAAGTGATCATGAACTAGTAGACCTCAGGAAGTTGTGTTATCCTAGAGGCAAATTTGTTCAAGAAGATTGATAATTTGACTAGGTGCATTAAGTCAAACAAGGTGATTTTGATTTTCCAAAAGGCTACCATAAGTGATGTTGAAAAGTTCCAAAATTTGTTGGTGAGATGGGATTTGATTTATTTTTGGATGGATGAAGTGATGATTTTGATCCTAGATGACCCTATGAGGACTTACTTAAGAGACCAAGGTGATGAAGAACATGTTTTTCCCTAGAAGTAATTCAAACCAAAAGACCAATGTCTGCATGGAAAACAAATGACTCAAAAGGGACCAAGCACATGTATGGTTCAATTGTCTATTATCTTGTTTAGATTTGGTTATTTTTACCATGAACACTTTCTTGATTTTATTTTTCAAACTAAATGTCCAATGTCCTAATTTTCTTTCATCCCACAAAAGTGTATTATGTGGAAATCAAGGCAAAGGTTTCCTATTGTTGACTTTAGTAAGAAAATTGAGATGAAATCCAAATGTTTAGAAGCCTCTAAAGATGAAATCCCTAGGGCAAGTTTGAGCACTTGAATTTATCAAAGGTATTTGCTTCCCTAAAGGGTTTGAAATTTTGATGATTCGTTGAATGTTTGTTTTCCACTGTTTTAGATCCAAGCAAAGTGTTTTGATTCAAAGCACATGTACAACCCTAGGCTAATGAGGCAATATCTTGTTGGGTTCCCACTTGGATAAATCCAGCTACACATATCTTGTGCGAATGGCTAAATGCTTGACCACATTGGCTCCCCTCCACAACACTCACTTATTCGGGTTAGCCAAGCATTAGTACCCATGAATCTCCCATGGAATACTTTCCATTTCCAAAAAGGACTGCATGTATAACGTGTGGTGGCTTCAAAGGACATGACCTTTTGCACCAACAAGATAGACAAGGTTTTGGCCTTTTTCTAAACAAGGGGTTCTAATTCAGGCATTCCATTCGTGGGGGATTATCCAACATCGACAAGAGTCCATTGTTGTCCATCTTGTCGGAATAATCCTCGTGATTCTTGAACTTTCCTCAAGAATCCACACTTATATACCAGTTGGAAGTCGCTTGGCTTTAGCATGTTATCGGTTGGGTCGTTCCCTTGGGTGATTACTTTTTTCCACAAGGTAGGCCCTCTAAGATAAACAATAGCGAACAAACATTATTCATAGTTCGATCAAACTTTGTTTAAATACAAAAGGAGAACACTCACAATAAGTATATTCACACTCGCATGTTTTGTTCATTTTTAAGTGCCCAAATTGAAATGTGGAGGCAATCCTTTTAACAACCTAATATCACCAAAAATGTTTTTGATTTTGAAGATCACAATGAAGCGTGAGAGAAGCGCATACACATTTTGGATGATATTAACTTGTAAAAAATATTGCAAAACATGGAAAACATTTGTTCATTTTAAACCTCAAAGCAATGATGACTTCTTTTTAAGCACCATTGAAGTGTGAGTTTGCCTTGTTCAATTGTTACCTTTTAAACAAAATCTAGTGTGTTTGCCTAAAGTTCTTTTTATCCCCTTGGCAACTTTTGAAAGGAAATTTGATTTTAATTTTTGAACCCAAAAGAAAAATAGTGTACTAAAATCAAATAACTTATCAAATCCTTTATAGAGTGTTTAAAAACACTTGGTATAAAAATATGCATGGTGTCATATAAAAAAAAAATTGTTTTTTATTTTTAAACCCAAAGTAAAATTAGTTTTCCTAAGGCCAAAGATATTTAAAAAAATTTCTTAAGGAGTGTTAAAGAACACTTTTAGTGTTTAGGAACACTTTGGGTTTGTGAGCATGATATCATGATAAACTTCTCCCTTTTCTTTTCCTCTTTTCCAACCTGCAAAATGACAGAAAACCAGAGAGCAATAATACAACAAACAAAGTCAATGGTCAAAAAATTCAAAATTAAAAAACATGCCCAAATTTTAAAAACAGACCATTCCCCGCGACGGAGTTTAGTGGGTGCGGTGCTGTTTAGAAAATAGGCGGTGCCATACAGTGTCACGCAGTCGACTGTATGCAGTACTCTATAGAAATAGAGACTGTGAGTGCGGTGGAATTTGGCACGTGGTGGAGCTTGGAAAATTTTCAAATTTCAAGCGCGGGAAGCAATTGCGGTGCTATATGGTGTCGCGGTCTTCGAGGGGTGCGGTGCAATACAGCACTGCATCTGAGTTAGCGGTGCAATAAAGGACCGCGTGCTTGATCTGTGGTGCAGTTTCCTGTGTGATAAAAAAAATGTGAAAATGACAGAATTTTCCACAAAAAAATGTGATGAGATGGTTTCTACCCTCCTTCTAGCGCCAAAATGTGAACCCCTAAACCTGCAAATGCACAAGAACAACAAACATGGTTAATGTTAGATCAAAATACAAGAAAATATGAGAGATTCCCCATAGAATCCATCTATTCAAGCTAAAATTAGGAAAAGAACAAAGCTTAAATAACAATGAAAGAAATCCTAATTAAGCTAATAACATGATGATCTTATGGGGGAATTGGTGCCAATGAAGTGTTGCAATTGGCCCTTTCCCAATTCCTAAGTAGCAATGATATGTGAATCTAGAAATGGTCAAATTTCTAAAGAGATTTGAGCATAACCTTGGTATCAAATGTGACAAAATGATGAATGCTTGGATATGATGAGAAAAATTAGTTCTCAATTGGAGAGAGTAACTTTGCATATGAATTGTGGATGCTGATGGATTTGAGTATAGTAAGTTTACTCAAATTGTGGATGTTTGAATGAGAGGAAGAGTCTCTCATTTATAGACTTCTATTTGGAAGAAGTGAGCAAGATTGAGCAATGTGGGACAAAATATAATCCAATGGCCTTGCACCACTTGTCCACATGTGATTAGATGAGGAATGAGAACATTTTGGCCAATGTGCATGATAAATGCATAAATTTGAATTTGAAATGGTGAGTTGACTTGTTGAAGGGGGAAGAGAAGTGAAGTTAATGTCACTTGGCTCAAAGTCAAGGACATGTAAGAGGAATTGAATGCCTTGTTGGAAGGGCCAAGTCCACTTGGCCTTTTGAATTAAAATGAGGGAATATTCCCTTTTGATGCTTTGTGAGGGAAAATAGATGAATTAATAAATCAAAGTATTTAATTTATTGTGCAAGTTGCATTCTCTAGAGGATTTTAGTGATAGGTATTAACTTAATCAAGGATTTGATTAATTTAATGAGGAATTAGGAGATGTGACAATTTAGACTTGAATTTATGAATTGATTTAAATTGAATTGAGAGGAAATGATTAATTAAATAAATAATTTTGATTTATTTAACTAAGGAGGAATATGTTAGGGGGTTGGGGCCCTAGCTCGGTTGGCTAAATATTTCCTATTGCAGGAGGTTGGTCACGAGGTCTAGTCTCCTCCACCCCCGTGGTATCGGAGGGTGTGTCGCGCCAGCACCACCGGTCACGTTAAAAAGTTTACCAGGCGCATTGTATTTTATAGGGGGTCGTGCTACCCGATTCCTGTAGTCTAATATATATATAAAAAAAAGGAGGAATATGTTAGATTAAATAAGGTTTAATTTATTTAATTTAATAGGAGGGTTTTAGAGATTAAATTTAAATAAAATGAATTATTTAAATGAACAAGGAAAGATGATTAATTAAATTAAATTGATTAATTTAATCACCAGAGGAGAAAGACCTAATTAAATAAATAATGATTTATTTAATTAGGGGATGAAAGGTGTTGATAAGCCAAGAGTATGATTCAAGATGAAACGATGTTAGTAGGATCAAAATCAGGTGCATATATATTTTCCATGTCTACAGGAGTTAGCTGTAAAAGAGGAGAAAATGAGGATTTTTCTCACTCAAACACAAAAGCATTTGATCCAAACAACTCCTTCCATTCCAGATCAGTCCTTTCACAATGAGTGAGAAGTTGAAATATAGAAAATACAATTTGAAGAGAATCTTGCTCAACAACTTGTTGTAAAAGATATATAAATGAGGCTAAAAATTGTCGAACATGAGATTTCCAAGGTTTCTACACAATTCCCAAGTAATTCTTCTCAATTTGACTTTGCAAGTTTTAGAAGTAATATTCCTACCAATGGAGAGTCAAGTGTAGTCAAGAATCCCATGAATGAACAAAATCAATCAAAATAGTCTATTAATCCTTAGTTTCCCTCATACCAAGAATCCTAATTTTAAAATTCAAAACCTAGTTTGAGAGGATCCTGGTATGAAAAAAATCCAAAATCACAGAGAAGATGAGGTTTCACAATACCAACAGAATACATGAGTAACTCTTCCCATTTCAAGTTTCAGAGATCCTCTTCAACTGCAAATTCAAGAGCATGTAAAAAATCAAGCTATGAATCTTGATGAGTAACCATCTCAAGGGAAGCAATCAGAAGTTTCTAAGGTTGATATGCTTAAACCTAATATATAAGATGGTAAAATAGACTTATAATAGGAGGTGAATGAACATGATCAATCAAGACAACAAGTTGAGAAGCTCGAAAAAGGTATCAAAGGTAATGGTTTCATGTTCTTATTCTATGAACTGCCTTCCTTTATTGAGAAAGATGCAGAGGAAAAGATCAAACAATCCGATGAGTTTTTGATTGAAGACCATCAATGTCTTAATCCAGTCTTGGAGCAATTGAAGGATGAGAAGAAATATCAAGAAAGGGTAGTTCCTGAGGAAAAAATCACTCCTCTTTTATCAAAATATTACAAGAAGATAGTAGACAAGAGTAGGTTGAACATGTTTATATAAATGATTAATTACCCAAAAAAATTGATGAGAATGAAGAAAACACATGCTTACTAGAATCAATGCCTACCTTTGAGTACCAGGGTGATGAGACTCATTTGAATGCAATTCAATATTGTGAATTAGATGAGAAAATTTTCTCAAATATCATAGAAGATTTTTTCTCTAACATTGATGAGAGTTTGATGCCATGTGAACCAACAACATGTGATCAACTTATTTAGATCAAAGAGGCTATTGAAAAAGAGGAAAATGATTTTCAGCCTATGAAAGAGTACAATATGGACTTATTTTATGAACTTCCCCATTTTTTTGAGGAGGAGTTGTATCCTATCATGGATGGGGAACATAAGGAAAAAAAGTTTGAGGACTTGTTTTCTGTAATCAAACAGGGCTATCAACTCCTTGATGAGGAAGATCCAACCATTGAACACATGAAGGGTTTCTTTTTATTGACTATTATAGATAATTCAAGCAAGCAAGATTCCCTCTTCATTGAAAAGTTGAAAGAAGATCAAAAACTTGCATATTACCTCTAATCAACACCTTTTCAAGGAAATGCTAAAGTTTTCAGAGATTAAAAAAGGGGCAACTTAACTTCATTTAATGTTCTTTAAAATCATAAAAAAAAGTTGAGAAAGTAGAGCATGAGAATGAGGCTGAAAGTTACCAACTAGGTGTTAGCCCAAGGGGATGTCCTATCAGACACCTAGCATGGTTGGTGGGCAATCAAGAAGAGTTACCAGTTGAAGTATCTTCTTGGGAGAACAAGATTGAGCATCAAAAAGAATTAACAAAGGTTGTTCAACCTATTCAAAACATTTGTGTCCATCTCTTGTCTAATGCAGAAAGGGAGGTGGTTTTCATGATTACACAAGTGTTTCTTTTGAGCATAAAACATTTACTTTTCTTCCAACACTATTGGACATTTTGCAAGCAAGTAGCCCAACCTAAGTTGATGAGAAAATGGATTTTTTTCAACCAACCAGTGAATGGTTATGTTTAATCACTAACAATGTTGGTTAGTGTAGGGTAGGATAGTTTTCAAGATAATAAGTGCTCATTGCATAGTAGTTTCCATTCACTATTGTTTTTTCTCTCAATAAAGTGCAGTTGTGGCACAGGGTTTCCTAACTCTGTCTTAAACAGAGTTTCAGTAGTTTCTTTCAGTTTGTGTGGTTTGTAGTTGAGTTACAATTCTATCTGAGTCAAGACAGGGCAAAAATGCACTCCATGCCCAATGGATATACAAGGTAGCTAGTATATGGTGTTTAGCAGGAAAACACTTCACAAAATTCACCAAAAAATGATCTTAGTTGTAGGTCATAAATTGTGCTTATAATATATTCATATCTTTGAGTTGTGAAAAGAATCAGTTGTGAATTAATTTGTTTTCCTCAAGTCAAATAGGTGCATCACCCAGTTTTAGATTCAAATTATTCTTTTATTTCAAGCCTTTTTCCCCTTTTCAAAACAATTTATAGTTAATTAACCATAAAATTCAATAGGAAGCTGGCCTAGAATTCAGAGGTCTAGTTTCATATAGGGTACTCACAACCTGAAATTAGTACAATGTTGCACAGGATTGTAGAGCTTTTCAGCTTTGCATGCAGGTGCAAATACCTGTGACAACAATTACCTTCTATTCTACAGGATAATAAATCTTGTATCCTTTCACACCATATCTATATTTGATGAAGATAAATTTCACATCCTTATTCTCTAACTTTGTTTTCTTCTCCTTTGGCACATGTGCATATACCTCAAAACATAAAAACTCTAAGATATCTGAGTAAAGGCTTGTGAGTTGACCATGCTTCTACAGGTGTCTTATCAACAAGATTTAATGTAGGAGGCATATTAATCAGATAAAAATTAGTGGTAATATCTGCAGCCTAAAACCTTTGTTCTAGACCAACACCATTCAACATCCTTGTAGACTTCTCTATTGATATATTATTCTTTCCACAACTCCATTATTTGTGGATAATTTGGAGTTTTCTTTTGTCTCAAATTTTTTCTATATTTAATAAAATCTATCAAAATCATTAGAGAAAAATTCACCATCATTATCAGTCCTCAAAAATTTTAATTTATTTTTATTCTACAACTTAACCATTTCTTTAAATTCTTTAAATCATCTGGAAACTTCAGATTTAATCTTTAGAAAATATACCCATGTCCTTCTACTATAATCATCAACCAATGAAACATAATATGTGTATTTTCTAATCAAAGGAACATCTACAAGACCAAACACATCAATATGAATAATATCTAATACACCACAAGAATGATGAGAAATTAAGTAAAATTGAACACGATTTTGTTTTCCATAAATGCAATGCTCACAAAAATCAAAATTAAAATTACAATCGAACAAACCTTCAATAAGGTTTTTATTTTTCAAAGTCCTTAGACCCTTTTATCCAATGTGGTCAAGTCTCTAATGCCATAACATAGTCTCCTGTATAGGTATCTTTGATTTAGAAGGAATAGCACCCTTGGGTACTTAGAAGCCATGAACATGCATTGAAGATGAAACCTTCACATATTCCAATGAAGTGGCCACAATATTTCCTTTCACAAAACTATTATTGCACTCAATAGTGCATGCATCAATTTTATACAATGTGACATATATGACACCTCTATAAATCACCATAACACATTTAACCATCTTACATCATGCATTCAAAAATACTATTTGCATACCCACATCTATTAGTTTGTTCATAGATAAAAAAAATTCATACTATTCTAGGGATATGCAACACACCATTAATAATTTTTATTCTACCATCAAGCAACCTGATTCTAACGTTACCATGACCAATAATATTTAAAAAGGAATCATCGCCAAAGGACACCTTACCTCAATCAAATTCTTCGTATTTAGAAAATCAATCTCTATTAGAGGTCATATGAAAATATGCACTTGATTCAATTAACCATACATCATTACTTGCACGAGTGGCCAAAGCTGCAATGAATGCATCACCATATTTCTTCTAAAATTCATAATCAAAATCAAATCTCTTCTTATTATTTTCTTCTTTGCACTCCTTATGGAAGTATCTATTCTTACCACAGTTCCAAAAAATAACTTTGGAATTTTTAGGACATTTGGATCTCCCCTTGGATTTGGATTTGTCACACTTCTCATTCTTATTTCCTTTTTTGTTAGGTCTTCCATGAATATTTAGGGCTTCCTTGGAATTGATGGATACCTTCCTCTTGATATCTTTAGAAAGAGTAAAACCCACCAAATCTCAAGTCTTCAAGAGAACAAAAGTACTCCCAATATCCATAATAAGAGAATCCCATGAATTAGTCAAAGAATAAAGAAAGATTTGACATTTCTCCTCCTCATCCATTTTGACACCAACTAATGTCAATTGAGCCACCAACATATTGAATGATTCTAGGTGGTTTTTAATTCATCCACCCTCTTTTTTCCTCAAGGAATACAATTTCTTCCTCAAGAAAATCTTATTCACTAGAGATTTGGCTTGATACATCTCACCAATTTTCTTCCATAGTTTCTATGTAGAGGTTTATTCATGGACATTGATTAGAATAGAGTATTCCAAAAACAATCTCATTAGACCCTTGGATTTATGGTCCATAAAGTTATATTGAACAACAAAAGTAGGATCTACAAGCCCTATAACATTATCATCAATAGCATCACATATATCTCGATATATTAATATATCCTCCATCTTCAGGTTCGACATCTCAAAATTATTTCCAAAAAAATTCTCTACCTCTATTATCCTTGATGTGCTTGCCATTTAAAATTCCCAAAACAATATCACAAAGTATATTCCACACAAGATCAACTCAAATATGTATTAGTTCAAAAAATCCAACAACTCACAACTAAAACCAAAGGTGATTAGGCTCTAATACCACTTGTAAGGAAGCTAAGGTAGAAGAACATGTTACTACACTAATCATGAGAACAGGGTTATGATTTTTTTAAGATTTTAACAATTACATAAACTTAAACAGAAATAAAAACAAAAAAAAACATAAATAATATTCATACCACAACACTGTGATTTACATGGGGAAAACCCTTTCAAGATAAAAACCTCACACTCCAAAAGCTACCTAGTATATTATTCAGAATTTAATAATATTACAATATACTTGCACAACAAGATTTCTCACAAGAGTATCACTAACTAGAGATCTAAAGGTAACTCAACATCTATAAGACTCTTACACAAAACATCCATCTCATGCACCTAAAATATATGAGATACAATACATGAAACCATCAAACGATATTACAAAACAATGAGCTAAAACCTTTAAACCACCTAAAAAGTGGTTCACATACTTATCTCCAATAATAGATTCCTATGTTGTGTCTAAATGCACACCACCACATGTAACTCCCTCTTTACATCTCATGTATGTTCCCAACATATTTTTACATCTCCCATTTCAGGAGACAAATTTTAAAGGCCATAACTTTTGATTTGCATGCCTGATTGATGAACTATTTGAATGCTCAAAAAGCTCATGGGGAACTCTAAGATATAACCTGCTATATTGGTTACAATTAGTTTCAAGCCCAAAAAATGCCTCTAAGGCCTTCAAAATAGACTTTGAAACTTTTAAAAATGAAAACATTAATATCTTTGAATCCAGACATGATCTTACGATAACACTTTACAAGTGTGCTTATTTATCCAATCCAAAGCTTTGGGGAAATTTCACATCAACCCATTCTCAAATGTAAACTTACTATAAATAATAACCTCATGTAATTGTATGGTTGAGAAAAAAAAATCCTAACACGTTACACTTAATGGTGGGTGTTGGTGTGAATACAGTGTTTTACCTAACTAGTTCATCTAGTAGGTCCTATTCACATGTTAAGTTTACTTAGGTTCTAAGAATATTTCTAGAAGTCTTAGTTGTCTTGATAAGGTCTTATCATATCTTATATCATTTACTTCTTATGTCCTAGGTCATTTAATATTTCGTTGAGTTAGTTGTATCATGTTATAGGATTAAGACACATGTCATGATCTTGTCTAGTCCTATCTCTCACCTTTCCTATATACTAAAGGCCCCTCTTGCATCTTGGAAGTTATATTGTAAGGCATATTATGATCTTGTATCATATTATATTCATGTTTGGTGCTTTTTTTTCTTCTCTCTTGTATATTTGGAGGTTATCTGGTGTTGTAGATTGATGATTCTAGTTGTATCCTAGTAACTCACTTCGACATGGTATCAAAGTGCAAATGATTCCAATAGTAACAAAAAAAATGGTTGAAATGATAAGAATTTGAGAGGTAAATCCTTGTACAAAGATGACATGGTGCTACTCTATGACAATAAGTTTAAGAAGAAAGGGAAATTAAAGGATATATAATTGGTCCCAAACTATATTCATGACATATTAGACTTTGGAGTAGTCAGAATAAGAAGATTGAATGATGAAGTCTTATAATGTTACATCAATGGTGAAAGATATAAATATCACTATCAATCCACGAGATGAAAGGCACAAATTCATAAATAATTTTTATTAAATATATTATAATTGTGCTATAAATATATTATATGAAAATTAAAGTAACCCATCAAAATAAACTTAAAAAAAGTTACAAGGAGGTCATTGATATCAATGAGGAGTTGATTTCTAATGTGACTGGGTTGCTTATGGTTGGCTGTAAATTCTTCAAAGAAAAGAAGAGTAATGAGGATGCAGTAGATTAATTCTTCAAAGATGATACAAAAAAAACTAATCAAGATGGAGGCTTGGGGCTATGAGCAAAAGTATCTCAAGAAGATTTGGGAAAATATTGCGGAAGTAATAATATGGTATGTGACTCTGGAAGGTAGGTTCATTCCTATCCTTGTCCATAATTTTACTCTTTTAAACCATTTTAGGCATGGGCTATTTATTTCCTTCCAATTATTTCTCTTGTCTTCCATGGAGGTCTCTGTGTATCCACACTTAAAAAATAGGAGGGCACCGGTCCTACATGAGGGCCTTATTTTGTTAATTATGGAGCATGTAAAAGCCCTTTTCCCTACCTCTTCAATTAAGGGAAAGGAGAAGAGTCTTAGTGAGGATTCTGGCTCTTCTATCTTGGATACCAACATGGCTGAGGATGAGGAGTGGAATGAAGATGGTGAGGAAGGGACCCGTCCTCTATTAATGCCCCCTCAAAAAGAGGAAGAAGGGTAACCCTAAAGGAAAATAGTAGCCAAGCATCTTATTTTGCATGAGTTGGAGTCCCATTCTGATGGTGATGAGACAAATGTGGGATCTAGGGAATTTGTGCCCAAGGATGAAGCTATGGACATTGGCTAGGATGATACTAAGGTGGGTGGTAAGAATGTGATGACAATGGAGGCCAAGGTTAAGCTTAGAAAGGTTTTTAAGTGCATTTCCAAGATGAAAAACTAGGCTTCAAAAGATTTGGTTAAAGATATTACAGAGCTTGGTAAGGAGAAGGATTTGGAGGAGAAGGTGGTGGAAAATGATGATTCTCCAATATGTGACTCTCCTAATGTGGAACTTGAGGGTGAGAAAAAGGTTTAGGATGAGGAGGACGTTGAGCAAAAACAAGAAAAATTGGAGCCTATAAAGTCTAATCCCCTTTCAAAGGAATTTTCCTATCTTAATGACGATTCCACCTCTATGTTTGAGCTTCTTGATATAGTGAGGGCAGGGGCTATTGGCACTTTCAAATTAGATAAATGGACTCTCTGGGAATTCAATAGGGTCAACATCAAAATAAGGGGATTAAAGGAAAATTTGTAAAATATTTCAAAAGGTTTGGTCTCAAATATTCTAATTGATAGAACTATTGAGCTTGAGTGTTCATTCACTAATTTCAAGTCCTTGTGTGAGAAGTGATAGGTTGGTTTAGAATCCAAGGTATTGGAAACCAATGTGGATATCAATAAAAATTTCCATGCTTGTCACATTTCAGTGAATAATAGTGTAGACTCGTTGTAGGTTTTGTTTTGTAAAATCAATGAGCTTAGAGAGGAATAGTTGTATTTTTTTGAGTTAATGGAGAAGGAAAAATTGGCCAAACGTAAAGGGAGAAAAGGTGCAAAAGATGATGATAAAGACCTTGCTTCTAGAGAGATGGCTAACTAGAAGAAGTCCTTTGAAGCTAAGAAAAAAAATTGCTAGACATGATTGGGCTGCATAGGGACCAGGAGCTTGAGGTGGCCAATACCTTAAGTAGTTTGAAGTAGTATCCTGTTGTTTGTTTTCTATCTATTTTTCTGTTGTTGGGTCTCAATTTATTTCCTATTGTTTTATTGTTTTGTCGTAGTTGGCTGCTATTGATAGTTTAGTGTTATATCTTGGGAGAAACATTTTGTTTATTTTGATGTTTTGGGGTTTTGGCTAGTGCTGATGTTTTAGTTTAGTATCTTTTGAGCAATATTTTGTACCTAAAGTTGTAAAGGGTTTTGGGTCCCTTCAAAACCCATTTTTCTTGTATAATCAAAACTTATAAAAAATTTAACAACTAGAAAGGAATGAGAAGGTGGAGAATGGCTATAGTAATTAATGCCCTTCCCATCATTAATTTCCTATAAAATAAAAAATATTACCTTGTTAACTTGCTTCGAATTGTGTATCCTTCATCCCTTCTATGATCTTTCTCATCTAGTTAGTGGTTGGTGAGCATGAGGACATGGTACTTTGTGGTACTCTCCAAAATGACAAGTTAGCCATTCCCCTTCATGCAAGTCACAACAAAATAGTCTAGATTCCATTTGGTTATGTATGGAATATCAGTTATTACCTTACCGTTGCTACCCTCAATAGTTGGGTCACGATGAATGGGATTCAGTTTTAGTAACAAAGGGTTGTAATCCAATCAAGGATTTTCACTTCTTGAAAGACTTGAAGGTGCTAACTCATGATACGACATTCACAGTTCCACCAAATGCATTCTTACAAACTGGACACTCCCATGCTGACCTATTGGCTCGGGCTCTTTCTGATTGACAAAAAAACCCTAGCCTGAAAAACCCTATGAAAAGAGTTGTCTAGTTCAATCTAGATGGCAACAACACAATTTATTACTGACGCTCATATGCAACCTGCCACCTATGTGCTCTATTTTGGTATTACCTTTATTAATGAACCGTAGAGAACACCCACATAAATCATATGGGCCGCCTTAGACAAAACCAGCGACCACACTGTGCTTGAGGGCCAAACATTGGCCTGCCCACTAGTGGGGAGGACTGGCGTACCAAATAATAATCATGTTTGGGTTTGCGTCATCTCAGTCAGCCCCCACTTGACCAATTTTTTCTCCCTTAAGTCCATCATAAGGATGAATTGATCATCATACTTAGTTAGGTTGACAATGGTATGATCCGATTATATACATCACATGGTTGTTCTCACTTCACCATCCACATGCATGTTACATAGAGAATCTAGATTAGGGGGATTTTGACAAGTGGTAATTCATGATAATATTATGTCATGAGGGTAGTTATAGTATAAGTGTCATCCAAACCTCTCATTCAAAAAAGTAGGAATAGTTGGGGCCAGTCAGCCATTCTCTCTCTCCCTGTCAGCGAAAGGGAGAAGTTAGGATTGGGAGAGTTAGTTGGAGGAGGAGGAGGAGACATTCTTTCTTTCTTTATTGGAAACCCCACCAAATTTTTTGTCCCCCCAAACTAACTATTCTCTCTCTCCTTGTCAGGGAAAGGGAGAAGTTAGGATTGGGAGAGGGAGAGGGGTAGGGGAAGGAGGATACATGCTTTATTTATTTCTTGGAAACCCCATCAACCTATTTGTTTTACCCCAGCGACCAATTCGTTCATTACCGAAGGTAACAAATTTTTTCAAGTTCATTAGCGAACTAGGTTGGACGGTGGACTTCATTACCATACCGAAGGTTGGTGGGAAGGAAGGAAGGATGGAATTCAGAAGGATGGTCAGGAAGAGCCCAGGTGGAGAAGTCAGACTTTCTCACTTCAAATTTAATGGCCAAAGTATGGTTGGAACATAATGAATATGTAGTACAAATTCCCAGATGTGTAAATAGATATGGATGGGGATGAGATATTTTGAAAGGTAAAGTTTTAATTCTTTGTTTTTTTCTTCAAATAAGAAAGTTATTTATGGCTTAAAGTAGAAAATAGACTTGCTAGCCCTTTATACCCTCTAGATTAAAATCAATTATAAAATGAATTTCCTTCCTTTGCCTGACAAGCATAAATGTAGAAAGATCAAATTCTTATTTCCCGTGATAAATGATGTCTCAATGAGGCTATGTTAAGGCTACAACTCATGTCGTCTTGTCCAAATATTCACCCATATTTTAGAACTACAAATATAATTTTAGTCGTTAACTTATTCAAACCAAGATCCACACTCAATAGGAATGTTACATATGGATTTCACCCAAATAATTTCCAAACAACCAATATTCTTTCTTTGTGAGCTTAAGGCTCATGCGGTGAGATACTATGGATAGAATTGTAGATGAAACAAGAATTTTGGGATGTTATGTAAGTGATCATTCGATCCAATCAAGATTGGAGGCGAAAGGAAGGAATGTGGGACTAAGTGGCCAAACCCACCGGAATAACATTCTTTATTTCTTTATTTTCTAACCCCATCAGAATGAAGACCATTATTTCCTTATCGACAAAAAAAACCTTGAGGAGTTGAGATTTCTAGGATCTAGTTGTAGAGAGGTATAGGACACCTTCATCCCTATCAGGGCTCCGACCCATGCCAGCCAACAAAGTATTAGAATTCTAACGAAGGTAGGATCTATGTTACGTATAGATTTCACTTTTTCTAGCCAACCCCACTGACCAAGATATTATTTTTGGCTGGTTAGATGAGATAGAAATTAGAATGATATAGAGTTGGGTGCTTGGTCAATAGGGTACCTCATCATGCTCCCATCGATTTCCAACCATTGATATTGAGGCCAACCATTTATATCACTACCAACCATTGTCCATTCCACCCCCATCCATGAACTACTATCCCACTTACTCCACCAACCCATAAGTCTACCTACATACCAACGGTGAGTGATGCTCACTCTACTCTATATACTCTTTTGGTCAGCAGATATACCCAATTGTACAAGAACAAAATTCCCATCAAGTAACATTCCTTCCCCAGCCCGCGAGACCTATCGAGTTTACCTTGAACCTCCAGCTTCATCACCCTCCCTGGTTAGTAGTCGGAGCCCCCATGTTAGAGAGAAGGTGAAAAGATAGAGTTGTATCAGGTGGGGGTTAGATGCCTCAATGCTAGCATTTAGCTTTCCACCTTAGCTTTAATTAGATCTATAATGCTGGGTATACCATATTAACGCCATAGGTATGGTTGAAGTGAGCAGTATGGGCCTTGTTGAAAAATGATAGCCAACAAGGAGGTCACCAGAAGACTATCCATACGTGTCGTTCAACACCTACCAAACCATGGAGTCACGTTGATACTCTGGCTTTGTTCGGTTAGGAAGGAATTGAACCTTTGCCCCCTTTCAAAAAGGAGCCCACCTGGCTGATCTAGATTAAGAGAATAACTTCCCACCTTCCTTCCTTCCTCCTTTCATCTTGATGGAGCCTCAAATTTCATTCTTTTAGTTCCATTATTTTTTTTGCCACATTCTTGGTCTTTCATGCTATTCAAAGGAAGCCTAGGGTTGGGATTTTATTTTTGCCTTCATGAAATCCTAAGGTTATATCTTAAACCCTGGGTTGGATCTATTTCGTCATTACCTTTTTGAGGGAGGTTTTAAAATGACCTATGTCCCATTGACTCATTTAGGTCAGGCCCCTTTAATAAATTATGTTAAATATTTCACTTGACTTTATTATTTCCTAAGTCTAGGTCAGCCCATGCCCCGTGATTTAAGAACAACCTTAGGCCATCATTTGTCAGCGACCTAGGCAATGTCCCCTTTCCCCCCTTCTAATAATTATCTTATGTTGCAGGGAATGTTTTTTAATGACCGTTGATTTTCATATGGTTGATCCTGACCGTTCCCCTCGATCTCGTGATGACATCACCACTAGGTTTCAACTGATTGCGATATCATAGGTAGGCACCACATGTCTCAACTGCCGATGCCAAAAGGGACTAATAAAGTGTTTAATATTTGGGTTAGACTTTAATATGTTATAAATTTGGTTACTAAAACAACTGTGAGATGCACGTGTTCGAAATTGATGATGGTGTTTTAATCTTGATGAAAAGTTGCTCGATGGTTATGTTTGGTGTTGATGATGGTTGTGAGTGAACACGATCACCAATGGTGGGAATCAATGGTTGCCCACCATCATGTGATCCAAAGATGCAGGATGTTTAGTGATTGCGATATCACGAGCGGGCGCCATGTGTATCCCTTTGGTGGTGCATATTGTGGTGGGCCCTCAATGCTAACACGGAGATTACTTTAGCATTTTTTGAAGGTGGTCATTCAATGATCTAACAAAAACAAAAGATTGATGACTGAAGTTTAAATTCACATCATATTCGATTAGAGGCATTGGCATGGAATGCAAAGGGGCTTTAATGGCGGATGAGACATCTACTAGCTAAATTCAATAGACATAAAGCATTTGATTTCATTCTATCTTCACCAAAAAAAATTCATATATTTTTGAAGCAGTTTAGAGCCAGAGATTAAGTTTTTCAAGCAATCACAACAAAAGTTTGGTTCTCTGCGAGGTGCGAAATACTGTGAGTTACTTTATGTATCACTAGTTTAATTTGACTATATTTTTTGTAAAGGGTTCTAGTGTGCTAGCTAGGGAGTTTTTGATTATTGTTGTAGGGTTACTAGTTTGTTTGAATTGTTGGAAATTGCATAGTTGTTTTGTAATTTCATTTTCTAGGTAGCCCTAGTTTGTTCAAGAATTTGAATTTTAAGGAAGCCCTAGTTGCTTAAGATGGCACCACTGAAGCAACACTCTAGCCATCTTGATTATTTGCAAAGGAATTTATATGATGATTTTTTGGATCAACTCCCATTATCAACAAATGACAGAAGAAGGGGTTTATTTTTATTGAATGGAAGAACCCTGGGCAAGGCACTAGTGTGCAAAAATTATAATATTGCAGATGCTAGGGTTCTAATGGCAGGTCTGTAAATGTTTAGTTTATGGTATGGACAAAGAAACCTACCCCACGCCTTTTCTAATGACTAGGGATACGACATGGGGAAACTAGCAGTGCCGAATGTGTTTCCTGATGTGGACCTACTCAGAGAAGTGGTAGCATGTTATGACCATGTTACAAGGGTAATTAGGGATAATGATGGTGGGATTCTGCTAAGCGTAAGTGTAGTTGAAATTCAACAGGTTTTTGATTTAAGTGAGTCTAGCCCATTCTTGGTCCAAATTGATTTAGAGGAGATGAAGAAGGAATATGCGAGGTCAAAGCCTCTTTTTAGATTAAAGTTACTTCCTCTTCACCTGGCTAGGGCAGGAAATTCAATGATTTATATCAGCCCAAATGACAAGGAGCCTTTCAGGCTAAATTGTTTTTCCAATCACTTTTTGGCAACATTCTATTCATTGTGCCAGATTTTGGGATTCAGCCCAAATATAGTGATTCCCATTGCATATATGTTTATGGGGGCTCAAATTTAGCATCCCAACTTCTCCATGGTGTATGACTATGTGTCTTTTCTTGCAAAAAAGATACATGAGGGTTTATTGAAGTTGCTTGTGGGGGATGTTGGCACTCCTTTCTTTTGGTAATCTCTGTTAATCCATATTTTATTGTATAGGAATGTTGACTTCTTCTCAGAGAAGATGGATTTGAGGCAAGAGGTGAATGGAGAAAGGTTACCAATATAGGTGTGGAGTGCAGATTTGTCTTACAATAGGGGAGGTGCCAGCTTTGTGTAATTTGATAACTGCTTTGCCTCTAGATTCAGAGCTAGGTTGGTGGTAAATGTTCCAAGAGTCCCTGAATATTTGCATGAAGTCCTCCGATCAAAGGTGGGGAAGCCTGATTTAAAGGTATGCCACAATTGGGGTGATATCATCTTATACCCCGTAAGCACTGTCCAAAGGGTGTATGATTTCCATGGAGCCCCACATATTCTCCCATACAATGTACCATCTAGAATGGGGTTTGCTGAGGTCATGTGGCAACTAGGTTGCATTCATGAGGACAACTTGATAGGAAGAGGAAAGGGACTTTGTTCCCTGATTATACTATTGTTTCAGATTTTGTCTTTTCCAAGGGAGGATGGGTCCACTTTGGAAGGATTTTTGATGATTATCATTTGAAGAGTGGATCTAGGAGGCAACTTGACCTTGAGGGATTATTTTCCTTGTTCAGGAAATGAATTAAAGGTGGTAGATTTATACATGAATTCAACTTTCCTGAAGTCCTAATTAGAAATGAGTTTGATTTGAATAGGCAAGAATTGAATAAAGAGAAATGTATTTCCTATGAGAAGTTGTTGGCCATGGTGCATAAAATGGATCCAAAATATGATCCATTAATGGAGTTTACTCCATTACACAAGAGAATTTCTTTCTTCTTGGATAATTTTTAAAAGATCATGGGTACCTTGATGACCAAGAAGGTCAATTTGGAAATGGAATTTGGAATCTAGAGACTAGAAGTGAGGCCTGAGGAAACAAGGCCAACTTATCAGCTCCTAGTTGAAAAACCTCTATACAAGAGAAAGAGGAATGATAGAAGTGAGGAGGATGAGGGGGATAACAATGGAAAACAAATAGTGAAAGCATATCACAACCAACCCCAAGGATCAAAGCACCTAGAGGGATAAGGATTGTGGATCTAGATTCATCACCAAGAGGTGATCCTATAGTGCTACCATCAGAGCCAAGCCCTAAGAGGAAAAAAGTTGAGGAAACACAAGAGGCTCTGATGGATGAGATAATTGTGACTAATCAAGACATGCATGTTGGTATCCCCTCCCCTCCTAGATCAACACAATTGGTTTTATCTGATATGGATATAAATGGATAGTGTGTACAAGATGCAAGGACAGAGGCCTACAAGGCATTCTTAGATGATGATGCCTTTGTGAAGACTCCTATATTCTTGCAACTAATTTGGAGGATGAAACTGGAGGAATACCAGGATAAGTGCAAGAGAAGGAGAGAATCAAGACCTGATAGTTCTGAGTAGGAGAATGATGATGAGGTCAAGGCCGAACTAATGGAGGAATTCAAGAACATCACTCCTGAGGAAGGGAGGAGACTGGTGTCCTAATTTTTCTTGAATGGGACATAGATGATGTTGTAGCTTTCAATGCTATCCTATAGTCCAAGCATCCTATGCAAAACAATGAAGAAAAGGTTAAGGCAGTTTTGCAAGATTCTTCCTTCAGTGAGGAGTATGAAACTATGGCCATATGGGCATTGGAACCCCAAGGAAGAAAACCAAATGTAACTGATATTAGTCCAAACCTAAGGGGAGGGATAATTAACAAGAGAGCTTCTAAAACTTCAACAACAGAAGCTACAAGCCTGACAATTAATGTGACCAAATTGGCCCAAAAGACAGATGAGAGAGAAGAGTTTGATGGAGAAGTACAACATAATAATTGGAGAATATAGTAGGATGCAGAAAAGGAATGTTGAGCTGCAATCTAAAGTAGATAGGTTGAAATATGGGCAGGTAGGAAAATCTTCCAGTGCTCTTGGTATCAGAGCATTACCTCCTACTTTAGGATCAATCCCCCCTACTACTCCAATTGTTCTACTTCGAGATCTCCCATCCAGACACATGCTCTCAATCCTACACCAGGGTCGGTGAAGAAGAGGTTGAGTATTCTATGGATCCCACCAAGAAGAAAATGTTAAGTAAGATCACAAAATTATAGGTTGCCTTAAAGGCAAGTGAGGATGGTGCAACTGCCAAACATAATGAGGTGGTTGATAGAGTTTTGAGGCATCTAAATGAGAAGGTTGATGGTAGATTAACATATGTACATTATTTATATTCTTTGTTTTTGGATGGAATAAAAACATCAATAGGGATCGAGAAATAGTTTTTCCTTTGGCGAGAAGTGGATCCCTAGGGCCAATGATTTGGATATTATGTATAAGGCCTCTAGGATTGATGTAGACAATAGGCCTCAATCATTGAAGCCTACTCAAATCTTTGTCAAATCACTGAAGGGATTCCAGGCCCTACTTGATGATTTGAATAGAAGAATTAGGGAGCTGGTAAAGAGCTTTGATGACTACAGTGATACATTTTTGCTAGACATCACTGATGCACAAGGAAATGTTAAAACATTGCAGCAGTGGAAGGAAAGGGAAGAAGAGGTTATTAATGCACAAATCAAATTGACTTGAGATGATTCTGATTATGACTTGTTGGTAAGTAGCATGGAAAAACTATTTAATACCAACACATTCTTAGATTCTTTTGAAAGAGAGGCAAATCAGGTTGTAGTGAAATATACACCCTACAATACTAAGGTGAATGAGGTGGTGAACTTTGACTGGCCAATGAATGAAGAGTATTAGAAATGGGTGGACAAGTACTTAACCGAAGAGGATTAAAATGGTGTCTACTACCAACAACTAAAAACTCAATGGTTATAGTTGTCATTGATTATGGTTTTATCTCCATGGTGGCTTTTTGGTGCAGGTTTTGAGGTTTGGCCAATGCCATGGCTATTCCCTAATGAGTGAAATTAACAAGAAGGTGCTTCGAGACATGGAAATTGTAATCATATTTTTGAAATTACACAAGGTGGTCCAATTGACCGGTGACATGTGTATTTTCTAGCCCGATGCTTGTTTGCTCCTTCATTCTCTATAAGAAGGATTTCAAGGCCAAAAATAGGGGTTGGCAAGTTAGATATTTTGAGGTTGAGTCTAGGCATAGTTGCAGAGCAAGTTGTAAAGCCCAATTTTTTCAATGTAAATGAAATTTAGGTTTTTTGTCATTTTGTAGTCGGGTTTTGGTTTTATGAAGGTTTGATGTTTCGTAACAGTACTAGCATTTGAGTTATAATGATTCATTTAAAGCTCATGTCTCTCCTTTGTATAAGCATATCATAATTTTGAATAATATAATCAAGGGTTATTGAATTCATCTCACTATTGTGGTGTGTATGACTTCCATTTTGGCTTTAATTCAAAGAATTAATTAAAATTCTTGATTGGAGTTATAGATGCATATGTTTATAAAGGGATTTGGTAACAAGTATTGGGTTAGGATATAAATTAATGATGTTGTAAGGAAATTTTTTTTAGAGATCTTATATGCTATGTGTTTGAACCTGTTATGGAATCTTAAATGTTTGTGAATTTGACTCCCCAATGGTATATGGTACTGGTCTAAATTGTATGTGTTTGTGAGATTTTGTGTCTATTTGTCTTTGCTTAGAGCTTGCTACCAAATTTTAAATTAAATGACTATCTAAAGTTGTGAAGTATTGTTGTAATCATCTCATGCTCCAAGTAGTTGATACTATTGATGAAAATCCAATTCAATTCAGTATTATCCTATTCTGTTGAGCTATTAAATGGGATTATATGTTAATCGTTAATGAGTGTTTATAAGTTCGTTGCAAAGATTATAAAAACATTATAGGGACCACCCTCCTGGGTTTTGTAGAGCTTGAAGTGTAGGAGGTTTATTTTTAAAATCCTCATCAGTTGGTCCAAGTCCTTCGAGCTACCCTCGATTAGAATTGGAAATTCTATAGGTAGAATAGAAGATAAACTTGGTTACAGTAAAAACAACCAACACATCCCACCTTCCTTCCAACCTTTTCGAATTGTTGGAATCATGGGTCGAATCCTTGATAGGGGCAGAGGTACCCCTTGCGCCATGAAGCCAACTAGTAAATAAAGAGTTTATGAATTGTCCTCCTTTCCAATTGTAGAAAGAATATCTTGTTCAGTGGGGTTTTTTCGATGAACTATCCAAGAATAAAGAATGGTTGTTACCGGATTTGGCCTATTCAATTGTGAAAGAACTGATTACTAATGTAACGCTATTCAATATACTAATGTTACATCTATATTTCATCTAGTTATTGATGGAGTATACCCTTTAGGAGCCTCCATCCCCTTGGCACAATACACCTCGAATATCTCTCTCGCCCATCCGGCCGAGTAATTCTCTATCCTCCTTTCAACATTTCCCCATCCCACCTTCTATCGACCCCTTACAACCCTGATAGAAGTCAGGTTGGGAGAAGGAAGGTGCATCCCTTAGGCCTAACCTTCCCACCATCCTTCCTTCCTTTCGCCTCACCTTCCATTGATAACCTCTCCCCACCCCCTTGGGGTTTGTTGTGATAATCGTAACATCATTACCCCGGGGGCCATTTTCACTCCCAACCCCAAAGTACCTAACTCCTTCGTGTTCCCCCCTGACACCTTTTTATTTTGGAAATAAAGAAAGAATGGTTGGTGGGGTTGTCCAATAAAGAAATAAAGTAAAATTCATTAATGGAGTTTGGTCGGTGGGGTACAACGAATAGGTTGGTGGGTTTCCAATCAAGAAATAAAGTTCAATCTCCTCCTGGGTAAGGTCATTATTTCTATAACTTACTGAGGGGCATTTTAACAACCAAACCCAAAGTATCTCACTCCTTTGTGTTCCCCCCCGTATCTTCATCAAGAAAGAAAGAATGTTGGTTCTTTCCTTTCATCCTTCTATCCAAATGTTGGGTGGCATGCGTCAGAGCCTCAATAGAGGTGAAGGTGTCATGTACCTCTCGCCAACTAGTTCTTAGAAATATAAACTCCTCATTTATTCCTTCCATCAAATCAGAAAGAATGGTCAGTCTCAACCCCACCTAAGGCTGATATGGTCGACATCGAAAGAAGGTCCTAATGAACCTTAGTTCTGACCAATAGATGTATAGAATTAATCTCTCCATTTAGGGAGATCCCCTTCAAGGTTCTCCATCCCTGGGGCCCAATACCACCTTGATAGGGGTGTATTGGATAGGTCGAGGTCATTCTTTGATTCCTCCTTCCCCCACCTCAAGACCTAACCTTACTTCTGCCAAACCCTTCCAACCTTGATAGAAGGAAGGTTCGGTTGAGCTAGTCATCGTCGAAAGGTCGGATGGATGGTTGTCAAAAAGAACTCGAGTGGATAAGTAGGACTAAGTAGAATTATTCCTTGGCCCAACCTAACCATCTACTTTCCCTACTAATCTCAATCCCAACTTCTCCATTTCCCTTCCAAGGTAGATAGAAGTTAGTTGGGTTGAGTTAGGATTCCTAACCTTCCATCCTGCCTTGGGCCTTTCCACCTCCCCCCAAGGCCTAACCATCCATCCATCGATCTAATCATCCTTGGCACCTTCCCACCATCCATCGAATGAACCTTCATTCTAACCTTCTTCTCCTTTCTACCCTAATCGTATCTTCATATTTCCATTCCCTCCCTTCCTCTACCCGTCAATAAAGAATGTTGGTTAGGTTGGTTGTGATTATATCCAAATTTTGGATGGCGTGGGATGAAGCCCTAATAGGGGAAAAGGTGTCCTGTACCTCTCGCCAACTAGATCTTAGAAATAATATCTCCTCTTGTTTGGTTTGTTTATCAAGAAATCATCTTTGTTCCTGCATTCCAACCTTCGGTATGGTAATTAAGTTCATCCAACCTAGTTCAGTCATGAATTCCAACCTTCGGTAATGAACTCCAACTTTTGGTATGGTAATGAACTCACCCAACCTTAGGTATGGTAATGAACTCTGACCTTTTTGAAATTGGAATCTTCATCTCCTCCTTTTGGCAAGAACAAAAATAATATCTTTGTCGGTGGGGTTTCCAATAAATAAAGAAAGAATGGTTGGTGGCCCTAACCCTGATAGAGATGGACCCAACCCCCCTCCTTCAAGAAAGAAAGAAAGAATGCTTCCTTCCTTCTTCCCACCAACCTTAGGAACTTCCTACTTTTCCCAGGCTCTTCCTAAAAACCCTCCTTCTGATAAAGCCTAATGTTGGTTCCTACCTTCCAACCTTCCTAATTTCCCTACCCCTCTCCCAATCCTAACTTCTCCCTTTCCCTGATAAGGAGAGAGAGAATGGGTAGTTGCAGGGGACTAAAAGGTCAGTGGGGTTTCCAATACTCTATCTGGAGGCCAAATTTATGTAGTAAGTGCATCTAAGGCATAAAAAAATAAATTTCTCTCTGATTTCACCCAAAGATAAAAATTGGGGTGGGGGGACAACCCTTAACCTAATGCCATGGGCAGAATGACCCTTTTCATCACTTTTCAATGAAATTCCATTTTGATGGGAGGCCCATTTCCCCTTGAAAAGGTGGGAAACGCCCTTTCAGTAACAACCATGTTACGTATAGAATATCGGTTATACCATTTTTGAAATTAGTATAGATTACCTTTAGAGCCAGGCAACTATGAATCCAATGACTTATAGTTTTGTTCAGTGTCACTAGACAGAATCCAAACTATTTTCGTGGTGACCTGCATTAAGGGGAATGACTAACCTACCATTTTGGAGAGTGCTACAAAGTACCCCACCCCCGCACTAGCCTTGGATTTCACTATCACACCAAATTTTATCTTTCTTCCATTGTTGAATCCCCTGACCATAATAACTCTCTCAACTGTTCTTCAAAAGCAACTCAACACTGTACCTATCATTTGAACAGTTTGAGATGCAAACTAATCTTGACCCATCTCATCACTTGTATTTTTTATTTTTCTATAATTTTCTCTCTGACATAACTCAAACTTTCTATAGTGAAACCCTTGATTCTAACTTCTCCCCTAAAATTTTTGAAAATGGATACACCAATCCTTATAGGAATTTCCCATAAACACAAACCTAAATATAAGAAATTTCACTGAGGTAATAGAGATGAACCTCAACAAAAATTTCTCAAAAGTTCTAGTAGACATCATCTAGAGCAAGGATGTGCAAAAATATATTCATGCACCACTCATGGAGATTAACCATATAGGGTTTGAAATGATTTGACAAACCCTCCTCTAGAAAAGAGGAACAAATTATTTACTATAGTACCAACAAGTTGGAATTTTTTTTCGATGTGTAGAAGGATTTCCCTAATTTTGTGAAAGAAGGATGGATTAGAATAATATTTAGTAGAATCCTTGGTGAGTACTTGTACTTGGATAAAGCCTACATCATAGAGGAGGTAATTCACATAGTCATTAGATTAAGTACACATGAGAAGATCCCATTGAAGAACTCTATCAAGAAAAAATGAGGATTAGGGCTACACATGAGGAGAAAAGTCTCAATGGAATAAATATAAAAAATCCAATTTTATGGTTTTCAAATATTATCATTGCATGTAAATCATATTATACAAACAAAGATTATAATATGACAACCTGCTTATATGTCACACATTAAATGATAGTGAAGGAGATAGATTTGTATGAGGTCTTATAAGAGAAACTACTAGAAAATATCTAGGGCACAAATAATTACCACAGTAGTTTAGGTATGGATTCCTCAATATATGCTTGGACTTCTATTTTATGAATTCATTACTAGAATTTCTAGTGAACTTTCGGGACACAATTAGGTCAATGGATGGAAAAATATAAGATCATGTGAAATAATTCTAAGACACCACATCCATTACCATGATCTACTAGGATTTTTAAAAATCCATGCATCAGTATATGTAGAGTAGAGAATACATTTTTATGATATGGTGAGGAATTACATCAAAGTTATCATTTTTTGGTTGATTACGATTAAATTAGAACAAAGGCCATTGAACCTAGGGTATCCTATGTTCCAAAAAATTCCTTACAAAGTTAGTAATGAGTTTATAGATTCATATGTAGCAACCTTATTAAAACTACCCAAGGACCCTAAAGCATAGAAGTTCATAACATACCAGGAATACATGGATATCCTAGCCAAGAAGAAATATAAAGAGAACTTAAATAATAACAAGGAGAAGCTAAAGAAAAAATGGGGTATACCAAATTCTAAGGTGGAGAAACATAGTGTAGACACCTAAAATTGTCCTAAACGTATCACACATCTCAATTTCGCTTATTAACATCATTTTCCTCATTATCACCCAATTCCTCTATTAATTAATTAGTTTCCAATTATTTGATTAAATTTATCTTTTTCATATATTAATTGAATGAATAAGATAAAATTTTCACCCCTTAAGAAAATTCCCCTTTCACATACCCTCACCTTAGAAAATCAAATCCGAACGAAAAATTCCACATCACCTTCTTGCCTTCCATCCACTTGGCATTCATCTTATGTGTCAATGAGAGAATATTTATTGGATATGAAGCACAAAACAAAAACATCTATGTGACGTGGTACCATCCCTGATGGATTCCTATGTCTAAAGTTGGCAGAGGTATTACACACTTGATTGGGGCTGAATTATAATGTCCCTATTTGACCCACCGACCTAAAAATGACTTATTCCCTCTCATCCTACCTTCAAAATATTCATTCTCAGTTCATTTGATCTCTCTTGAACTCTCTTGCATATTATCCATACATTCAATCACTTCTTTACTCTCAAACAACATTCTAGCACTTCATTACAACATATTTGAAGCTCTGTCAACTCCACATTGCAAGTGTGAAGGGATAGAAGTGTGGGCTTGGAGTCTTGTGAGACCTCGCTTCATCATCATTGTGACTATGGTGACTTTTCCAAGTCCATACCTTGCATTATCCTTCCATTGGCTAATGAGATTTTGGGTGGAGGTAGTAACACTTCACTGATATCCTTTGTGATTTGATACAGTACCATTGTATTGTGTTGTAGTGTTCAATAATCTATCTTTTCTTTCCTTTATCACATATTCTACTCCGTTGCTTTCTGGCTGTTCATGGAGGTGGAAACACCAAAAAGGGGTTCTGACTGAGGCAAACCCCTATATAGCCCCAATAATTTTCCCTCTTGGTTATTTGTAGGTGGATACATGCACACGGAGCTAGTTGATGAACTGGCAGCTTGGTGAGATAATCTATATCACCCTAGTGTTTATTTATTTTCTTTATCATCTCTATCTCTATTTCTTATACTTTCTTATTCTATTTTTCCCATCTATATCAACTAGCTAGGATGTTAGTAGGTTTCCTTTGTTAGTTTTACTGTATTATCTATTTTTTGGTCATACGGACACTAGTGTGCTAGAGAGACGCCAACGCTCCACATTGTCATTCTAGAACCACACTGCTATCCTTAGACAAAGAGCTATTTGAGGTGTAGTAGCAACTCCAAAAACTAGCTCGCCTAGCCTAAACCTAAATCTTGGGTTTGAAGAGTGACATAAGTAATATTTAGTGCTCTTCATTCTTAATCCCCATCCTTTAGAGTGAGGTAAGTTAGGGAAAAAAAATTCTCTTGACTCTTCGTGACCTAGAGCCTTGACGTGGTTGGTCCCCCTCCCTTACATTTTTGGTGAACCTGATGTGAACCATTTTGATTTCATCTTGTAGTACTGAAAGCTCCTTTCCTTGTGTTATAGGTTTGAGTGTTCTGATACCCTTTTCCTTACAACCCAACTTGCAACCCCTAGTAGGCATAGTTGGAATATTTCATAGGTGTTGCATAACGAACCCTTAGTTAGGTCACTGTCCAATTGTGAACCTTTGGGGGGATTTGTGAGAGTATTGTTTAGTGTGCATGATGGATTATTTCCTACATTTTCCTATTCCCTTTGTGTATCTTGCGAGTAGTGGTCCAAGTATAACCTTCACCCCGTAGGACCTGCCAATGGGTTTCAATACAGAACCATATCCTCTTTATATTCCTGTGTGAATCAATAGAAACACTATAGAAAGTGTTCTTCTTGACCCAACATCTCAGGGGAATTTCATAACCAAGGAGATTATGTTAATCAACTTCCTACATAAAGATGGGTATGAAACACCTGTGAGAACCATCTGTATGCATAACAGGCTTTTTGTACCTCTCCTTGGTAGTATCATTTTGTCAGACCTTATTGGACTTAAATCCATAAACCTGATATTTGACATAATCTCAGGGTCTAAACTCTTCAAAGTGAAGTTGGGCATCCCTTGTCTAGTTGCTATGAATTTAGTTCCCTCAGTTGTGCATAAATGTCTCAAGTTTATTCATGGGGGTTCAGTGCATGCGATTCACAAAATTAGTTATAAACCACTAGTTGTGTGTGATATCTATTCCTTAGATCACTTTTAGCCTACACCCATTGGTACCCTTCCACCTAGGAAGGACCTCTAGTATCAGACATATCAAAAGTAAAAGAAGGGGCACTTAATAACTAAGGTAATGTATCATCCATCTCCTTATGTTGTCTCACATAGGGCCTGCTTAAAACCCAACAATGATGTTGCCAATGCAGGTAGAAGAGAAGAAGAGAATCACTCGCAAGACCCCTCTTCCTCCTCTTTTTTTTGTATCTTGAAGCTTTCTCTCACCTTGCTATGATGCCATCAGGTTTTGTTTCATGCTTGCAGGAGAATCCTATGGTGCCCGCTTGGCAAAATCCCAAGTATCCTATGTTTGAGCTTCTTGTCCTATCCACAAAGCCTAGGCTCATTTGATATGGTAGAATTAAGGGTCCTCGATGGGAACCCTCTACATATTGGCCTTTGAGGCCTCCCACCACTCTTGCTCCTAAATGTTTGAATGGAAAGAGGCCCATCGTTGAGGTCCTAGAGTTGACTCCCCCCACCATTTCTCAATCACTCTCTCTTTTTTCCGTTCAAGAGTCTTTCCCTCCATAAAAAATTACTATGGTGGGCATCCCTATGGCTGAGCAGGAGCCTTCTATCCCTTTACAGCTCCCGATCTCTAGCTTGAAGAGTCATAAAAAATGTCTTGCGCATGAGCACAAGCACCGATGCAAGGCTTTGGTAGATGAGCAAGCTACTTTGTAGAAAAATAAAGAGGAAATGACCACCCCTGCTTTAGGGCCATTATAGTTTCCTCCTCTCTCATCCCCTCTACTTCCATTCAACATAACTTGGTTTTTCTTTCATCTCTTGTGATGAGTCTGAGTGCACCCAACCCTAGAAAGGTGCAAGTATTTGGTCGAGCCACCTCTTTTGATGTCCCTTATGGATATCCTACCATTCCCATAACCCATGGAAATACAAAACACTTCGGTGGTGTTTGCTACAATTCTCCTCCTCCTCTATTCCTCTTGCCTCATCTGTGGGGAGTTCACATCCCCCAATGAAGTAAGAAGTAGAGGTTGGACCTTCTATAAATGGAGGGCATAAGAGGAGCCCACCTTCTCCAAAGGGTGGCCTGATACTAGATTATTCTATTATAGTGACAGAGAAATTCTTGGTCACTTAGTGAGCCAAGTGGTGAATCTCAGGAACCATCCTCTCTCTCCATTGAGATATGAAATGGAACTCCTATAAAGAGCATGTTCAACTCTCTAGATGAATTCCTAGTCTTGTTGGAGATATTCACGAAACCATTAACCATAGTTCCAAAAGAGCCTAGCGGAGAAGACCTTGTGGAGGCTTCTTCCTTAGCCCTTGTTACAAGAGGGTTGGACTCTTCTCCCCTTAATATTCCACCATTGTAGGCTTGTATGCCTTACCCTTAAAATGATCTAGATTGGGAAGTGGATGACCACTTGGTTGATGAGTGTTAGGAGGAGGCTTCTTCTTTATCTTTAGATTATATGTGTGTTTGTTGTGATGTGTTCCCTTGTGCTTGCATTACATGTTCTTGGATGAACCTTGTCACCCTTGTTGGTGCTTGGATCTAGGAGTGATTATGTGTCGTGAACCTTCTTCTATCTATATCATCATTATTCCATGTTTTTGTCTTGATTTTCAGAAAATTGGGGATGATGCAAAGCATTGGGGGAATTTAGGCTCCCCTTCCATGTTGACCCAAATTTTTATTTTTATTTTGTTTTTGGTGCATTCCTCTCGATCTGGTGGGGATTAATGATTTTTTGCCTTGCACCATAGTTACCTATAATTTATATAAGAATGAGAAAATCTAACCCCACAAAACTAAATCCCCCTATGTATTTTTTTCATGATGTTTCTATTTCACTTTCACTCTTTTCTTATCTTTCTCTCTTCCTTGCTTGAGTTGTCCCTCATATGCGTGACAATTTATCTTTCATGATTCATTTATTTTTAAAAAATGAATTCGTTACTAACAAAACATTTCTTGAAAATCCTTTGCACACTTTTAAAAAAAAATTGCATTCTCAACTAGGACCCCTAATAGAACATGTTTCCTTCATCATGGGTTTGCAAAGAAAGAACTTGAGAACTTTTCCTTTGACGTGGGAGAAGATTTTTCCTATGGGAGAAGCCTTGACCTTCCCCTTGTGAGGGGGCATTTTCTTCCTTTCGAATTCCTTGATGAAGTGAACATATTTCGAAAGAATTCCTTGATGATGAATTAATTCGAGAAATTTTTTTCTTTTGCACTTTCAAACAACACGTCCCTTGAGTGAACCCCTCCTCTTTTTAAGGGTTCCCGAGGAACCCCTTTGAAATCCTTTCAATTTTCTTGTTTGTCTACGTGACTATCTACTTGTTTTCCTATGTGGTTTATTTTGTTTTCAAATGTGTTTTATCTACAGATTAAAATGTTGCTTTGCAGGTGCACTTGTGAAGCCTCTTTCTAGTCTAAATTTGTGGAATCCCCTTTTCATTGGGTTTCCCTCATGAGATAGAACTTGGGGGATGCCTCCTTGTAGGTCTACGGACCTGTAAGGTGCTTACTTCACTAGGATTACTCCATGAGAGATAACTTCGGGGTTGCCTCCTTGTAGGTTTGTAGGCCTGTAAGACACTTTCTACACTACGATTTCTTCATGAGAGAGAACTTGAGGGTTTCCTTCTTGCAAATCTATGGGAATGTAAGACACTTTCATCTTCTGAGATTTTTTCATCATTGGTCTGAGGGCCTTTGATGTAATTTGTGCAACTTCATAGTTCTACGAAGCTATGGAGTATTTTTGTTCAAAACTCCTCAAGAGAGAGTACTTGTGGAGTCCTTTTCCTACCCTGTTCTCTCGAGTTCACCAATTCATGGTTTTCTTCCGTGAAGGTTCAAGTATACATTTATCTCTTCTATCTCTCGGATCTACTTTACTAAGCATTCATTGATACTCGTGCTCGCTAAAGTGGGGGAAAAATGTATAGGAGAAAATTTGAACCCTTTAAGAAAATTCCCCTTTCACATACCCTCATCTTAGAAAATAAAATATGAAGGAAAAATTCAACATCACCTACCTACCTTCCATTCACTTGGAATTCTTCCTATGTGTCAGTGAGATAATTTTTTGTCAAGGATGAAAGTGTGACACATGGAAATTTATGCAGTGTGTTGTCGTCCCTAAATGATTCATGCATCTAAAGTTGGTAGAGTTATTACACAACCGATTGGGGCTAAATTGTAACATCCCTCTTTGACCCATTGACCCAAAAATTCCTCATTCCATCTCATCACACCTTTAAAAACATGCATTATCACTTCATTTGATCTCTCTTGAACTCTCTTGCAACTTCTCCATACATTCAATCACTTCTTCACTCTCAAACAAAATTCTAGCACTTCATTGCAACAATTTTAAAGCTTTGTCAACTTCACATTGCAAGTGTGAGGCCATAGAGGTGTGGGCTTGGAGTCTTGTGAGACCTACCTTCATCATCATTGTGGTTGTGGTGACTTTTCCAAGTCCATACCTTGCATTCTCCTTCCATTGGTTGGTGAGCTTTTGGGTGGAGGTGGTAATGCTTCACTCCTCTCCTTTGTGATTTGATAGAGTAGAACTATATTGTGTTGTAGTGTTTAATAATCTCTATTCTTTCCTTTATCATATATTCTACTCTATTTCTTTTTGGCTATTCGTGGAGGTGGAAACACCAAAATGGGGGTCCGACTAAGGCAGACCCCTATACAACCCCAACAATTTTCCCTCTTTTTTGTGTGTAGGTGGCATGTGCATGTGGAGCTAGCTGGTAAACTAGCACCTTGGTGAGATAATATTTATCACCCTAGTGTTTATTTATTTTCTTTATCATCTCTCTCTATTTCTTGTACTATCTTATTATGTTTTTCCCATCTATATCAACTAGTTAGGCCATTAGTATTTTTTTTTGGTAGTTTTACTGAACTTTCTATTTTTTGGCTATATGGATACCAATGCATCATGCTATCATCCTAGAACCATGCTTCCATACTCAAAAAAAGAGTTGTCTAAGGTGTAGTACTGACTCCAAAAACTAGCTCACCTAGCCTAAACCTGAACCTCAAGTCGAAAGAGTGATAAAAGTACTATCTAGTTCTCTTCATTCTCGATCCCCATCCTTTAGAGTGAGGTAAGTTAGGGCAGCCTTCCGCTCTTGGCTCTCTGTGATCTGGAGCCTTGACATGGTTGGTCCCCTTCCCTTAAATTGAATAATTAACATTATTTGATTAATTCACCATTTTTCATCATTTCTTACTAATTTCTCCTTAGTTGAATAATTTTGTATTTTTAAATTAAATATAATTTTTCCTCAATCCCAAATGATTAAATAATTTTCAATTATTTAATTAAAAATCCTAATTTCTTCTCATCCTCACAATTAAATAATTTTCAAAACTATTTAATTCCCTAATTTCCTTCAACTTGTACAAATAATATTCCTTTTTCAAAAGAGAATATTCTATTTTCAAAATATTTTTTCCCTCCAAAATATCTAAACGGCATATTCCCTCCAAAAGGAATATTCCATAATTCAAATTCAATTTTGAATAGATATTTTTCCTACAAAATATCTTTAACCAGTTTTCCATGAAAATAGGGATATTTTGGGCTCTCATTCAATTCCATCCATTGATCTTCTTTGATATCCTTGATTTCCTCTCAACTATCGATCTTGGGATTCGATCATAATCATTGATCAAATATCTACAAATCTATAAAAAAAGTCATCTCCTCATCAAAATAATTCAAAATCTTCATGAGCTTGAGCAATTCATTGTTTTGACCAAATTGAGCATCAATTGTGAGTCACAGTAACCAATTTTGAAATTTTGTAACATGGGTTATGCTTAATAGAGCAATCCACATTCATTTGGAGCATAATTCCCAAGTGGAATTGAAGGTTTTCATTTTTTTTGATTCAATTGCTTTGAATTGTGGGTTTCCATGCTTTTAATTGAATATTTTATGATATTCAATAACTAATTTCATTGAGTATGGGATTATATGATTAATATTTGATGGGTTTTTAGTGTTTTATACTCTAACCACTCTTATTATTCTTTTTGCAACTAACCCATATTTCCCCTATGATATTTTGGAATGCTCGATGGGACCAGTATCTTGGATTTAACAATTTTTTATATTTGTAGACCTACAGGTTATAGAGGAACTTTTTTCATAGAGAAACATATTTGTTTTTTGTACAATGATGCCTTTGTAATATCTTACCATATATGTAAATTACAAATTTACCTTTATTTTTTGTGACACTTTTGCTTGGCAAGTTTTCTCTCTATTTTCTACGTAGGTTCTTACAATGACGCTTTTGGTAGTAACTCGACATGTATCTCCTTTGTTACAACATCGATTCTATCTTTCTATGATGTATTTTTCTAATAGAATTTTCTTTGTTTTCTCTGTAGCATTTTCACAACAATGTGTTTGATTGGTTTTCAATGCTTCTGTCATATCTTGGCATGTTTGTCTTCTATTATAGTGACACATTTGTCAAGTAAATTGATGATTTTTTTCTATTTAGGGTTTTATTAAATTTATTGAATACTTTTAATTTATAACCCTATCATGGGCCTATCTTTTATGAGCTAAGATCTATGTATCATGTGGCATACATCGGGAAAATAAAATTTGTAAAACTACTAACATTTGGTTTTGTAGGTTTTTGATTATTTTTGGTTCACATTTATTTTGGTGCATAAAAATAATTCCACATTTCAATTTTGTGTAATTAAAAGAACATAAAAATTACAAATTTAATTTGGTGCTTAAAAATAACAATACAACTTGCACACTTTAATTTGGGTTTTAAAAGTCTTACCAACTTGCACATTTGGTTTGGTGTTTTAAAAAATTGAACCACATATTTTAATTTTGGTGCATTTAAAATGAACTCCTTGACATGTTTGGTAGATTAGTGTTACATATTATCTTTCTTTATGCCTTGTATGATCTTAGAAATCATAAACATCACTAACTTGTAATCTTTGTTGTACACCTTGAGATGTGTCTGTCTATGTATTCTCTCCCCTTACAACTCTTAAGAATGATCTTGGGGATTAGAAACAATGACATTACCATTTATTTGAAGTATGGTTCTTTCTCAGGGATTAATACCTCATATTCAACCTCAACAACATTTTTGGGTGGGGTATATAAAGGGGGGAGAATGAAAGTTGTACCCCAAGGTGTGGCTATCATCCTTCAAGCCAAGATTCATGACCGCCAGTACGCTGAGACATGTATAGGTGACAAGAAGAGAGGAGAAACCTCTTGAATTGAAAATAATGGATGGGATAACTATTCAGTAATCCCCCAGTATTAAATTGTTTATCTAAAAGCCTTTAATAAACTTTAGCTATTGAATTATAGTGGTGCAACATACAAGTATCAATACATGAAGTTACTCACCATTTGATTTCACTTGTTGAGGTGATCGATATTCCTTGTTAGGGTCTTTTCCTTTTAAGGTGAGAGTTGTCAAGGTGGTACATGACCTTGGAAAACTCTAGTCACCCATTCATTGGAAGGTATTTTGGGGTGAGCCCATTATAATATGATAAGCTTGATCTACCACTAAAATAGGTTGTGTATCTATGGTGTGTATTCATTGTTAAACTACTCATGATAGGTATAAGTAATAATTTTGAGGTGAAAAAGGAAAAATATCCCCCTTTTGTTGAAAATCCTAATGTAAACATGATAGAACATGGTTTTATTTCATTGGAGGACCCTTTGCTTGATGGGGAAATCGTGGTTATCAGAGTTGAGCAACCCTCTACTCCCAAGCCCTTATATATTGAGGTACCAAGGAAAAATAAAATATTCACTTAGGACAAATCAATTCTCAACAATTAGCCTTAAAATAAATCTAGGCTAAAGCTATGGAAAAAAGGATGAAAAATAACTCCACTACCAACCAACTAGTTGTAAACTCAGGCCCAACTAGTAACCCTAGCCTAAAAAATGGTCAATGAGGAGACTAGGGAGGAATTTTTATTATATTGTTTCAATACTCTTTTATTAGGCTCAAATGTAAATCTCTCTCCTTCGTCTAGTGATTTGGGCCCTCCAAAGGAGGACTCAAAGAAAAGAAAAATTAAATATAGGCCAAAAAATTTGGACTCTAGTGCTAAAATGAAAACTTCGAAGAAGGGTAAAGATGAAAAGATGCTAAAGTGCTTTGATAGGTTGTAAAAAATCATAAAAATCACTTATCTTCTAACCCTCAATGAATTTGAGCATATACAGTTGGAGTGTTAGGGGGTTAGAATCTCTAGACAAAAAATATGTGGTTAGGGCATTCTGCAACAATATGCAATATCTAGATATCTTATACTTACAAGAAATCAAAGTTACCAAATTTCATGTTGAATGTGTTATGAATTTTATTTGGAAGAATGTAGTTGTTTTCATGTCAAGAAATGATAAAGGTAAAGGAGGAATGACCATTCTATTACATCCTAAATGGGCTAAAGTAGTTGTCAATTGGGGGAATTCCCTATGTAATAGACTTACATGGATTTCTCTAAAGTTTTATTTATAATTAATGGGAGTTTGTTCACTTTATGCATCAAATGATTATAGAGACAATATTGATCTATGGAATTGGATGGCAGGAAATTTTCCCAAGATCCCTTAGATTTGTATTGGTGATTTTAACATGGTTGAAGTGAAACATGATAACAAATGTGGTAATGATAATGTATGGAAAGGGGATGAATAATTTTTTTGGTTTAAATTGAAAATGAACCCTTAACCTAGTTGATCCCTTTGAACTTAGAAAAGGATCCTCTAAGTCTATTTAGTATACTTGGTGCAATAATCAATCCATGTCCAAAAGTATTTATGTAGATTGGATAGATTTTATGGAAATAAGGATAAGTTCCTTTTCAAGGAAAGATATGGTGAGAACTTTGTGGTTTTTCATCCCACCTCAATGTCAGACCATTCATCGATTGAGACTTCCTTTTGCTTCACCCCCATTTTATCCAACCTTGGGTAGGTCCTATTCCTTTAAGCTGAATAGCTCCCTTCTCAATGATGGATATTGCCTTAGTGGAATCAAAATGTCCACTCTCCTTTCTAAAAAATTGAGCAGTGCTTTTAATCCTATTCAAAAATGGGAATCCATGATAATAGTTTGGAGAAATATGTATAAAATTATTGGAAAAAATAGCTCTGGATAGGAATAGGCTTGAAAACCTATTGCACCAAAATCTCTTATTATATGAAGTTCATATTTAGGATAACTCACCTAACCTACAAATATAAGCTTGTTTGATGAGAACCAAATCCCTACTTAGGAAAATATAGAGTAACAAATTTCAAGGACAAAAAATAGAGCAAAGATGAATTTGATCCAAGAGGGGGACAAATGAATGAAATTATTCTTCAAATTGATTAGGCATAAATATAGTAGAGAGGAGATTGAACCAACTACAAATAAAGGAATGGTATCTAATGAGTTTTCTTTCATGAAAGGAGCATTTTACTCCTTTTCCCAAAAACTCTTCTCCTCTGAATTGGATGGTAATGCCTTGGAAGCTAGAAAGTTTTATCTCAAAATTATTTCAAATAAATTCAGACCAAAGGATGCATCCTATTTGGATAAGGATATTACTACTATAGATATTGGGGAAACCATTAAATCATTAGCTAATGAAAATTGACCTAGGGTAGATGGACTTAATAGAAAATTTTAGAAGTCTGATATAGACTAGATTGTCACAAAACTCTTGGAAGTCTACAATTATGCCTATTTGTGCAACTTGTTAGGAGCCAATATTAACAAAGCTATAATTAAGTTGATTCCTAAAGAGGGAGATAAGGAGCAAATTAAAAATTAGAGACATATAAAACTTTTGAATGTCTCGTATAAAATGATTGCTAAAACCCTAGCAAGAAGACACAAGAATTTTAAATAAGATTGTCTCAGTTACTCAAACTAGATTCATAAAGGGGAGGTATATACTTAAAAATTTGATAAATATCTAGAAAGGGATGCCCTAGGCCAAGAATGATAATCAAAATGTTGCAATAATTTGAAAAGGCCTATGATAGGATTGAGTGGCCTTTTGTGATAGGTATGCTAAAAGCATTTGGTTTTCCCCTGAGATTTTGTAAATGGATCAATATTTTTTTTAATGACTCTTCTACTCAGATTGATATAAATGGTTCCCTCACTAACCCTATTATCCTCCAAAGATCTATAAGACAAGGATGCTTGATTTCTCTTGACTTATTTGTTATTGTTGCTGATGAAATGCACTATATCCTTAGAACTAAGCTCATTTCACCTCCAATAAATGTCATTAGACTTCCAAATCAAGAACAATTGATTAATGCACAGTTTTATGATAACACAAATTTATTTATAGAATTGATAGAACAAAAATTTGATAATATCATGCGAAAAATGTACATCTTCTGTGAGGCATCCGGTCTAAAATTTCCCCAAACAAGTCCATGGTTCTTGGATAGTCTAAGGAACCACCTATTGGCTAATTGATAAAGGGTGGTAATGGATTGATCCTTCAAAAGTGGTAATATATTTGAGCATACCTTTTGCTATTGACCCTTCTCTTAAAAAAATTTGGGAATGACTTTCAAAAAATGAAAATAAGCAAGTAAAATGGAAAACACGTGGACCTTCTATCCTTAGCAAGGAGAATTCAAGTGGTTTAGAAAGTTATCTCTTCTCATGCAATATATCATTCCTTAGCCTAGCTATTTTCCAACACCCAACTTGAGAAACTTCATAAAATCTTAAGGGAGTTCTTGTGGTCAAATGGTAAGGGGAATAGGAAAAGGTACAATGTGAATTATAAATGGTGTTCCTTACCTAAGAATTTGGGGGGCATGCAGCTCAAATATCTCAAATTTCAAGGTCTAGTGCTAGCTGCCAAATGGATCTTCAAGGTTATTAAGGGCGAGGAATCCTAGAAAATATTGATTATAAATAATTTTCCCTCTCCAAACCAAAGAAAGGAAAATATTGGGGTCCTTTACACCTTCAAGATATCCTATTTTGCCAATTTAAGGTTGATTGTTTTGGCTCAAATGTGTTTTCAACTCTCTAAAAATCATGAACTAAAGTAAGGAAATCGATTTATAATGCAAAAGAATACTCTCAATACTATTGGGTTAAAGATAGATCGATTTGGTGGAGTATTACATGAAATGATAAACCCTTGGCCTTGTCTCAAGGGTTCTCTACAAAGATTTGGAGGTCAAAGGGGATCAAATATATACAAGATATCCTATGTAACAACAAGATAAGTGATTGGGAGTAGTTGAGAGTTGATTTTGATATTCTATTGACCTACAAGAAAACATATTCAATGCTACAAAGTGGGGTGGGAACTTCTTTTTGGGTCAAATAATAAGTGCATATGATCTTCTAATTAAGATTCATTGGAAAGATGGTTCAAAATTGATGGAGATGAAAATCAAAAATATATATAACTTTCTATCTATCTTCTAAGAGGATTATAATTGGCTTAATATACTTTGGAACCTTGATTGGTTGAAGTCTAAATGGTCCATTAGGCTGAATCATATTTGACATAAATCTATTGAACCAAAAGAAGCTTTCTTTTTTTCTAGTTATTGTTGCTTTAAAAAAAATTAGTTGATTTTTTTTTGCATTCGTATGATATTTCTACTAGATTGTGTGAATGTTGTAATGTGCCTAGAACTATTGGACATCTCTTTTTTGAATGCAATTTTTTGTTGCAATTTGGTCATTAGTTTTTGGTTTACTAGTCAATTGGTTTGACCCCCATGGTTTTTCTTGGCATGAAATTCTAGTTGGATATGTTGAATCTTTTAATGTTGAGTTGAATAAATTTTGGATTATTTTTTCTAATGATATTTTATGGTTTATCTGGAAGAAAAGGAATGTAGAGGTTTTCTAGGGCTCTAGAAGGTATCTCATTGAGTTAAAATGTGATCTCACCTTTCTTTCTATAATGTTATAGGTATGTGGCTCTAGAAATTCCTAAGGATAGGTTCATGATACTATTAAAAGAGGGCCTTACCATTGTTTATAAAATAAAGATCCAATCAACTCACTTTTTCCCACAAGGAAGGAACAAATTGAACCAATAGGAACTAGAAATTCTTAAAAAGTTCATGGAAGAAAAGAAAATTTCCAAGCCTACAGATGTGGAAGATACCAGTAAGAAGAAGTATGATGAGAAATTCACTTTCGTAGAAGTGGATCCCAACTTGATTATTCCTCCTCTTGGGGTTTTTGATTGTGATGCAACTGAATGAAATAATAGTGCTATAGGAGCATGGGATTAAATTTCAAGGTTTTTTTATAATTATGTGCATGATGATATTATAAACTCTTCTCTTATAGTATTTTAATAGATAGCACTTGTTGATATGGTTTGGAGCTAACCTCGTCATATTGTAAACTATTTTTTTAACTATATTTAAGATAAAAAAAAATACCCATGATACCAATTAGCATGGCCTTGTGGAAGAAGAAACACAAAAATATACTAAAAAATGCTTGGATTCAATCCTATGTGTGATTATTTGTTTTTTTTTTAATCAATTTCCAGATTAAACAAACATAAATTAATCCTTAAGAATTGTACAAGTCTATACATACTTAGGATCAAAATTCAAAAAAATGTCTCTGAGTTAAATCGATGCATCTAATTGTCACTTTATATTTATTTTGTATGCATCTCAGAATGCCTAGTTTTTCATATCGGTGGTTTTGTATGCATATCGATGCATTTTTACAACTTGGGGTGTTTTTATTAGGTCAGTCCTTTATCAAAATCCTACAGTACTATGTTTGATTATCATAGAGTGTCACATTTTTCTACAGACTGACACATTTGAAAAATCATGTTGCATCTATTAGGGGTAGTTCACCACATTTGATAGTCATTTGATGCATGTGTAAAATGATGCATTTGACTATCATTCCAAGATAATAGAACCCTAAAATCTTAGAATTACAAACTTTCACCAATAGTATGTATCAAACTAGAGACTTATGCAAAAAAATCCTGTAGTTACCCTAATCATCTAAAATAGAAAACATACACTTTCTTTCTTCATCCCATATCCCTAGTTCATTTTATACTTGTCTAAACACCTCCTAGTCATCTAGGATCAAATCAACCCCATAAAGAAATCAAATCCATTCAAAACAACAACCTAGATTTGACATACTCATTTTAGTTTAGATCTACATCTTATCCCTTATTTTAGATCTTTTCTTAAAAAATAACACCCTTTCAAGAATTTACTTGAATTAGTGCCATCATTGTGAGTTAACTTTCTTTGGAGTCATTAGTTTACTCCCAAATTTTGTGACCTTATTATCATCTTCCTTAGCTTGGACTAATTTTTCTAGGACAACTAAGGATTATCCTCCAACACACTTTAACAAGAGATCTAGTCAAAACCAACTTTTTCTAAATTGAAGGTTTCACATCTTTCATTTATCCAAACATCATTCAACATTGGTCCAAAATCACTTAGAGTGTCATAATAGCCCAATTTGAAGCTACTCAAACATATAAACAAAACCATCTTCATCCAACATCACAATCCACACATCCTAGGATAACTAAATTTTTTATGGTCACAACAAGATGTCAACCTAAGAAAAATATTTAAGAAAATCCTCATGGTTCTAATATGCCCACTACCACATGTGCTAGTGATCAACCCCTCAAAATTCTTGGTTTTGATCTTAAAGGGTATAAAACTCCAAGACAAACTAAAACAAGACCACAAACAAATGAAGTTGAAATGATCTACAAAAAAGAAGATTTCTTGCTCACCAAGTCTCATGAATTTACTCTCAAAGAACTATTAGAAATGTCACAAGACCCATCTATTGTTAGGGAAATGGATTCTATTTTACGACTTGACCCAAATCAATACATGTTGAAACTCACACAGGGTGGTACTTAACTCCCCAAAAAATATGATATTGATTAACTTAGAGAACAAGTGTTTTCACATATAGCATCAACCAATCATCCACAAAAAAATTAACCTTTGGTACATCATATCATATAACATATGTCAAATCCTCCTTTAACAAATGTACTAAGTAATCCTACGGCCAATTTATTAGGAAAAAAAAAATAAAATTGCAAACTAATATGTAAATCCATTGAACCAAAATCAAGGTCTGGGGACTCAAACAAATCTAGGCCTTCCAAACATAAAAAAATCCACCCACATACATAAATCTACCTAATCTCACTATTCCAAATCTGAACATAATGAATTATGGGATAAATCCATTTATGACACACCTTCACAAAATATTCTCTCCAATATTCCTCAAAAATAATCACAACAACAATCATAACAACAATATAAGCATAAAAATCAACATCAACCTCAATATAAATCACAAAAACAACCTCATCATCAACCTCAACATCAACCCCAATACCAAAATCAACAACAATTCACCCAAAAAAATCACCAACAAACCCCAAATCCTTAGCAACATCTTCAACAAAATCCTGAACAAAACATCATTCCATAACACCATCAACAAACCCCCCAACAAAACATTAACCCATAACATCAATATGTCCCTACACCACAACAACAACAAAAACATCAATATATCACTCCAAAACAACAAACTCCTAGCCTGAAATAACAAAAAATTGTTTCTTATCAAAAAATACTTTCACATAAACAACTCATTCCACAACAATAACAAAAAACCTCTTGACAAAACCCTCAACACCAACAATACATTCAATACCAACCACAAACACTTAATAAAATATTGTTCCTCAACATCAATATGGAGGATACAACATACCTCCTCCACAAAACAGCCAACAATATCAAATGAATCTTCGACCACATCAAACTCCACACAATCCATATAACACAACACTAAAATTCCCCCCTTATCAAGACCCCACATTCAATTCATCTACCCTTCCACAATATAACACTTATAATCCACAAACAAACAATCCTCCTGCAGATTTATCATCACAAATTCAAAGCTTAGCACAAAATATCTAGGATATACAAATGGTAAAATCTAAGAAATCCTATTCTCTCAATGACTTATGTCCATATCCATTTGACCGAAGAATTTTGATGTTACCATTTCTTGAAACTTTGAAATTATTAAGTTTGAAAAATATAAAGGATGTGGTAACCTTGAAAAGAATATATGAGAATTATATGTATCTTGCATGGAGGTATCCTATAATGATACATATCTTATGTTCATTTTTCCATTCATCTTAGGTTGACAAGCTATTGAATGGTTCTCCCACTTGCAACTGGTAATAATTTTTTTTTCAAGAGATGATAGATAAATTTGTAGCTCACTTCTCCTACAAAATTGATGCTGAAGTCGCCTTAAATGAACTATACATTATCAAAAAAACAAAAAAAGGAGAAAAATTTACCTCCTTCCTATAAATATGGATACATAAGGCGACCAAATGCAAATGGCCTATTCTGGAAAATAAACAAGTAGAAATTATCATAAATAATGTAAATATGAAACTTTCCTTTCAACTATGCATGCAATGTGTAACCACCTTTGAATAGCTTATATCAAAAGGTATTAGAATTTAAAGAGCACTTATTTCTAAGGGCTTAGTGCAAATCTATAAATACAACAACCAACCAGTTAGTTCAAGTGACAAACCCTATATATGGGCTAAAAAAAAGAATGTAACTAATGACAGTGTGCTGGATGTAAAATTTGTACATAACACATAAAATCAAAAAATAATCCACAACATGTACAAAATAATGATCCTCCAAGAGGACCACCACAAAAAACAAATAAATTCCTAGCAAGATGAAAATATACTCCCTTAGGGGAACCAATTGAAATAGTTTTGAAAAAACTAATCCAAACAATTTTAATAAAAAATATTGATTTTTGACAATATGAGGAACCTCAATTTAAACCTTCATGGTACAATAATAATGATTATTGTGAGTATCATCTAATGAAAGTTCATACAACATCAAACTTCATGAAACTTAAGAACATCATACAAGACCTTATTGATCATAGTGAGGTAGATGTCGATCAACACACAAGGGCCTTGGGAAATAATGACTCAGGAACGTACACGAATCCTATACCTGATCATGGCAAAGGAAATGATGTAGTAAAGCCTAAGAACTTAAACTCAGCCAATTACACCTATGACCATGTTGTAGGATGTAGACAAGATGATAGCCACCACATCTCTATTATCACTATATATGGACAAAATACTAAGTATGGAGTCACCACACAAAGATG